>CM071940.1:51586346-52141346 GCA_036784905.1 Acrossocheilus fasciatus
ACTATATTTAGAGAATGCTTTTTTTCTACTTTTTATTAAATCAACTATTGTTTGGTTCATCCAAGGACTGGCTTTAAGGGGAGCTACTCTTATCTACAACTTTAAGAAATACATTTTTCAAGTATTGTAGAGTATTTTATTTGACCTAACATCACCTCACTTTGACCTGTATTTTAACAGACTTTTTAACCTTTTAATTTAAGTGTAAATTTAACCTTCTGTAAGTGAAAAGTGTTATTTTGTGTAAAATGGCTCTAAGCTTTGCTGAAGAGAACACCACTGATATTGCCATATGGCTTTATAAAACAGAAAAGTAAATATTTTAATCAAAAAGAAAACTCTGTAATTACAGGATTACAAAATTTTTCATCTAATCAGAAAATATTGTGGCAATACATTTGCTGATTGGAAGGGTTTGATTGGAGAAGGTATGGGGTGAAGAAATAGGCTCAAGGTGCTTCTCAATATCCGAATGGATGATGTCCTCGCTCCTCCATCCTCAAGCCTGTTACCCATAAACCAGACTGTCTGCTATGATGAGGGATGCATCAGTTGTCTAATAACATCATGATGAGGCAAGGTTTTTGAGGATGTACAACTGAAGAAATGAGAAGCACCCCTGGAAACAAAAGTTTCAGAGTTTGAAGATTTGTTGAAGGATCCTTGAGGAAGACATTGAACTCCACTCGCTCCCGATGATGTGGATGGCACCCTGATTGGCAGCCTCCATCACTAGTACATTGCTTTGGCTGAAAGTGTCTGCCAGGGATAGATGGTTGCTTTAAAAGGGACATGGGAAACCAGGGATTAATCTGCTGAGACCACCGAGTATCAGATTTAAGATTACAGAGCCGGGATCAGGCTCTGGCTTCGGCATGTTCTTAATTGCCTCCATCTGCTCGTTGTGTTGCTTCTTCAGCAGATTCATAGTATCAGTGTGTCTTTTGTTCATGTTTGCGATCATCTTTTTAAGCAGTTTGTCATTTTCCTTCTCTGCATTTTTATTCTTTCTCTTGAACTCTTCCATCTCCTGGCTCATCCTGTCAGCCTTGTCCTTAAAGCCCTTCTCCAGCAGAGCGGCCTGCTCCTTCAGTTTGCTGTCCATGGCTCGCTCGGCCTCCTCTCTCTGAAGCCTCATCTCCTCATCCATCTTCTCCTTCATCTGTCTCATCCTCTCTTCATTACTCCTTCTATCTGCTTCCATCTTCTCTTCCAGGTGTCGCTGATTCTGCTCCTTGGTGTTTATTTCTTGAGCCAGGAGAATGGCCTTCTCTCTTTCCTCTGGAAGAAGACAATCAGGAAAAAGTAATAAAGCTTAGTGGAAAGTGTAATATGGACAAACTGGAAATTTTAATGCCTATCGTGTTAGTGTGTACATTGTCAGCACGACTTTCTGTATCACTTATGGAATGTCCATTTCCCCAATTTGTAACATATCACATCAAGTGCTGGAAACATGATTTGTAAGGAGATAACGATATATGTTCACCCTGGTGAAAAATAAATATTCTAAAATGTATTTGAAATACATTTATTTCATGCAGAGTATACAACAAATTAAAGGAACACTCCACTTTTTTTGGAAATAGGCTCATTCTCCAACTCCCCCAGAGTTAATAAGTTGAGTTTTACCGTTTTTGAATCCATTCAGCCGATCTCCGGGTCTGGCGAGAGCACTTTTAACATAGCTTAGCATAGATCATTGAATCCAATTAGACCAGTAGCATCGATCAAAGAGTTTCGATATTTGTCCTCTTTAAAACTCAACTCTTCTGTAGTTATATCGTGTACTAAGATCGGCGGAAAATGAAAAGTTGCGATTTTCTAGGCTGATATGATTAGGAACTACTCTCATTCCGGCGTAATAATCAAGGAACTTTGCTGCCGTAACATGGCCGCAGCAGGCGTAGTGATATTACGCAGCGCCTGAAAGTAGTCCCCAGCTAGGTAACTAGTTATAATATAGCTGGGGACTACTTTCAGGCGCTGCGTAATATCACTGCGCCTGCTGTGGCCATGTTACGGCAGCAAAGTTCCTTGATTATTACGCCGGAATGAGAGTAGTTCCTAGCCAAATAGGACTAGAAAATCGCAACTTTTCATTTTCCGCCGATCTTAGTACACGATATAACTACAGAAGCGTCAAGTTTTAAATAGGACAAATATCGAAACTCTTTGATCGTTTTTAAACGCGATGCTACTGGTCTAATAGGATTCAATGATCTATGCTAAGCTATGCTAAAAGTGCTCTCGCCAGACCCCGAGATCGGGTGAATGGATTCAAAAATGGTAAAACTCAACTTATTAACTCTGGGGGAGTTGGAGAATGAGCCTATTTCCAAAAAAAGTGGAGTGTTCCTTTAATATTGAGAAATGTGCAAGTAGTACTCCAAATAAAGTTTAATTAGAATTTTTATATCAGTAAGTCTTGCGCGATATGTCAGTAAATATGATAATAGATTTGAACTATACTTAGAATGAAATAAATTATTTTAAGATACAACTATTTGAAAATCTGGAATCTGAGGGTGCAAAAAAATCAAAATATTGAGAAAATCACCTTTAAAGTTGTTCAAATGAAGTTCTTAGCAGTGCATGTTACTAATCACAAATTCAATTTTGATACATTTTTGTTAGGAAACTTACAAAATATCTTCATGGAACATGATCTTTACTTAATATCCTAATGATTTTTGGCATAAAATGGATAATTTTGACCCATACAATGCATTTTTGTCTATTGTTATAAATATACCTGTGCTGCTTATGACTGCTGCTGTGCTCCAGGGTCACATTTGTGTGTGAAAAAATGACCAACCTATCTGCAAGGGTGTCTTTTGTAACAAAAGTATGTGTCTAGGCTTTCAAAACAGATGCAGGAAAATCATCATCTCATTCTCCAAATAAGTGCCCTGTGTTGAGTCACGGAGGAGCGAGAGTATATTGACAGAGTCAATCCTGAGACTGGTATATATTGTGATGTTCTGCGCTGTAGTCACTGCTGGCTTCAGGACTTCCAGCATTTATGTCACCAGTTTTGATGTAATTGTTGTGTGTTGCGTTAAGAGAGGCACAAAAGACCATTTGAAATCTGATTTGAGCCAAAAATTCTCACTCCCAGCTCCCAGCTGTAATGATCCACTCAACTCACAATGCGATGCGATTCACAATACTGATTCAATGATACGATTATATAAAAAAAAAAGATTTAAGTAAGGGATAATGCATGGTTAGCTGTGCGTTAAATAATTTTCAGGTGGTTCTTGGCCTCCACCTTCTGCATTAAAATCATTTAATGCATAGCTAGCCATCCATTATCCTTTACTTATTCCATGGTCTGTCTGAATACTGGATTCTGATTGGCTGGCAGGTATGCAGTAAACTGTTTAATGCACAGGTAGTTCCAAGTCAGTTTAATCACCGTTCTATATTAATGTGCTGCTTTAATTGATGCACACACACACACACACACACACACACACTGTGGCGGCCAGAAGGAAGCATGGTCTCTCACAATGCAGCACATCGCCTTCAGCACCATGGAGAGCACCAGCAGAGGAGGACACAAGAGGTGCGTTCCAAACGGGATATATCGCCCTCCGAAGGGCACTTCGGAGTGAAAACAATCATGGCCACCATATTGAAGGGTCGTTCCAAACCGAAGTGCTCAAAACTAGCCACTTCAAAGGGCTCTTTGGAATGAAGGATTTCGAAGGGTACAACTGATGGACACTTCGGGCTCCCATGATCCTTTCCGCAGATTCTTTGCATGATGGCTGCGCCTCCGTGTGGCCACGGGATGATGACGCAGAAGGGCACTTCAAGAAACAGATGTTTGGTCCCCTGCACCCTTCAACCCTTCAAAGCTCTCACTACGGAGGGTAAACCCTTTGAAGGGATTAGGGCATAGGGATGCTATGCTAGATCGCTACATTATATTCCTCAGCAACGAGGTGTAAAATCACTGTTTTTGAAGTTATTAATTGTTTGTAGAGAAAAGCGCAGATGCAGCACGCAGGTAACGCACACAAAATTGTCATCTCTCTCTCTCTCGATAGATAATTAATTGAAATAAATGCTATAATATGCTAGAGCTGATGTGCCGTAACTAACGAAAATAACTCATTTTTATCAATTTGGTCAAATATTGAGAGAGAGCAGAATGAAATCAGTATCGTGAATTGTATCGCATTGTGAGTTGAGTGAATCATTACATCCATAATATTTATACACTTTCAGTTTTTATACTTATTTTAATAAAATGTATACTTTTACTTATGCAGAAAATTACGTGTTGTGCATGTAATAGAAATGAAGTACCCTATGCATTAAAAAGTGACACAGAGGGATCCTGACCAAGTTGGGAGTGAGAACGGCCTGTCAGAGCAGCCAGAGCGTCCAGACTGAGATGCATTTCAAAACACCTCCAAATAAGCCTTAAATCAGATTTGCAAATAACAGATTTAGTTTTTTGTGCTGTCCAGACTTTAAAAACCCATCTGGATAATTTCAGGATCTGCCAAAAAATCTGATTTTTGCAGTCTCAATGTAGCCTAAGTCTTAACTCATGACTAAAGAGTCTGATTTCAGTGCAGTTAAATCGCCTCTCTAACAAAACATTTCTGCAAAGCTTACTTTACTTAAGACAATTACATAATTACAATTTTAGTTTCACTGTAAAGGCGGCACCATTTCTCTGATGAACTGGTTTTCTCCTCTAGAAGGAGCTATTGTTTCATGCTAAAGACTCTCACCCATTATTTTTTTCTCATTCTCCGTCAGTTTATTGTCAGCCTGCAGAATTGCTTTAGACTCCCCCGACTTCTGCTTCAGAAACTCCTCAAGTGTGTCTTCTGCCTGTGGACACACATACATGATAATGTGAACTGCCTCTACCACATATCTATGACTAGTACTATCAGAAAATGACTTCTACTTCTACTTCTACCAGCTGAATCTAGATTCTGTGAACACTTTCTAGGAAAACATTGACAAACCTCTGAATATCTCTGAATATCTAAAAGGCCAGGTTGTGTCAAGCATTGATAATCACCTTGACTCCTTTATGGGGTTGTATTTTATATTTCTTCACAATGTCTTCAAGGTCCTGGGAGAAGAGAACATAACCACCAGGAATGGCATAGGATCCTTTCTTCAGCTTCTCTGTCATTGTTCCAGAGAGGGATGACAGAATATCCTCACATCGTTTCTTTGAAGCCTCTTCATTTTGACACAAGTATCCGTGAAAGAGATTATTAATGCCTTCCTGCAACACCACACAAAAAATATTAGAGACAGTAAACTTAAAACACAGTTTAGAGGCTACATTGACTAAAAATAACTTTGAATCAAAAGCTGTATGTGATGGTGCCTTTAGATTTCTTTGAATGGTTCAAATGTCAGAGATGTATCACTCATTACAGCCCAAAAAAGACTGAATGGAGTCGCTGCTTTCTGAACAAATATGCCCAGAACTCCTTTAAAACAGGCATCACCTCGTCTCACTGTATCCTCGAACACCAGATGTTTCACTCTAGTAAACTTTGACTCGTGGATTTTGCCTGATCGGTATGTTTAATAGCAATTTAATTGAAATGGTACATAACTATTGAAAGGTCATCACCTCTAGAGATTTCAGGTACGTCCCCTCTCTGTCCTTAAAGGAGCGCTTCATTAGGACCTGTGTTGCAGTCCTGCTGAGACGTTGGTGTTCTGATGATACCTCCTTCAGTTCCAGAGGGAAGGAGTTCCTCAGCGTCTCCATTCCAGTCTGGTACACCTCCAGCCCCTCCTTCAGCGCGGCCTCGTTCTCAATCAGAGCCATGGCCAGCACAGCATTCTCCAGAAATGGAACTTTACCGCTGGAAAGCGTGTCTACATATGTCTTCGCAAACTGACCCAGGACTTCAGGCAAGGAGAGGGGGTCAAACAAAAGAACGTTAACTAATGGTCATATCTGTAACTCAACTTATGCCATAAGTGCAGTATAACGCTATTAAACTACAAAGATACGAGGACATTCAATTTAGAAACCAGCCTGTCTCCCTATTGGTGTACATACACTGCCTGCCAAACCATCTGGATTTAAATAAGCAAATATTTAAGATTTTAGACTTGAATCACCATCGCAGAATCACTGGAGTCAACTTTACACTGCCTGTCCAAAAATAAGTCGCACACTTTAATATTTTTCTTGGGCCGCCTTTATCATATTGCGCTTTTGTTGTGGCATTGTTTTGACAATGTTATGCAACATCACAACAATTATTTCCATGAAGAGTTTTTGGCCGAGATCTTTTATTGCCACAGTTGAACCGCTCTGTAAAATCGACTTCATTGGGGTTAAGGTCAGGACTCTAGTAGTCTCAGCCTCAGACGCCTCATCCACAGACCGTTGGCTAAACGTCTGATGCATACGGCACACTTATCTGGAAACACTGCAGGAGTTTCAAAGTCATCGTCGGATTGGTTGAATTATACAGGATTTCCGGGAGACGTATGTGTCGCGTTCTTTAATATTCCGCCTGGAAACAAAGATGCCGTGACGCCAAACCCCCTCACGAAAGAAGAAAGCCTTCGTGTTTACAACTGCGACGACGAGTGCTTATCAGGTCAACTAAACAGTGGATTTTCAAAAGCATGTGAAATATTTAAAGTTTGCAGCATAGAATCTTTAAAATACGTCCGAGAGTTTTACACACAAATTTTCAATTCTATTCAATAATTGCACATTTGTAATGTCACATCATTTCTAAAATCCTATTGGATCACCTCTGCCAGTGACGGTGAATCCGTCCTTTAGCTTCTTCACTTCACTCTTGTCAAAGACGAAGTTGCAGAAACGTTGCATGGCCTCCTGGAAATCTGGGGAAAGGTCAGCAGGATCCAGGCTCTCCAGACGAGACACTTTCTCTGGGGCGGTTGGGAAAGGGAAAGTGAAACACTTCCGGGTGGGGAAATAATTTCGGATACATTGTCGTGGAAGGTTGAACTCGTTGACTGTTCTTGAAGAGCCTTTAAAAGATGCATTTGTCAAAGAAATTAGCAAAATACAGTGTTGCTTCTAAATTGACATTCCCAGTTGCTTTCAAATTCTTGCATGCTTTTGCAGTTTGAATCTCACCTGGTTTCAGCTTCAAGGCAAATTCCAAGTATTGGTCCTCGGTCACGTATTTGCCATTTATTTTTTGTTCTAGGGTGAAGTCCCTCACGGCCCAGATGAAACTGGGGAAGAACTTGACAAACTCTGAGTCCTCTTCATCCTCATCTGATTTGATCTTGATGTACTCAGTTAACTCTGTGACATATCTGGAGATGGTTTAGGTTTGGATACTAAGCAAATAGGGAACAACTAATACCATGGAGAAAATAGAGAGCTAAATGTGTGAATGGCATGGAACACTATGTGTCTTTATGAGTTCCACACAATAATTATTTATTCCTTCAGTTCCAGAGCTCCTTGAGTAGCATTTAACTGATCAAAGTGTTTATATTTGTCAGTAAACTAACAAAATAAGTCTTAAAAGTCACTATAAATGCAACAGCACATGCACATATATTTTCAATGCATAATCCAAATGCAAATTGCTGTGCATTTATTTGAGCTAATCACATGGATGTGTGTACATCTGTGTAATACAAGGGTTCCCAAACTTTTCCATTCCCCACCTAGACAGGCATAATGCAATACCAAACAACTAATGGTAATACATCACAAATATTATAACCATTCAAATGTCAAATCAATTAGTATAATGGCTATGTTGAAATAAAGAGAAGAATAACTGAGTAGTTTTAAACTGCTGCCACAACTTATTTACACAGACATGGTGGAAAAAATTTCACGGTGAAACAATCTTGTTGTCAGGTTGTGTTGTATCAGGGAGACGAGGAGTAATTCAAATAATACACTCTTTAATGAGAATCTAGATAATCTTCGGAAAACAAGGAACTACGACAACATCCACAAGATAGACAATGTAAGACGGAACACAGAGGTCAGCGAATACAGGACTTATATACATATGGAAATCAAGGGAGGAGAACTGAAGCAGGTGGGGAACAATCACACACGGCTGGGGTCTAATTAACTACTGAACAAGAAACTAGGACATAGACAGGAACGCCAAATACGGTCACAGGAGGAGGGGAAAACACAGGATGCGGAGACACAGTCTGGAGGGTGGGCACTCTGGAGGCCTCTAGGGCAGGGAGGCGCCTTCGTGGCGCGGGCACTGGGGGGCGCTCTTGAAGCGCAGAGCTGGCCAGGACCAGCGGAGACACTGGGGAACACTTGCGAGGGGCAGGCACTGGCGGGCACTCCTTCTCTGCCAGCAGCGGGTTTGCCATACTCTCGGGCCGTGGCGGGCCGGCCAAACATTCTGGCCGCGGCGGATTTGGGCGGACGGTGGCACGGGAGAAAAAGGGCTGGTTCCGACTCGGGATCAGACGCTTCCCAGGAGGTCCATGGTGCGATGGTAAGATATCCTGAGCCGGAACAGATGGAGGATGGCCGCATCATCCAGCGGTATCCTCCTGGCGAGACGGACGAACTCCGCCGCATACTCGTAGATCGGGAGATCCTCTTTGGCCAGAGCGAGGACGGTAGCGTCGAACTCCATCTCTGTCAGTTTCTGTTCCGTCTTCTGTCAGGTTGTGTTGTATCAGGGAAATGAGGAGACGAGGAGTAATTCAAATAATACACTCTTTAATGAGAATCTAGATAATCTTCGGAAAACAAGGAACTACGACAACATCCACAAGATAGACAATGTAAGACGGAACACAGAGGTCAGCGAATACAGGACTTATATACATATGGAAATCAAGGGAGGAGAACTGAAGCAGGTGGGGAACAATCACACACGGCTGGGGTCTAATTAACTACTGAACAAGAAACTAGGACATAGACAGGAACGCCAAATACGGTCACAGGAGGAGGGGAAAACACAGGATGCGGAGACACAGTCTGGAGGGTGGGCACTCTGGAGGCCTCTAGGGCAGGGAGGCGCCTTCGTGGCGGGGGCACTGGGGGGCGCTCTTGAAGCGCAGAGCTGGCCAGGACCAGCGGAGACACTGGGGAACACTTGCGAGGGGCAGGCACTGGCGGGCACTCCTTCTCTGCCAGCAGCGGGTTTGCCATACTCTCGGGCCGTGGCGGGCCGGCCAAACATTCTGGCCGCGGCGGATTTGGGCGGACGGTGGCACGGGAGAAAAAGGGCTGGTTCCCGACTCGGGATCAGACGCTTCCCAGGAGGTCCATGGTGCGATGGTAAGATATCCTGAGCCGGAACAGATGGAGGATGGCCGCATCATCCAGCGGTATCCTCCTGGCGAGACGGACGAACTCCGCCGCATACTCGTAGATCGGGAGATCCTCTTTGGCCAGAGCGAGGACGGTAGCGTCGAACTCCATCTCTGTCAGTTTCTGTTCCGTCTTCTGTCAGGTTGTGTTGTATCAGGGAAATGAGGAGACGAGGAGTAATTCAAATAATACACTCTTTAATGAGAATCTAGATAATCTTCGGAAAACAAGGAACTACGACAACATCCACAAGATAGACAATGTAAGACGGAACACAGAGGTCAGGGAACACAGGACTTATATACAGGGGTTAAATTGGATTTGTTATGTGGGGGGGGCTCTATGGTATCGAGCATATATATATATATATATATATATATATATATATATATATACACACACACACATTTAGTAATTTAACAATTTAGCAGACACTATTATATATATATATATATATATACACACACACATTTAGTAATTTAACAATTTAGCAGACACTATTATATAAAAGTGACTTACAAATGAGGACAATGGAGATATAGATATATATATATATATATATATATATAAAAAGTGTGTGTGGTTTTTTTTTTGCAAATATGATTTATTCCAATGCAATATTCTCATCGGTTTTCTATCAGCTGTGACATAAAATATAAAAAAACATGCAGATTTATAGCCTATCCAAAGGCTTTTTTTTAACCTTTATAGAGGGCATTTTCCCACTAATCTCATTAGCTTTCATTTCAAATGCTTACATTTGATCTATACATTCAATTATATGAGATTCTTTAAAAAAAAATAAAAAAAAATAAATAAAAAAAAATTGAACATACAAACAAGAAATGGTGGAAATTATACTTTTCAACGAAATTAAAACGCCAGTAGGTGCCAGTAGTGAGCTTTTAATGAATGAGTCATTGAGTCGTTCATTCAAACGGCAGATTCATCAGATGCTAATGCTTGGGCTAATGAAACTTTGACTCAACTGATTCGTTCAAAACACTGAATCAATCAGCAATGAATCGGAGATGCGCTGTGGTTCCGCCAAAAATGTAAGTGACCTAATATTATTGTATTTGCTCATTGAACTGTTTATAGAACTATTAAACAGTCGTAATGGTGAAAACGTTGAGTGATGTTGCCTAACTAACTGTATTTTAAATATAAAAAGTTTCCATTTTAAATTTTTACCTCAGTATGCGGAGTTTCTTAGTGTTGCGTGTTTTGATTTCTCCTGGAGATGCTGCGTGAACCTCGCCTCAGCAGCGCAACCTTATACTGTCAACAGATGCATTATATACAATAGCTATATCCACTGACTCTACATGTAATAAAAATCAGAATAATACTTGCGTTTTGGTGTTTACTGAGTTATTTTTGGTTAGTGATGTTTTAATCATGTTACTTGTCTGATGTTAATGTCGAGCCCTGGAGTCTATGTGCTGGGGCTCAGCCCCGGACAGCCCCGGCCCAATTTAAACCCTGCTTATATACACATGGAAATCAAGGGAGGAGAACTGAAGCAGGTGGGGAACAATCACACACGGCTGGGGTCTAATTAACTAATGAACAAGAAACTAGGACATAGACAGGAACGCCAAATACGGTCACAGGAGGAGGGGAAAACACAGGACGCGGAGACACAGTCTGACACTTGTGCTCAAGAAGTACTGTAATTAAAGTTTGATATGAAATATAAGTAATTACGTATATGTTATAATAAAACTGTAAAATTATGTTATTAACATTTTAAGTCAATTTTTAGATGTTATTTTGGTGGAAAACAATACGGAGTCATTAAAGCTTCTTTTTTGGCAACATGTTTATATGCAGTTTTCATGATACAGTTTTTAATCACAGCAGTGGGCGTTTACTTCCAAGTCTACAATCCTACACGCCTTTTCAAACAGTGTTCTGATGACGGGGTTAAAAACAGCGCAGAAAATAGCCTATTACTTCTAAATGATGCTGTTTTTGATGTAAAATCTTGATTACATTCTAAGTGGATCTCAGAGACCAGTACAAAATAAACAACAAAAAAAAGGTAGTTCATGAAAAAAAAAAAAAAAAAAAAACACACTAGCTTCTCTAATCTTTTTGTATTCTATCTATTTGTTTTCTTTTTATTAATTATACAATTAACAAAAGCAAAAAAGGCCTCTAACACTAGCTTGCTCTATTCTTTTTCTGTTTTCTTTTTATTTATTATATAATAATAAAAAAAACTTGCTACGTGTACTGCATTAAGCTAACTGAGACTTGTCATAGCACTTGTGTATCATTGCTCTTTTGTTGACTTTGATTGCTTCCATTGTCCTCATTTGTAAGTCGCTTTGGATAAAAGCGTCTGCTAAATGACTAAATGTAAATGTCACGACCCCTTTAATTTTGTTGCATACATTTGTGAAACTGTTTCTTAAAACCCTGTTGTTTAAACTCAGTGAAAGTAAAATAAAACTGACTGGATCAGAAGCCGTTGTTGTGTCGTCTCTCCTCTTTCCCCTCCACTCCACAGATTACAAATTTTCTAGCATTTTTCAAAACTGTAATGAGAACTAACCATGTTGATATATGAGAATTTCATTATTGTTTAAATTCTGGTAACGTTTTATTTCGATAGTCCACTTTAGAAATTCTACTAACAGTAAGTAACTTCGCAATTACATGTCAACTAGCAGTCATTAGAGTATTAGTAGACTGTCTGCTTAATGTCTTCTAACACTTTATTTTGACGGGTCCACAACACACTGACTATGAGAAACTTTACAAGTACAGTGGGGCAAAAAAGTATTTAGTCAGCCACCAGTTGTGCAAGTTCTCCCACTTAAAAAGATGAGAGAGGCCTGTAATTTTCATCATAGGTATACCTCAACTATGAGAGACAAAATGAGAAAAAAAATCCAGAAAATCACATTATAGGATTTTTAAAGAATTTATTTGCAAATTATGGTGGAAAATAAGTATTTGGTCAATAACAAAATTTAATCTCAATACTTTGTTATATACCCTTTGTTGGCAATGACAGAGGTCAAACGTTTTCTGTAAGTCTTCACAAGGTTTTCACACACTGTTGCTGGTATTTTGGCCCATTCCTCCATGCAGATCTCCTCTAGAGCAGTAATGTTTTGTGGCTGTCGCTGGGCAACACGGACTCCAAAGATGTTCGATGGGGTTGAGATCTGGAGACTGGCTAGGCCACTCCAGGACCTTGAAATGCTTCTTACAAAGCCACTCCTTCGTTGCCCGGGCGGTGTGTTTGGGGTCATTGTCATACTGAAAGACCCAGCCACGTTTCACCTTCAATGCCCTTGCTGATGGAAGGAGGTTTTCACTCAAAATCCCACGATACATGGCCCCATTCATTCTTTCGTTTACACGGATCAGTCGTCCTGGTCCCTTTGCAGAAAAACAGTCCCAAAGCATGATGTTTCCACCCCCATGCTTCACAGTAGGTACGGTGTTCTTTGGATGCAACTCAGCATTCTTTCTCCTCCAAACACGACCAGTTGAGTTTTTACCAAAAAGTAAAAACTCAACTTGCAATCCTCTTCTGGATCATCCAAATGCTCTCTAGCAAACTTCAGACGGGCCCGGACATGTACTGGCTTAAGCAGGGGGACACGTCTGGCACTGCAGGATTTGAGTCCCTGGCGGCGCAGTGTGTTACTGATGGTAGCCTTTGTTACTTTGGTCCCAGCTCTCTGCAGGTCATTCACTAGGTCCCCCCGTGTGGTTCTGTGATTTTTGCTCACAGTTCTTGTGATCATTTTGACCCCACGGGGTGAGATCTTGCGTGGAGCCCCAGATCGAGGGAGATTATCAGTGGTCTTGTATGTCTTCCATTTTCTAATAATTGCTCCCACAGTTGATTTCTTCACACCAAACTGCTTACCTATCGCAGATTCAGTCTTCCCAGCCTGGTGCAGGTCTACAATTTTGTTTCTGGTGTCCTTTGACAGCTCTTTGGTCTTGGCCATGGTGGAGTTTGGAGTTGAACTGTTTGAGTTTGTGGACAGGTTTCTTTTATACCGATAACGAGATCAAACAGATGTCATTAATACAGGTGACGAGTGGAGGACAGAGGAGCCTCTTAAAGAAGAAGTTACAGGTCTGTGAGAGCCAGAAATCTTGCTTGTTTGTAGGTGACCAAATACTTATTTTACCGCGGAATTTACCAATTAATTCTTTAAAAATCCTACAATGTGATTTTCTGGATTTTTTTTCTCATTTTGTCTCTCATAGTTGAGGTATACCTATGACAAAAATTACAGGCCTCTCTCATCGTTTTAAGTGGGAGAACTTGCACAATTGGTGGCTGACTAAATACTTTATTGCCCCACTGTATATGTCAACTTATTCTACTAACCATAAACCTACCCTACTGAGAGTTAGTAGACATGTAGTTGCAAAATAATGAGAATTAGTTACATTATAGTTAGTAGAATGTCTAAAGTGGACTATCAAAATAAAGTGTAACCTAAATTCTTACTGAGAAAACCCAGGAAAAGTCAAGGAGTTAAACCATGGACATTTGAACTTGCCACTACAGGTTTAATAATGCTATTTCAGCCATTTTACACAGAGCAATGCCAGGCCAAACCACACATGGACAGGAGATTCAGAATAACAATCTAAACCATTAAGAGTAATGTATAATGTAGGAATGGAAGGATACTGCAGTTCCTCAATAGCTTTGTTGTCGATCGTCCCTTGGCTGTTCAGCACTAGAGTGCTACTCAGAAGGACAGACAGAGAAAAGATCTTGGTATCATGCTTCGAGTCCCCCTGAGACAGACAATCATTTGACAAAAGTTGACATTGCATGAATGACATGCATACACTCCTGACAGCCTAGAGACAATAACTGACCGTCTACTACCATCTAGAAAACGAACGGTAATTCAGTAAGTCACTGTGGAGTGTCAAAATGATCAGTCATCTGTGACTCATTCTTATATCTTTTTTCTTTTATCTGTATCCTTATGTCTTCCTTTGTTACATTAGTTACATTTGTTCTATTTCTCAGTTCATATGGAATGGCAAGACTCCAAATATCCGGAAAGGTATCCTGCAGAAGCCATGGCATTTGTGTGGTTTGACCTTTCCTTAATTGTATGTTCTATTACTGAGCTGCGAATATGCGGCCCATATTACTCTGGATTAATTAGTGGAAAATAGGGTTGCAAAGGGGGGGAACATTTCCAGTAAATTTCCAGAAACTTTCCATGGGAACTTCGTCTGGGGAATTTTGAAACTTACCTTGAATTTATGGGAATTTTGGGGAATTAGTTGGAAATTTGGGGATATTTATGAAACTGTATCATATACAAACATAAATATAAACATTTTGTTTAATCATAGGCTCAAATGGATGCAAACATTTTTGGATTTTTTGGTGGGAATCTGTGATGCTTTATTACATTATTATTACATTATTTATCCCGTTTGTATATGTGAGGTGTCCGTTACACATTTTCTCTGTGTATTTATGACTGTCTAATGTCTGACTTGACTCTTGGTAATGTCTTTTGCCCCGCCCCCAAATATATGATTCGATTATCAGTCGACTATCGGCATGATTCGAAAATTTTGATTCGACTATGAAAATCCATAGTCGGGGACACCCCTAACACCAACACTAATTTAATTTTGTACCCGACATGTTTGATATAAAATCCGCGACCCGAACCGCACCCGCATTAAATCTCCTACATGATGTAGACGAAACTCATTAAAATGTTATGGCTCTTTGCGTCAGACGCCGCCAAAGATAACAAAAAATGTTATCTTCTTGTAAGCAGCAGCCAAGTTTTAACCAATTACCAGAGCGTGAACACAAGCACGGGACCATTTGAAAGCAGCTGCCTATCAGTGTGTACCGGATTGAGTCCACATAGCAAATACCCGCGACTGTCACCCATCCGACCCGCACCTGCACATTTTCTCATCAGTGGTTCTTCTAAATGTTTTTTCAGACTATAGAGGTTGTTACTTCACCTTGTCCACGTCCCCGAGTCCCTCAGTGTCCAGCAGCACCAGAGTGGTTTCTGCTTTAGAGGGGTGAGGCACGCACCACATCCAGATGCCCTTCGTCTTGGACTCGATTGTGCTGCCCAGTGCAAACCCTGATAACCACACACCAGAATGACTTACATGCGTTCATTTGAAGGGCACGAACGTTTGGATGCTGCTGACCTGTTTGCTTCCCTGCCAGTCGGTTCATCAGGTAGGACTTCCCGGTGCGGTAGAGACCCACCACGGCCACCACCACCACGGGCTGCTGGATCTGCTCCAGAACCTGCAACGCTGACTGCTGGACACACAGCTTCCCATCAGACGCCGTGTCAATCAAGCACACCGGTTTGTCCATGGCCACTGGAGACCCAAGCACATTTCACTTCCTTTAATCAACCGCATTGAGAAACACTCCAATAATCCTGCATCACACAAGTCATGCTGTAGAGTTCACTAACACACACACACACACACGCAGGTTTGTTTTTGTGAAATGTGGGGACTCTCCATAGGCATAATGGTTTTTATACTGTATAAACTGTATTTTCTATCGCCCTACACCTAAACCTATCCCTCACAGGAAACTTTGTGCATTTTTACTTTCTCAAAAAAACTCATTCTGTATGATTTATAAGCCTTTTGAAATATGGGGACATGGGGAAATGTCCTCATAAATCACCTTCTCCTTGTAATTATCATGTCATACCCATGTCTTCTATACAAATTTGTGTCCTCATATGTCACAAAAACATGCACACACTAAAACACACACACACACACACACACACACACACACACACACACACACACACACACACTATTTGAGTGCTAAAATTAAATCACCAACATGAAATCTCAACTACATAGTCACACATTATCATCTGCTGGAGCAAAAACAAACATGAATCTGATGCTGACTGTAAAACACTGGACATTGTATTGTTTGCAGTTATAAGAGCAGCACAAGTGCTATAATGATCTGAATGAAGGAACGTCCCATACCTGTTTGCTTTAGTTCACTCCAGTCTAACTTCAGTCTGAGTTGTGCTCATGTTGTAGCTTCCTGATATTCTACCCATGTTTCTTAGACACACCTTCAGGTCCAGACTCTCGATGCTGATTGGTCTAGAGTGAGTTAGGGGACGTTCCTGGGCTCTCAGTATGACTCTGGTTATTCTCTGTGGCTGATTTGAGCTCCTCCTGTTGACTGTGCAAGCAACAATGTGCAGTTTCACTCTTAGTTTCACTTTAAATATCAGCAACTGCAAACTGGACAACATGTGACAGCAGATACAAGAAGCTTGGATTGTTTCCAGAATGTGCAGCCACTTAAAAAGATTACATGTTTTTCTTTTTTGTGGTACTATATCACACAGATTGTAATGACATATTGTATATCTGAGCTATGAACAACGATCAGTAATATTCCAGAAATAAGAAGAGTACAGAAGATTGTCATTTTTAACCTGTGATAAACCTCTTTTCTGATGAAATGGAATGGAAATTCCCAAGAACTTTTCCTTCCAGTGTATCAGACACTATGAAAAGAATTGGGAAATTTGAATGTGTACTTATTACTCCATCAGTACTGCATGGCAAGAACAACACAAGAGTCCAGGAAACTCTTTTACTCATACACTGTGTGTTAAAGGGTGTGTTAAAGGGGTCATATGACGTTGCTAAAAAGAACATGATTTTGTGTATTTGGTGTAATGCAATGTGTTTATGTGGTTTAAGGTTAAACAACACATTATTTTCCACATAGTGTACATTATTGTTGCTCCTCTATGCCCCGCCTTTCTGAAACGTATCTATTTTTACAAAGCTCATCGTTCTGAGAAGCAAAGCGTGCTCTGATTGGCCAGCTATTGAGTGTGTTGTGATTGGCCGAATACCTCAAGCGTTAGACGGAAATGTTATGCCCCTCACTGTATTGTGATGCCGTGTCCCAGCACGACGAGACTAAAACAATAAAACCCATTATAAACGAGGCATTGTTGCATCCAGTGGGGACATAATTACTGATTATAATGACTTATACTGTCTTTTTACGTGTCGCATTGCATCACACCGCGTAAACATTACCATGTCTGCATTTGTGATCGGAGAAACAACAAACAACAAGCACTACACTACACTGCTCAAAACTCGCGTTAGAATAGTCAGTGGCAAATTCTTTAAATAAGAAAACGTACTTACAGGCTGTGAGTCAGAAGCACCAGACTGTCCTTGCAAAGTTGGAATTGCCCCACTTTATAGAAACAGTCTTTATGCAAGCCATGATTGTACTCTCCCAGGTTCAGGAAACAGTCCTCTGTTAATGCGCTGCAAACACTCTAATATTTGAGTTGAACTGTTCTGGAACAGTGTTGTAAATTCAACTTAACCACTGATTTCTAATTGTGTCCTCTTTTGGAAGCCCAAACAAAGTAGTTTGCTTTCACAACGAAACACAGCGTCTCCAAGACATGGAGAAACAATACCACAGCGAGAATAAAAGTTTCGCCTTCTTTCTTTGTGTATACATTTGGGTGGTGTTTTGCAGATCTTCCCACACCGTGATGTAGACATGTGGGGGCGTGTTTAAATGTCGAAATGTCGTGCCTCACAAGACCACGGTGCTACATAAATACAGGCATACAGCAATGAAGTAAAACAATATAAACCTATACACAACTATCCTACTGATAGATTTGACTATAAATATGCTATATATAATTTTTTTTTTACCTATAAATAAACTAAAAAATACAAAATATACAAGTGCTTCAGATAAATACTATACATGTGCGAAGAGAAACATTGTGAGTCAGCAGCTGGCTGGGGAATAGTGCAGGATGATTTGTAGTGCATGAGCATGTAAACATACGTATATTACTGAGTCTTTTTGTGGGATTTGTGTACACACAGCAGTGTGTGTGAAAAGTGACTAGTGCGCATAGAGGAGGAGAGTGTGCCACTACAGGTGGTTTGTACAGGCCCACTCACCTGCATGTAGCACACTTCGATTGCACAAAAAAAAAGTTCCATAAGTTTCAGATGGTCCATGTTTCAGGAGGTAGGGGGTTTGTATGGGATTTCAGAGAGGGGCGGGGTGATTTGAGTTCAGGGCTCTCACAGCCTGGGGGAAAAAGCTGTTGAGCAGTCTGGCAGAGCGGGCTCTGATGCTCCGGTACCGTCTTCCTGATGGTAGGAGCTGGAGGAGACTGTGGGAGGGGTGTGTGGAGTCCTTCACGATACTATTTGCTTTGCTGGAGCATCGTGTAAGGAAAATGTCCAGGATGGAGGGGAGAGGGGCACCGATGATCCTTGCAGCTGTGTTCACTGTCTGCTGGAGGGTCTTGCGGTCTGCTGTGGTACAGTTCCCGTACCAGACAGTGATGCAGCTGGTCAGCACACTCTCAATGGTGCCCCTGGAGAAAGTGTTGAGGATGGGTGGAGGGAGACTTGCTCTTTTCAGTGGACGTGGAGGACTATAATGCGATAAGAGCTCGCTCAAGTACTGAGGAGCTAAGCCATTCAGGGCTTTATAAGTAATTAACAAGATTTTAAAATCTATCCGATGTTTGATAGGGAGCCAGTGCAGTGTTGACAGAACTGGGCTAATATGGTCATATTTCCTGGTTCTAGTAAGGACTCTAGCTGCTGCATTTTGGACCAACTGTAGTTTGCTGATCAAGCGTGCAGAACAACCACCCAATAAAGCATTACAATAGTCTAGCCTTGAGGTCATAAACGCATGAATTAACATTTCTGCATTTGACGTTGAGAGCATAGGTCGCAATCTAGATATGTTTTTGAGATGGAAAAATGCAGTTTTACAGATGCTAGAAACATGGCTTTCAAATGAAAGATTGCTATCGAACAGCACACCTAGGTTCCTGACTGATGAAGAAGAATTGACAGAGCAGCCATCAAGTGTTAGATAATGTTCTAGGTTATTACATGTGGGGTTTTTAGGTCCGATAATTAACACCTCTGTTTTTTCAGAATTTAGCAGTAAAAAAATTACTCGTCATCCAGTTTTTTATATCGACTATGCATTCCGTTAGTTTCTCAATTTGGTGTGTTTCACTGGGCCGCGAAGAAATATAGAGCTGAGTATCATCAGAATAACAGTGAAAGCTAACACCATGTCTCCTGATAATATCTCCCAAGGGTAACATGTAAAGCGTGAAAAGTAAAGGCCCTAGTACTGAGCCTTGAGGTACTCCATACTGCACTTGTGATCGATATGATACCTCTTCATTCACTGCTACGAACTGATGGCGGTCAGATAAGTATGATTTGAACCATGCTAAGGCACTTCCACTAATGCCAACAAAGTTTTCTAGTCTATTCAAAAGAATGTTGTGGTCGATAGTGTCGAACGCAGCGCTAAGATCCAGTAGAACTAATAAAGAGATACAACCACGATCAGATGATAGAAGCAGGTCATTTGTAACTCTAATGAGAGCAGTCTCAGTACTATGATATGATCTAAATCCTGACTGGAATTCCTCACAGATATCATTTTTCTCTAGGAAGGAATATAATTGTGAGGATACTACCTTTTCTAGTATCTTTGACAGAAAAGGGAGATTTGAGATCGGTCTGTAATTAATCTTTGGGGTCAAGTTGTGTTTTTTTAATGAGAGGCTTAATAACAGCCAATTTGAAGGTTTTGGGGACATATCCTAATGACAATGATGAATTAATAATAGCCAAAAGAGGATCTATGACTTCTGGAAGCAGCTCTTTTAGTAGTTTAGATGGGATAGGGTCTAACATACATGTTGTTGGTTTAGATGATTTAACAAGTTTATACAATTCTTCCTCTCCTACAGTAGAGAATGAATGGATTTGTTCCTCAGGGGATCTATAATGCACTATAATATCTGATGCGATACTGTAGCTGACGGCTGCAAGGATACAATTTTATCTCTGATAGTATCGATCTTGGAAGTAAAATAGTTCATAAAGTCATTACTGCTATGCTCTTGGGATATGCCAACACCTGTTGATGCTTTATTTTTCGTTAATTTAGTCACTGTATTGAATAAATACTGAGGGTTATGTTTGTTTACTTCTAGAAGAGACGAAAAGTAATCAGATCTAGCAGTTTTTAATGCTTTTCTGTAGGATAGGGTACTTTCCCGCCAAGCTAAACAAAATACCTCTAGTTTAGTTTTTCTCCAGCTGCGCTCCATTTTCCGGGCTGCTCTCTTTAGGGCGCGAGTGTGCTCATTATACCACGGTGTTGGACTCTTATCCTTAATCTTCCTTAAGCATAAAGGAGCAACCGTAACTAAAGTGCTAGAAAAGAGAGAGTCAATAGTTCCTGTTACATCATCAAGTTGTTCTGAGCTATTGGATATACTGAGGAACTGAGATAAGTCAGGAAGATTATTTATAAAGCAGTCTTTTGTGGTAGAGGTAATGGTTCTACCATATTTGTAACAAGGAGTTGGCTTAACAGCTTTAGCTATATGGAATATACAGGAGACTAGATAATGATCTGAGATATCATCGCTCTGCTACCAAATTTCAATGCCACTGACATCAATTGCATGTGACAGTATTAAATCTAGAGTATGATTTCAACAATGAGTAGGTCCTGACACATGTTGTTTAATACCAATAGAGTTTAGAATGTCTATAAATGCTGATCCCAACGAATCTTTTTCATTATCAACATGGATATTAAAATCACCAACAATTAGGACTTTATCTTCAGTCAGCACTAACTCCGATAGAAAATCAGAAAATTCTTTAATAAAGTCTGTATGGTGCCCTGGTGGCCTGTATACAGTAGCCAGTACAAACATCACAGGGGATTTATCATTAATAATTGTTTCTTTGGATAACATTATATGAAGCACCATTACTTCGAACAAATTATACTTGAAACCCGACCTCTGAGAGATACTGAAAATATTGCTATAAATTGTAGCAACACCTCCCCCTTTACCTTTTGGACGCGGTTCATGTTTGTAACAGCAATCTTGGGGTGTAGATTCGTTTAAAATCTATTCTTTGTTTAGTTCACCCAAATTCTTGAATCGATTTTGCTTGACAATCCTCATAAGGCTGCGGTTATCTCGGTTGGTTGTGCATCTTTTTCTTCCACACTTTTTCCTTCCGCTCAACTTTCTGTTAACATGCTTGGATACAGCACTCTGTGAACAGCCAGCTTCTTTGGCAATGAATGTTTGTGGCTTACCCTCCTTGTGAAGGGTGTCAATGATTGTCTTCTGGACAACTGTCAGATCAGCAGTCTTCCCCATGATTGTGTAGCCTAGTGAACCAAACTGAGAGACCATTTTGAAGGCACAGGAAACCTTTGCAGGTGTTTTGAGTTGATTAGCTGATTGGCATGTCACCATATTCTAATTTGTTGAGATAGTGAATTGGTGGGTTTTTGTTAAATGTGAGCCAAAATCATCACAATTAAAAGAATCAAAGACTTCAGTCTCTGTGCATTGAATTTTTTTAATACACGAGTTTCACAATTTGAGTTGAATTACTGAAATAAATTAACTTTTCCACGACATTCTAATTTATTGAAATGCACCTGTATTTGTATTATTCCTCACCTAAAGGGGCTCACTATAGCTGTACTGCTCAGTCAGCTTGGTTCTGGTTATCAACATGGCATTGGTGGAAAAGGCAAATGCTAGGGGCACCAAAATTAGTGTTTTTTTATTACAATAAAATAGTGTTAAAATATTACAATAACAGCGATCATCCCAAAAAACACAACTATTTTATTGCTCTCCTGATTCGCCCCGGTTCAAAGCATGATCAATCTTCCCCCGCACATCCGCACTTCCACATACTTCAGTTACCTGATTGTGATAGATGGTCACTGATAAATTATCAATACGTCAAGAAGACCGAAGCCCTCTGGTGCCCAGGGAAGAAAAAAGGTAAATGTAAAACAGGACATTTACATTTAGCAGACACTTTTATCCAAAACGACTTATATTGCATTCAAGTTACAGTTTTTTTTTCATTTTATCAGCTCTTGCTTTCCCTGGGAATCGAACCCATGATCTTGGCGTTGCTAGCGCCATGCTCTACTATTTGAGCTACAGGAAAGCTCAAAGGACAAGTAAAGAGGTAATGTGATGTGATGAAAGATGATGATAATATATAAATAAACTATATGAGGTCAAAGTTTGTGAACAAACTTTGTTGGCCTAGTCTAGAAAGCCTAGTCTAAAAGTTTAAAATAGGGTAATAACAATGTCTGGAGTTCCAGAGATCCGAGATGTTTCGTGTCACATAAATAATATTTTTACGCTATAGTTTTGTAGTATTTTGGTATTCATGGTATTTTTTAATTTGAATTGGCTAATTTAGAAATGTTTGTATATAACTAGGCTTATTAAAAATAGCAACATTTTATGTAAAATTCACTTTAAAGATGTATGTTTCTCAGTTTAATTTGTGGTGATAATGTTAGAAAGGGCCATAGTTTAGTAAAACTGTCACGAATCCGGTCTATGAACTTCCGTTCACTCACCAACAGAGGTCACTCACTCACCACATTGACTCTCACAGCACACATCACACTGGACTCCATTTCCCATCATCCATTGCACTGATGTCACATACACAGCTGATTACACTGATTGCACACACAGCTGAAGGCACTGATCACACAGCTATCACCAATCACACACTCTACTTAAGCCATGGACTTTCTCTCCCTCACTGCCGAGTATTGTATGCACCTATCGCTGCCCTAGCTTTAGCTACTCTACAGAGCCTTTGATAGTTTTACTAGTCTAGTCTAGTCTTGCCTTGCCTGTTTTCCTGGATTAACTCTTGCCCTGCTGTTTGGATACTGTTTGCCCCAGCCCGGACCATTGCTTTGTTTACTGACTACCTCTTTTGTCTTAGCCCTCTGGAAATTGTTTGTCGATCGGAGACCACGCCCATTCACTTGAGTACTCCTCTGCCTTGCCCTCTATATACCTGTTTGCCATTTGTGTAACCCTGCCTGTTATGACCATGTCTGTGACTAATAAAGCTTTGCAAATGGATCCGCACGCCTCACATCTCGTTGCCCCCGTTACAAAAACATTGCTGCCATCTACTGGAAATTGAACACTTCAAATTTATTTTGAAGATTAAACCGTAACGTTACTGTATGCTAGAGAAGTGTTCAAACAGAACTGTATTAGTTTTGTGCAGGAATACCAGATGTAATCATTCTTGTGTTATGGACGGACTTGGACACAATGGTGATAGGTGAGTATCAGGTGGTTTATTTAATACAGGTTAAGCACACAGGTGAATATAGTAGTCTTGAGAGGTGAGTAGATGTCTTGTGAACAGCAATACTAATAGTGATGATGCAATGGTGATAACTCTTCTCTTTCTCCAGGATAACAGGAAGACAAGACAGGATGAATCCAGGGAGTGACACACACACTTCGTACTGGGAGTTCTATGGAGAGAGGATAACACAAGGAGGAGGAACACAGGAGGTAAGTCAAACAAGGTAAGTAATCTTGGAAGGATATAGTCTTTTCTGTTTCAGGATACTGTGATATCTGAGTCCACGTAGTAATGACGAGATTGGACAGTGAAGTGTGTGTGTGAAGATCTTTTGTAGTGGGTGCTGATGAGGTAGTGATCAGGTGCAGGTGTGTGTGATTAGAACTCCGGAGATGTGGAACGTTGGGATTGGTGGAGTGAAGGGCCTGACTGATCCGTGACATCTTGCTGTTTGTTTAATTTATAATGTGACTTAGGCAGCACCTATATTTTTTATAGTTTCACTGGAAACAATTCAAAATAAGATACATTTTTCCATAACTAACATTAACAAATACTGATACAAATGTATTGTTCAAGTTAGTTAATACATTCACTAATGTTAACAAATGATACCTTATTGTGAGTGTAACCATTTCACTATCATCAGCTTTTTTAATAAGAAAATGTAACACCTAATAGTCATATATACTCCTCTGTTTGTCTCTTTAGATGCCTCTTTGAAATGTCTAGCTATGCCAGCGTTTCCCAATCCCAGCCCTCATTCCCCCCGCTCTGCATGTTTCGTATGTATCTCTTATCACGTATGACGTTTGTTCTATTCGACCGTAAGCGCCCTGCGACGTGGACATCACAGGATATTCCAGTTTGAAATGAGTGTATATGTTCCATACAAGTGTGTGAGACGTGAATTTAATAAGTAAATACTCTGTATATGGACATCAATACTCTGGTTTTAATACGATTAACACAATACTCTACAATTAACAAAAGAGTCTACTATGTAAACAGATTTTTGATTACCTTAATTCGATTTGTTTACTTCGATTATGACTTTAGCCGGATTAAGACATGTGGAGTATTCCTATTTTAGTCGCATTATCGAGGTGCAGTACAGACATGTAAACACCTTAATCACACTATTACCGTCGTGTGGGACTTTTCACCGCATTTTGCGACAGGATACACACACGGCAGCGATCAACCATTTGACGGCAAATAAAGGAGCTTCAACACCGCCATCATCTGTTTGCACGTACAAATAATTAACTGCACTTGAAGCGTTCATAAAATAAAAAATGAAACCCACAAAACTATATATGGGATCATCACGAAGACGAACTGTTTATATGTGAAATTCTGGAGGGGACATCGGATGGTGACGTAATGACGCATGCCATTAATCGATCTATGTACTATAGGCGGATCTTTTGTGACGTCATTGTTTACGTTTGTCGTGTTGCATCATGGGAATCGTGTGGCAGGAAACACCGCTAGATACCTGTAATTTGATTGTTTTGCACGTTTGGATGAGGATTTAGAGAAGAGGATGGTTCACTCTTGCTGTGTGGTCGATTGTACGGCTCGTTGGGGGCCTGATAAAAAGTTTTTTCGAATTCCCTCCGAAAAGGATCGCGAAAAACGAAAGAAATGGTTGCGTGCAATTAGGCGATTGAACCTGGACGCTCCGAAGAAAGCCTGGATTCCTGCAGCTTCTGATCGAGTTTGTGAGGCTCATTTTGTTCATGATAAGTCTTAGTGACTATGTATTTATAGAAGATTGAAAAAAATAAAAAATAAAACTGAGTCAAATCAACCGAGTCATATGTTTTCGCGTTCTGATTCAGGTGTCCCAAACCGCGATCCACAGCACCCAGACTATGTTCCTCACAGAAAAGATCGGCCCAACTTTACGAGAAACAAAATAATCATAGGCCTCCAGACTTTTGAAAGCCTTTAATCTTTCATGAGTGAAGGGTCCAGGGTTTTCTATTAAATAAGAATAAAAGTCTCCCCAGCAGTTTGGTGGCCAAGACACCGGTGAGCCGGACCAACGTTTTTTGTCATCCCAGATCTCATATGGGCTTTGAATAACTTCAATTTTGTCACCAATACAAATTTTGAGCTTCTCTCCAAACCACCTCCGGTCTTCAGATGTTAAAGTGCTTATATATTGTGGATTTCGCCCGCTAACTCTCTTGAAAGTGCTCGTCGCGTCTTTACAGCCCGCCATACTGTTTGTTTTGTTGCCCCACAACCACTCGCGCATGCGTACAAAGATGTCAACAAAGATCCTCCTATAACATGTAAAACGGGAACATGAAAGGATTATTCTAAAATCAACTCATGTAAACACCTTAATCATAATACTGTCTTATTCAGAATAAGGTAAATAATTAGATTACTGATGTCCATCACTTTGTAGGGATCATATCAATTGGAACACAGTTCATGCACGTAGCTCTCTTATAAGGAGCTGGTTATCTGAATCAGGAGTGTTAACTAAGAGAGACATGTTAAATATGCAGAGCGGGGGCGCGAGGACTGGGATTGGGAACCGCTGAGCTATGCAGTTCCTGTGTGATTGTTTGAACACAATGGTTATTGATGGAATGGGCTTTGAGGCATGGGGCACCGGGTAAAATCTTGCCTAGGGCAGCAAATTGGCCAGAGCCAGCTCTGTCAACACCCCCGAAAGCTTGTTCTGCATCATTGAATGAGACATGCAGATGACTACATAGTTCAAAGTTTAGTCAAACTTCACTGAACTTTATATAATCAGCTCTGAAAAAGTAAACAGTGAATGTTTCATTCTATTAGTTGTCAAAATAAATTAATTGTGACAGTTTGACTATCATACCTAAGTTGTACTCGTACTAGGAAATGTGAGAATTTCCTTTGTACAAAGTGCACTGTTCTCCCATTTACTTAATTCAATTACAAATAAAAATGACATATCAGCTTGCACCTTATATTGTGATCTCAAATTGCAGAATATTTTAGTACATGCGTTTAAGAGACACTCTTAAACGTGATACATATATAGCCTACATGCATGCACAGTTTTGCAGCTTTAAATCACCTTTTTGGTTATTTCATGACTTAACCGACGACAGAACTACGACGTTGTATGCTCCTAGTTTCTTGTGTGCTTTATTTCTGATGAAGTGATATAGAGGGTGTGCCTCATATTCGTGTACAGCTGAAGAGTGTGCACCGTGAGCACAGTAAAACAGCTGACAGGACAGGAATGTTTGTTGTACCTTCTCTATGCTTGTTTCTCTTGAGGCGAAGTTGAAGTGCGCATCTGAAAAGTCTCCCGTTTGTTGTTGTAAAGAGATAAGGCGGTTCTTCGTCTTCATAAATGCATTTCTCGTCAAGAATAAAAAAACAAAAAACTGCAGTTGTGAGTAAGGTTTAATATTGTCCTCTTTTTAGAGCTGCTTTAGAGCAGTATGGAATTTTGTTTGCATCATTGAATCATTTTCCTGTTTGACACTATACAATATAAATTGTGTCAAAGCAGTTTTACAAAGCACTATATAAATAAAGGTGACTTGACTTGTCATAGTGTAACTGAGCCTCCTCGTTAGAGCCACAGACATAATAAATACCTAGACGCCTCATTGGCTGCTCGACCGCACGCTAACGTCGCCGCCATATTGGTCTGGGCAACTCTCCATAAATGATCTCATATCGGGACAGAAGAAAACACACCTGACTCGTCGGCAGTTTGGGGATCTACAGACCGTCGCACATTAATAAAAACAGATCTCGGGGTATTGTCTTTCACAGGTGAGACTGAACAGTTGTTTCTGGATGTTTTTTGGTCATTTTTAGCATTATGTTAACAGCTTAATTAGCCAGCAGTGTCAGATAGCTGTGAAAGCTGAGACTTTATAAGAAATCGAAGTTTAAATGAATTCTTAAGTTTTAACTTATTGTAGTTTATATCATAAAGTAAACTGTGTTATGAGCACAATGTGAGCATTTGACAAGACCGTGTCAGACTGTCAGGATAGGGATGGAGCTAAAGCATCTCTCTTTAATTTCACTACACCTTTACAAAGAGTACGTTTATCATCACTAGATTTGATGGCTTATCATAAAACTGTGGACTGATTTGAGATATTCTTCCTTTTCAGCCAATTGCAAACAGGACAACACAAGCCTCAAAGAGATCTGAATTAAAGGTGCTGTATGTAGGATTTTGACTCTACTAAAGCATAAAAATACCATAATATGTTTGCAGATATTTAAGAAACATGCTAAGTTAACATACTTGTTTATCTGAACAACAATGCTACAGTCAGTTATTCTCCTTTGAAAATGTGTATCCCGGCCCAGAATGTCTGTGTTTGTTATGGTTTGTGAAACCCGTCCACTGCCAGTTTACCCAATTGTATTTCGGCATCCCGGTTGCCAGTTGGCGGAAAACACAGCGTATTTAATTGTATTCATCGTCATGTGCGCTCGTTGCAATCTGAGGAGGAGGGGCTGGGTAAAAAAAAAACGTCTCCAATATTTTGAATTTGGACTGCAATACATAGTTATTATTTTAACATTACTTTTCTTATTTTATGTTTTATACTGATCAGTTGTGTACCTAAATTCTAGATACATTCTTCTTCATCTAATGTATTTGTTTTACTAACTGAATTTGTTCTGTTGATTGATGTTTTATTATGCCTGCCAAAATAAATGTTATTTCTTGATTTATTTCAGACTCTGCTGAAATCATTATGACTATTAGACTCTGAGGAGGCTTTTGTTACCGCAACTCTACGGCCAGGATAGGTCACACTGAAGGCTCATGAATGAACAGAGCAGCAGGCACGTCCTCGGAGACCTCAGATTTCTGTCTATCGCTAATGCTAGCAAGTTGTGTGGGAAAAGACAAAAAAAATTACACTTTTTGTCATAAGCAAGCAGTTGGCGGACGACAGTTAGGTATTAGTCTACCTGCATCCTCTGACTAACATCAGACTGGCGAATTTGTGATCGTGAGACCGGCGCCTTCGGCCGACGCTAGGCTCAAAAGAGACATTAGGTCCCCAGTGAACGGATAATTGAAAGTATAGCAAGTACAGAATAATCAATTTAAATTGTAACACAACAGACGTTATGATCAGTTTTTAAAATTATCGTCGTGATTTGTATTCAATAAATTGGAGTCAGATTTAAATGAGAAAGAACACCTTCGACCAGGCCGCTGGATTCCGCTGTTTGGGCTAGCGGGTGGATTCTTTCAAGTTTATGAAGGAGATTTTTTTGAAGCAGACCTGTAAACTAGACATAACTATACTTTGGTATTGTGTTGTCGGTCACACTTTATATTAGGTAGCCTTAACTACTATGTACTTGCATCAAAAAATAACTACAATGTACTTATTGTGTTCATATTGTATTGCAAATCACTTCTGCTGCTATTGAGGGGGATACGGGTAAGGTTAGGGACAGGTTTGCTGGTGTGGGTAGGTTTAAGTGTGGGTTAAGGTGTGAGGGATGGATCAACAGTGTAATTATAAATGTAATTACAGAAATTAATTGCAGATGTAAGTACATATAGGTATTTTTTAAAATATAAGTACAATGTAAAAACATGTATGTACACAATAAGTGCATTGTACCAAATGATTAATTTAAATGTAAGTACATAGTAGTTGAGGCCACCTAATATAAAGTGGGACCGTGTTGTCCAATGTAAACTGCACACACTCACACCCCAAACATTCCTATGTAGTAACATACACTGAACAAAATTATAAACGCAACACTTTTATTTTTGCCCCCATTTTTCATGAGCTGAACTCAAAGGTCTAAGACTTTTTCTATGTACACAAAAGGCCTATTTCTCTCGAATATTGTTCACAAATCTGTGTTAGTGAGCACTTCTCCTTTGCCGAGATACTCCATCCACCTCACAGGTGTGGCATATCAAGATGCTGATTAGACAGCATGATTATTGCACAGGTGTGCCTTAGGCTCTAAAATGTGCAGTTTTAATCACACAGCACAATGCCACAGATGTCGCAAGTTTTGAGGGAGCGTGTAATTGTCATGCTGACTGCAGGAATGTCCACCAGAGCTGTTGCCCATGAATTGAATGTTCATTTCTCTACCATAAGCCATCTCCAAAGGCGTTTCAGAGAATTTGGCAGTACATCCAACCGGCCTCACAACTGCAGACCACGTGTAACCACACCAGCCCAGGACCTGCACATCCAGCATCTTCACCTCCAAGATCGTCTGAGACCAGCCGCCCGGACAGCTGCTGCAACAATCGGTTTGCATAACCAAAGAATTTCTGCACAAACTGTCAGAAACCGTCTCAGGGAAGCTCATCTGCATGCTCGTCGTCCTCATTGGGGTCTCGACCTGACTGCGGTTCGTTGTCGTAACTGACTTGAGCGGGCAAATGCTCACATTCGATGGCGTCTGCCATTTTGGAGCGGTGTTCTCTTCACGGATGAACAGTTTTTACTGTACAGGGCAAATGGCAGACAGCGTGTATGGCGTCGTGTGGGTGAGCGGTTTGCTGATGTCAACGTTGTGGTTCGAGTGGCCCATGGTGGCAGTGGGGTTATGGTATGGGCAGGCGTATGTTATGGACAACGAACACAGGTGCATTTTATTGATGGCATTTTGAATGCACAGAGATACCGTGACGAGATCCTGAGGCCCATTGTTGTGCCATTCATCCACAACCATCACCTCATGTTGCAGTATGATAATGCACGGCCCCATGTTGCAAGGATCTGTACACAATTCCTGGAAGCTGAAAACATCCCAGTTCTTGCATGGCCAGCATACTCACAGGACATGTCACCCATTGAGCATGTTTGGGATGCTCTGGATCGGCGTATACGACAGCGTGTTCCAGTTCCTGCCAATATCCAGCAACTTCACACAGCCATTGAAGAGGAGCGGACCAACACCCCACAGGCCACAGGCCACAGGCCACAATCAACAACCTGATCAACTCTATGTGAAGGAGATGTTGCACTGTGTGAGGCAAATGGTGATCACACCAGATACTGACTGGTTTTCAGACTCCCCCAATACAGTAAAACTGCACATTTTAGAGTGGCCCTTTATTGTGGCCAGCCTAAGGGACACTTGTGCAAATATTGTGCAAATACAGATTTGTGAACAATATTTGAGAGAAATAGGCCTTTTATGTACATAGAAAAAGTCTTAGATCTTTGAGTTCAGCTCATGAAAAATGGGGGCAAAAACAAAAGTGTTGAGTTTATAATTTTGTTCAGTGTATGTAATATTGTAAACTATGCAGTATTCACTCAAAAACCATTACATTTTTCCTTATTTTTGTTCATGGGTGTACTCTCTTATTAATAAATGTTCATATTTTGATTATTGCAGTTTCCTCTAGTAATCCTGTGTGTGATTTTTAATTACCAACATATTTTTAGCCAACAATACAGTAATTTGTAAACAATAGTTGACTTAAATGTTTTTACCCAGCATGCTGGGTTGTTTTATTTAAGCCAGTCAGCTTGGTCAGAATAAACCATCCTTACGAAAATGAACCATGTTCTTTTTGTAGTAACCATGGTTTAACTATGGTTTTACTAGTACTAGTAAAACCATAGTAACTACGAAATTAATCATGGTTTTACTGCAGTAACCATGATTTATCTATAGTTTTTGTAGAAAACCATAATGGTTTACCACAGCATTTGCAGTAAAATCATTACAAAATAACCCATGGTTTTTCAACAGTATTAACTACAGATTTAGTTATTTCTTACTCTTAAAAAAATGGGGCTCAATAAAATAATCATAATTAATCTCATGATTTCTGAAAATGAAAATCAAATTTGGCAAATGTGTTGTCAGTTATTACAAAAAAATACACTCTTAAAAAAATGGCAAGGTGTATGGTTCCATGAAGAACCTTTAATATCCAGAGGCGGACAAAGTACACAACTTCATTACTTGAGTGAAAGTACAGATACTACTGGTCAAATACTACTCCACTACAAGTGAAAGTTGTAAAGACAGATTTTTACTTAAAAGTACGGAAGTATATGTTTTTAAAAGTACTTAAGTATCAAAAGTAAATGCATTCTTTTATTGTCGCATTGTTGTATACTTACAATAACTTATGCCACTAATGCAACCTACTGAATACACTGATTAGCTTGTATTATCTTTGGAATTAAGAGCTTTTGTGTTACAAAACCTATTGAAATGGAACAACTGAATGAAGATAATCATCTTTATTTTTTTATTTAACACTCCTACAACTACAGTCGTGGCCAAAAGTTTTGAGAATTACATAAATATTAGTTTTCAAATTTGCTGCTAAACTGCTTTTAGATATTTGTTTCAGTTGTTTCTGTGATGTACTGAAATATAATTACAAGCACTTCATACGTTTCAAAGGCTTTTATCGACAATTACATGACATTTATACAAAGAGTCAGTATTTGCAGTGTTGGCCGTTCTTTTTCAGGACCTCTGCAATTTGACTGGGCATGCTCTCAATCAACTTCTGGGCCAAATCCTGACTGATAGCAACCCATTCTTTCATAATCACTTCTTGGAGTTTGTCAGAATTAGTGGGTTTTTGTTTGTCCACCCGCCTCTTGAGGATTGACCACAAGTTCTCAATGGGATTAAGATCTGGGGAGTTTCCAGGCCATGGACCCAAAATTTCAACGTTCTGGTCCCTGAGCCACTTACTTATCACTTTTGCCTTATGGCACGGTGCTCCATCGTGCTGGAAAATGCATTTTTCTTCACCAAACTGTTGTTGGATTGTTGGAAGAAGTTGCTGTTGGAGGGTGTTTTGGTACCGTTCTTTATTCATGGCTGTGTTTTTGGGCAGAATTGTGAGTGAACCCACTCCCTTGGATGAGAAGCAACCCCACACATGAATGGTCTCAGGATGCTTTACTGTTGGCATGACACAGGACTGATGGTAGTGCTTACCTTTTCTTCTCCTGACAAGCCTTTCTCCAGATGCCCCAAACAATCGGAAAGGGGCTTCATCGAAGAATATGACTTTGCCCCAGTCCTCAGCAGTCCATTCACGATACTTTCTGCAGAAGATCAATCTGTCCCTGATGGTTTTTTTTGGAGAGAAGTGGCTTCTTTGCTGGCCTTCTTGACACCAGGCCATCCTCCAAAAGTCTTGGCCTCACTGTGCGTGCAGATGCACTCACACCTGCCCGCTGCCATTCCTGAGCAAGCTCTGCACTGGAGGTGCCCTGATCCCACAGCTGAATCAACTTTAGGAGACCAAAGTTTTGAGAATGACACAAAAACATCCTCCGAGAGCAACTTCTCCCAACCATCCAAGAACAGTTTGGTGACGAACAATGCCTTTTCCAGCATGATGGAGCACCTTTCCATAAGGCAAAAGTAATAAGTAAGTGGCCTGGGGAACAAAACATTGAAATTTTGGGTCCATGACCAGGAAACTCCCCAGAACTTAATCCGATTGAGAACTTGCAGTCAATCCTCAAGAGGCGGGTGGACAAACAAAAACCCACAAATTCTGACAAACTCCCAGCATTGATTATGTAAGAATGGGCTGCCATCAGTCAGGATGTAGCCCAGTAGTTGATTGACAGCATGCCAGGACGAATTGCAGAGGTCTTGAAAAAGAAGGGTCAACACTGCAAATATTGAGTCTTTGCTTAAACTTAATGTAATTGTCAATGAAAGCCATTGGCACTTATGAAATGCTTGTAATTTTACTTCAGTATACCATAGTAACATCTGACAAAAAGATCTAAAAACACTGAAGCAGCAGACTTTGTGAAAATTAATATTTATGACATTCTCAAAACTTTTGGCCACGACTGTACATTAAACTAATACTTGTTTTAAAGTTACAAAGTTCTTTTTCAAAGAGATACTGAAGTCTATGATATGGTTCATTTTAGGCAAACATTGAAAAGAAAACAAATCTTTAATCCCTTCAGAAAACTGGAACATACTCTCGCAGTATGGCCATGGGTGTGCAGGTTGTGCCAAATCAACTGATCAGTGTTCATAAAATGCTCAGAAATCAGTGAACTTGTAACGAGGAGTCAGAGGCAATCGGATCCATTTGCAGTGTTTTAAGATCAGTATGACAAGTAGACAGAGGTCGATCAACAGCGTCTTGGATAACACAGAGAACCAGAATCATAAACGTTTTACCAGGCTTAGGTCGGGGCAGGCGGCAGGCAAGAATCAGGTCAGAGTCAAAACAAGCAATCAAAGGGGCAGGCAGCAGAGAATTCCAAAGGTCAAGGCAGTCCAGGATCAAACACAGAATAACAGTCAAAGTAAAATGCTCAGAAATGTCAGACAGGCTAAACAAGACTTCGCGTTGGAGGAGAGTGAGAGTGTGGCTTATATAGCGGGGTTGATGGAGAACACCTGGCGGTGATTAGTCCTAGGTACGGGTTGTGTGGTAAATGGAGTCCATGAGAGTGTTAGTACTCCGGTGAGGGCGCCCTCCGATGGAGATCAGAGAGAGCCACAGAGGCCTGGCTTGTGACAGGACAGGGACCATATTGCCTGCCTGGGGTTGAGTCGTTTGTCGGACCTGATGTATTTGAGATTGCAATGATCTGTTAACACGAGGAATGGTACCTTTGCTCCCTCTAACCAATGCCGCCACTCCTCAAAAGCGGCCTTCATGGCCAATAATTCTCGATCACCCACATCGTAATTCCTCTCCGCTGAGTTGAGTTTGCGGGAGAAGAAAGCACATGGGAATAGTTTGGATGGATTACCATGACGCTGGGAAAGAACTGCCCCGATTCCAGTGTTCGAAGCATCCACCTCGACGGTGAATTCCAGGTTGGGATTGGGATGATGTAAGATGGGAGCTGAAGTAAATCGTTCTTTTAGCTGCTGGAAGGATTGTTCGCTGGTAAGTGTCCAATTTAGACATTGTTTACCCCCTTGAAGTAAAAATGTGAGGGGAGCCGCGACCACACTGAAGTTCCTGATGAAGCGTCGATAGAAATTTGCAAATCCCAGGAAGTTCCTTTACTGTTGTGGGCCTAGGCCAATTGAGCACAGCGTGCACTTTACTGTCGTCCATGGTAACCCCATCAGAGTTGATGACATAGCCCAAGAACGAGATCTGTGTCTGGTGGAACTCACATTTCTGTAACTTGGCATACAGCTGGTGTTTGATGAGCCATTGAAGCACTGCCCTGATGTGTTTGACATGGGTCTCAAGAGAGTTAGAGTATATCAGAATATCGTCAATGTAGACAATGACGAATTGGTTCAGCATGTCCCGGAAGACCTCATTGATGAATGCCTGGAACACAGAAGGACTGTTGGCTAACCCGAACGGCATAACCCGATATTCATAGTGCCCGGATGTGGTTGAGAAAGCTGTCTTCCACTCGTCTCCCTCTCTAATTCGAATCAGGTTGTATGCACTGCGTAGATCTAGTTTAGTGAAGTATTTGGCGGTACGGAGCTGTTCGAGGGAGGCTGGGTCCAGGGGTAATGGATAGCGAAACTTGATGGTGATGTCATTGAGTGCAGAAAAACCTTGATGAAGAAAAACCCCGCTGATGCTGGAGACTTTGATGGTACATTAAACCCTTTTGAAAACTCCTCCTCTATGTACTGCTTCATAGTCTCAGACTCGGGTTGTGAGAGAGGGAAGATTCTTCCTCTAGTGGGCATCGACCCCGGGATAAGGTCTATGGTACAGTCGCTAGGTCGATGCGGAGGGAGTTTGGAGGCTTTGGCCTTACTGAAAACCTCTGACAGGTCCTGGTATTCAATGGGTAATTCGAGGAGATCTTTGAAAGCGGGCCTCTCCTTCATGGGAAGAGCAGTTGATTTGGGGCTTGAAGTTACACAGTGGTGTTGACAGAACTCTGTCCATTGGAGAATTTGTTGTGTCGACCATGAGATGCGGGGATTGTGTCTCTCCAGCCACGGCAAGCCCAGGATGACAGGATTCTGAGGAGATTCAATGGCGAAGAGCCTAATGGACTCGGTGTGTAGGGCTCCTGTTTTTTGAAGTTGTAATTCGGGAGTCAGGTATTTGATCCTCCCAGAGCCCAGCAGTCATCCGTCTAGTGCTGCCACTGCTACCCGGGTGTGATGAAGACGAGGCCACCAGCTCGCCTTCGGGGAAAAATGTGAGTCCGTGAAGGGATGTAAAAATGATGGCTCACTCGAAAAAGCACTTTTGTGCAAGGTGGAATTTATTTACAGCGCCAGAAAGATTGTCCACAGTGAAGAATATATACAAGTCCACCTAAAAATGACAAAAATCCAAAGTACCAAATAAACAACAAAAGGGAAAAATAAACCAGAAAATAATCCAACACTGATATAATCAGGTAACAAATAGGTATCCACAATATATTGAAGGGGTTTGAGGTTTTTGCTTGAGGCACCGCAGTAGCACTCTTGCATCGACTTGGTAAACAAGTACTGTCTTTCTGTTTGGCCTCAGCTTATATAGGCCAAACCCTGCCCCCTTTTTTGGGCCATACCATACACAGGTAAAAATAACATTTAACATATCCACACCACATCTTTAGGTCATCTGTAGTACTTCATAATAATTACCTCCGATATATATATATATATATATTAATAAACACATAATCCCTTAAAACATAATACATTTAACACATCATTTCCACACTTAAATACACACTGAATCACCTATTCATATTAGGCAATGGTTTCGTCAGCTTCCGGTTGCGCTGTGCGGCGCGACCAAGCCCGTGATGTCATAATCAACCGCCACTTGTTCGTTCGATTCGGCCGGCGCGGTGTTTCCTGCCGGAAGACTGACTACGCCCACACAGACAAACATCACAGGGACGAAACGACACAACAAGTGCAATGTAAGTGTATGAATTGACCAGGAAATGGATATGAAGGGGAGAGTGCTGCAGTGGGAAAATGTCCATGTGCTATCAGGATCGCGTGTGCACCCGCTACTCCGATAGCGGCAGCGGCAGGGAGGAACAATACGGAGGATGAATGAAGTAAGTAGGCGAGTATTTATGTATGTGTGTGCGTGCATGTGTATATGTGTGTCAGTGCTGCTTCCCCAGCGGTGGCAGCTAATGTGACTTTATCACATCACCTTCCCCCTCTCCAAGCCGCGTACTGGCCGGAAACCTGGACAGGTAGTCGGCTACCACGTTGAGTCTGCCAGGTCGATGCCGTATCTTAAAGTGGTACGGCTGCAGGGCGAGGTACCATCGTGTGACTCTGGCATTGTGGTCCTTCATGGACTGGATCCAGGTTAGAGCCCGGTGGTCAGTTTCTAGATCGAACTCTCGTCCAAGGAGGTAATAGCGCAAGCTGTCCAGGGACCACTTGATGGCGAGACCTTCCTTCTCGACCGTCGAATATATTGTCTCCCTGGGGAGTAGCTTGCGGCTGAGGTAAACAACTGGCCTCTCTTCACCTGCACTTCCCTGGGCAAGGACCGCTCCAATCCCTGTTGCGGATGCATCTACTTGCACCAGGAATCTCTGAGAGAAGTCTGGACTCTGCAGCACTGGGCTGGAGCACATCTTTTCTTTTAGGGTATTAAAAGCGGTTTCACAGTCATCGGTCCAGGGAATAGGGTTTGTCACTGTCTTGGACAGCAGGTTGGTCAGAGGAGCCGCGATGGAGGCAAAATTTGGCACAAACCTCCTGTACCAGCCCACCAGTCCTAGGAACGACCTCACTTCCTTCTTAGTTTTTGGTTGTGGGCTCCTTCTAATTGCCTCCAACTTGTCCACCTGTGGTCTCAGCTGTCCATTGCCCAGGTGATATCCCAGGTAGTTCACCTCTTGCCTTGCCCACTCACATTTTGAAACGTTTAATGTCAATCCCGCTTCCTCTATCCTCTTAAGGGTTTGCCGGAGATGCTGAAGATGCTCTGCCCAAGAGTTGCTATGGATTACCACGTCATCCAGGTAAGCCGCAGACCAGTCTTCACAGCCTCGCAGTACCCTGTCCATCAGCCTCTGGAATGTGGCTGGTGCCCCGTGAAGGCCAAAAGGAAGGACCGTGAATTGAAATAGTCCTAAAGGTGTTCGGAATGCTGTGTAGGATCTGGACTCAGGGTTGAGGGGTACCTGCCAGTACCCCTTACACAGGTCTAGTGTGGTAATATACTGGGCTCTTCCAATCTTTTCCAGCAGATCATCCACTCTTGGCATGGGGTATGCATCAAACTTAGATTGGGCGTTGAGCTTGCGGAAGTCAATGCAGACACGCAGGGAACCGTCTTTCTTGGGTACGATCACCATTGGGCTGCTCCACTCGCTCATTGAAGGTTCGATCACTCCTAGCTCCTTCATCACCTTGATCTCCTCCTTTAAAGGTTCCACCAGCCTCTCAGGCACCCGGTAAGGACGTTGACGTGATGGTGATGGGTTGGAAAGATGGATGGTGTGATGGGTCAGCTCAGTCCGTCCAGGCCTCTGACAGAACAAAGCAGGAAACTGGCTCAGGAGGTGCTGCAGTTCTTTACTTTTGGAGTCTTCTAGGTGAGTTAAACTCACCACAGACGGCTGTCGCTTTGCCTCCTCCGATTCCTCTTCCTCTTCCACCTCCACCTTCCTTACCAGCAGTGATGTTTCTGGTCCCTTACCGGGTGGCACCTTCCACTCCTTCAAAAGATTCACGTGGTAGGTCTGCCTGGTCTTGCCCTTGTCCGGATGATGAACTTCGTACGTTACTGGTCCCATCTTGCGGACCACGGTGTATGGCCCCTGCCATTTAGCCAGTAGCTTGCTCGTTGAAGTTGGCAACAAGAGTAACACCTTCTGCCCAGCTTGAAACTGTCGTAGCCTGGCGTGTTGGTCATACCATCTTTTCTGCCCTTGTTGTTTTTCTTGTAGGTTCTCTTTAGCTTGCTCTCTGTACCGCCCCAATCGATCTCGCATCTCTAGCACGTACTGCACGATGCCTTTCTCCTCCTTCTTGGATGCAGGTTCCTCCTCCCAGCCTTTCTTCAGCAGGTCCAGGGGTCCTTGTACCTGCCATCCATAGAGGAGCTCGAATGGTGAGAATCCCGTTGACGCTTGGGGGACCTCCCGGTAAGCGAAGAGAACAAATGGTAGCCACTTGTCCCAGTCTCGACCTGTGTCTGCAACGAACTTCCGAAGCATGTTCTTGAGAGTTTGGTTGAATCTCTCCACCAGACCGTCCGTCTGCGGGTGATAGGGAGTTGTTCGGATGGCGGTAATGCCCAATTGCCTATTCAGCTGCCCCATCAGCCTTGACGTGAAGTTCGTTCCCTGGTCCGTGAGTATCTCCTCAGGTATGCCAACTCTGGAGAAGAGTTGAACCAGGGCATGAATGATCTTAGGTGTGGTGATAGAACGGAGTGGGAAGGCCTCAGGATACCTTGTGGCGTAGTCGCTGACTACCAGGATGTAGCGATGTCCAGCACTGCTCTTTTCCAACGGCCCCACAATGTCCATGGCGATCCGCCTAAAAGGTGCAGAAATGACAGGAAGAGGTTGCAGGGGAGCTCTGCCCCGCTGGGACACAGCACTTGTCTTTTGGCAGATGGCACATGTATTACAGTGTGTTTGTACGTCAGTGTATAGTGTGGGCCAGTAAAATCGTGAGCTAATGCGTGCGTATGTTTTCTGTTGGCCCAGGTGGCCAGCCCATGGAACAGTGTGTGCAAGGTGCAGAACAAGAGGACGACAACAAGATGGTACAATTAAACGCATCACATCATTAGTTTGCACATACAACACATCATTCACCACTACATGTTTTTCATTGCACAGATTTGATGGTTCGTCACACTCAGCTTTGACAAATAAAGGTTTCAGAGTTTTATCTTCCCTTTGAAGTTGTGCTATGTTCCCTGGGACCTTCCAGCCATTGACTTCAAGACCCTCCCCTGAGGCCTCAGAGGCTGGGGTACCCAGGTACTTCTCAAGCCGCCGTTGGCGTCGTGACTTTTTAGGGCCTTTAGTCCCGCCCTGCAACAGACTACCATCCAAGTCTGGCAGTGGCTGCAGACCTGCCCTGGCTTGAGCTCTAGTAAAAGCAGGACATGACAAATCAACAGTGGTGGCAGTAGCAGAATGTTCAGAGTCATTGATGGTGGGTTGCAAGAGTTCATAAAGCACTGGCAAGTCTCTTCCTAGAATCATATCAGCTGGTAAATTGTCAGCTATGGCAACATTAAGTAAGTACACTTGTTCCTGTACCTCCACCATTACCTCCGCTCGGGGATACTGCTTTACGTCCCCATGCACGCATTGAACAGAGGTAGTATTCCCATAATTGACATTATTTACAAAGCATGATTTCAACATTGACAGAGAACTCCCAGTGTCCAAGAGTGCTTTCAGTTCATGTCCATTAACCATCACATCATATACATTCTGACTCTCCCCCACAGAGTCAAAGTCACAGTCCCCTTCTCTAGGCACATAACAAAACCCCGTGAGTTTCGCTTTGCGAGCAGGACACACAGCTGCTTTGTGACCTGGCTGCTGGCAGTAAAAGCAAAGCAAGTCTTTGGCCATTGACTTTGGGCCTTGTGCGTTGTCAGACAGTTCAACACGACCCCTTTCAGACCCAGAGTTATGAGTAAAGCCACGTACAGTACCTTTGAGTGGTTGAGTACGAGGACCACCACGATGAGCATTGAGGTACTGCTGTGCCAACTTTGCTGCCCCCCGTCCTGACCTCGGCTCGTGCTCTCTCACCCAGGTGCGTGCGTCGTAGGGTAACACCCGAAGAAGCTGTTCGAGGACGATAGCCTCGCCGATCTCCTCTTTAGAGTGCTCCTCCGGTCGCACCCAACGCTTGTACAGATTCTTTAGCCGGTGGTAAGTCTCTGTTGGTGACTCTCCAGCTGGGACCGTAGTCGATCGGAAGCGCTGACGGTAGGTCTCTGGAGAAATGTTGAATTTCTCCAGCAGTGCTTCCTTCAGGTCCTCGTAGACCTCCGCCTGCTCCTCGTCCATTGCCAGGTACGCCTCCAATGCCTGCCCTGTCAGCAACGGAACCAACCGATAGCTCCACTCTTCCTCCGGCCACCTCCAGGTCCTGGCCAGACGCTCGAACCGCCGAAGATAATTCTCGATATCTTCCCCCTGCTGGAAGCTCGGCATCTTCGGATCAGCCCAATGCATTGGCTCTCTTGGTGCGGTGACATTCGGGGAGTCTTGGACGTAGGCTGGTCTGTGTCTGGTGGATACCTTTGGTGCTGGCGTCGGTAGCTCCATTCGGACGCTCTCCGCATCAAGCGAGGTCTCAGCAGGACGAACTGACTGCAAGATGGACTCCCGAAGACCTCGGAGCTCCCGCAGATATCGATCCTCTCTCTGCTCTTGAGCGTCGAGAAATCTGCGCATCAGGGAAAGCATTCCCTCGCCAGCTGTAGCGTCAGGAGTGACGAGCTGGGTAGGTGGTTGACTGGACTTTGGGGAAACTTTGGGAAAACTCGTGGCTCCCTCCTCATCCTCCGTAGTCTCAACCGAATTCCAAGCTGCATCCTCCTCTGACGCCACCTTCACTTGGGATCGTAAACCCGGCCTGGGTTTTCTACCTTTCGGCGCTGTCTTACGAGTAGCCATCCCACCGCTGCCACCAAATGTGATGAAGACGAGGCCACCAGCTCGCCTTCGGGGAAAAATGTGAGTCCGTGAAGGGATGTAAAAATGATGGCTCACTCGAAAAAGCACTTTTGTGCAAGGTGGAATTTATTTACAGCGCCAGAAAGATTGTCCACAGTGAAGAATATATACAAGTCCACCTAAAAATGACAAAAATCCAAAGTACCAAATAAACAACAAAAGGGAAAAATAAACCAGAAAATAATCCAACACTGATATAATCAGGTAACAAATAGGTATCCACAATATATTGAAGGGGTTTGAGGTTTTTGCTTGAGGCACCGCAGTAGCACTCTTGCATCGACTTGGTAAACAAGTACTGTCTTTCTGTTTGGCCTCAGCTTATATAGGCCAAACCCTGCCCCCTTTTTTGGGCCATACCATACACAGGTAAAAATAACATTTAACATATCCACACCACATCTTTAGGTCATCTGTAGTACTTCATAATAATTACCTCCGATATATATATATATATATATATATTAATAAACACATAATCCCTTAAAACATAATACATTTAACACATCATTTCCACACTTAAATACACACTGAATCACCTATTCATATTAGGCAATGGTTTCGTCAGCTTCCGGTTGCGCTGTGCGGCGCGACCAAGCCCGTGATGTCATAATCAACCGCCACTTGTTCGTTCGATTCGGCCGGCGCGGTGTTTCCTGCCGGAAGACTGACTACGCCCACACAGACAAACATCACAGGGACGAAACGACACAACAAGTGCAATGTAAGTGTATGAATTGACCAGGAAATGGATATGAAGGGGAGAGTGCTGCAGTGGGAAAATGTCCATGTGCTATCAGGATCGCGTGTGCACCCGCTACTCCGATAGCGGCAGCGGCAGGGAGGAACAATACGGAGGATGAATGAAGTAAGTAGGCGAGTATTTATGTATGTGTGTGCGTGCATGTGTATATGTGTGTCAGTGCTGCTTCCCCAGCGGTGGCAGCTAATGTGACTTTATCAGGTCAGGTATTTGATCCTCCCAGAGCCCAGCAGTCATCCGTCTAGTGCTGCCACTGCTACCCGGGATTCACATGAAAGGAGAGGGAGGTTATGAGACTTGGCAAATGAAATATCAATGAAATTCCCCGCTGTCCCAGAATCAATCATGGCTAGGGTCTCGATTCCCCCCTCCTCCCTCTTAATAGTGATGGGGATTCCAAAAGAAGTACGGTGATCGTGATCAGCACTCACCATAGTGGAATCTCGCCGGGATGGGCGAGTGGGACAGGGAGCCCTCAGATGCCCCGATTCCCCGCAGTACAGACACAGATGTTGACGGATGCGTCCCTTTCCTCAGCGGAGAGACGGGTGAAACTGATCTGCATGGGTTCTAGCTCTGGGAGTCTCTGGGTGCTGGGCTGAGGTAGGGCTGTACGATGAGTGTGTCGTGAGCGCATCAAATTATTAATGTATTAATATAATTATTAATATACATTATCCCCCATTTCTTCAATTCGTCTGGTGATTGTACTTGCGGACAGACTCACTGCATTTAAGACGTCTTTTTTATCAGAGCACATCTCCGCAGCAACAGCGTTCATACATTTCTTGACGAACTCACCATCACTGAATGGCCTACCGCTGGTTGCAATCAGTTTAGCTACCTGAAAGCTAGCTCGAACGGATGACTGGTTCAACTGGGTTTGGCAAACGTACAAACATATTCTGCTGAGCTGATAGTACATTTTTTAACGTGTCGATCCATTTGCAACTTCACTTTAATAAACTTAATCAGGGTAAAACAGGCAGAGGTAAAATAACAACAGCAGGAATATCAGAGGCAGAGTAGAGACATTGACGATACCAGGCAGGAGTCAGGGCAGGCGGCAGAGAATCAGTGGTAGTCAACGGTCCAAGGTCATACACAGGGACGCTTACAGAATACAGGGGAAATGCTCAGAAATGTCAGCCAGGGCAAAACAAGACTTCGCAATGAGTGTGTGAGTGAAGGCTGCTTAAGTAGAGCAGTGAATGAGGAACACCTGTGCAGGTGATTAGTCTCTGTATGGGGTGCATGGGAAATGTAGTTAGAGAATGTCAATACTCAGGTGAGGGTGCCCTCCGGTGGCCAAGCTTGCATACTGTTCTCTGTGGCGGGTTTCATAATGTTGGCGCAGATTGTATTCTTTGAACACAGACACTGTTTCTTGACAGATGAGACAAACAGCCACTTCTTTGCACTGAAAAAAAAAAATCACTTGTCCACTTTTGGTTAAATACCCTGCATTCTGAATCAACCTTTCTCTTTCCCAACCGTTTTGCCATTTTGTCATCTCTTTGAATTTTATTTTGAATATGTGAATTTTAAAATTAATTAGGCTACGTTATTAACTAAGGGAAATTTTAGTTTGAAAGCCAATCTTTATTATTAAATAGGCTACAGACATGATATAAGTAAAACATATATTTAAAATTACATTTTAAAATGATAAAATATGTCTCTGGCATTGTTCAGAGGGCCGGTCCAAATGTGGGGGCAGGCCGCAGTTTGGGGACCCCTGTCATAGACTGTAAAAAAAGATGGACGACACACCTTCACTCACTTCCATTTGAAGAAAAGTGAAGCCACCATCGTCCCAACAGAGTCGATCCCAAGCACACGCCCCTGACTCTTTTTTTAAATTAGCCTGACTGCTCCCTGACTGCTCCTTTTAAATTAGCCTGACTGCTCATGACTTTTTGTCTGCTAGTTGCCATATAAGAAGCTTGTGTTGAAATAAGGTAAATACAACTCCAATCTCTTCCTGAAGATCCCGAAAAAGTCCATTTGCACCTCACTTCACTCAGAGAAGACTTCAGCTGTCAGGCATGACGTCACACTCCTCTTTTTATAGCATCACATAATTAACTAAAACCAGACTTATTTAAAAAATGAACACTTGAACTTACATAGGCGTGATAAAATCTACATCAAATAACAGAAACCATGTTTGAAAACAACATATTTGAAGTGAAATTTAATTATTTAGTTTGTCTCACATCCCAGAAGATTACATGGAGAGGGCGGGGTTTATGACCTATACTGGGACCAGCCACCTGGGGGCGATCGAGAGCCTATGGCTTCATTTGAGGACTAGTGCGGCACACTTTTTCATTCTGTGTCGAGTTTGCTAAGGTAAACAGCTCACGCTACATCCTTTAACTGTAAAATTCTGTTTAAAACAACATTTTACAGGGTCACTTCTGACAGGTTCTCATGAGATAATCATGTTTACACAATACAGATATACTGAGGGATAAGTGCTTAATAACATCTTAAGCTGTTCAAAGATCTTATAATATAAACAGAACCATGTATTCCACAATCGTGTATAATGAAAGCGATTATATCTACATGTACAGATCAACAGTAATCAAACTTTACTTACCGGCAGTGCCTCGTTTAAGTGCTGTTAATATGATGGAATGACAAGACAAACTAAACATGCGCTACCATGTGCTGCGCACACTATTCTTCTGAATGCAGAAACTGAATAACATAAATTCAAGCGGTAGAATACAAAATGTCCAGTAGGGGGAGCAAAAATGCTAACACAGGCAGAACCTGAACAGGCTTTCAGCACATATTCTGTCTCAAACAATCTGTTTCTAACAGCAAACACTCAAATTAAATTGAGATGATCTGATGATCCTGAATGCCTTGTTTAATTGGTATTAATAGTCTATGGCTCATCAATGTTATCAGAGCAGCTGAAAATACTCTTTATTTCATGTCAATAGATCCTGTTTTGCTGATGTCTTCAGATCAGTAAATTGCCACATTAAGCTCATTTTATTGGTGTCAGCAGACTTAAGCACGATCAACACTTGGTTTAGGAACTACAATCAGAGATCTCACTTACTAAACAATAGCTTTATTATCTTTCAAATTCTAAAAAAGGTACATATAAAGTGCACCACATGCAAAGCATGCAATGACTGGCAACTTTAACCACTGAAAGGATACTATGACAAATATATTCCTTTCCTTATTCAAACTGATGTCTTAATGAATATATTGAATTTATTGAAAGGATAGCCCCTTCAGAAGTGACATCTCATTTTTTGAAGGGGTCCTAAAAATACAAAAACAAAATATTACAACAAACAAAACAATCATACAAAACATGTACACACACAAATATGCAAAACAGAAGACATGCTCAACCAGTCCCTCACACCCACAGCAGGATTACAATCAAATACACAAAATATTTTGAGATAAGAAAATAAAGAGGACCTAAAGCAATAAAGGGAAGCAACAAATATCAAAGACTGAGGAAGATTATTCCAATAAAATGGAGCTTTATATTGAAAAGACCTACGTCCGGCTTCACTAAAACTTCTGGGAACAAAAAAGAACAGAAATTGTACACGTCTAAGTGAATAAGAAGATCTGTCTGGAACCAAGTACTGTTTCAAATACCAAGGACAATAATAATAATAATAAACCAATAATAAGAAATTGTCTTCTTGATTTAGGATGTAACCAATTAAGCATTATATACAGGTGCATATCAATAAATTATAATGTCATGGAAAAGTTCATTTATTTCAAACCCCCCCCCAATTCACTATCTCAACAAATTAGAATATGGTGACATGCCAATCAGTTAATCAACTCAAAACACCTGCAAAGGTTTCCTGAGCCTTCAAGATTGTCTCTCAGTTTGGTTCACTAGGCTACACAATCATGGGGAAGACTGCTGATCTGACAGTTGTCCAGAAGACAATCATTGACACCCTTCACAAGGAGGGTAAGCCACAAACATTCATTGCCAAAGAAGCTGGCTGTTCACAGAGTGCTGTATCCAAGCATGTTAACAGAAAGTTGAGCGGAAGGAAAAAGTGTGGAAGAAAAAGATGCACAACAAACCGAGAGAACCGCAGCCTTATGAGGATTGTCAAGCAAAATCGATTCAAGAATTTGGGTGAACTTCACAAGGAATGGACTGAGGCTGGGGTCAAGGCATCAAGAGCCACCACACACAGACGTGTCGAGGAATTTGGCTCCAGTTGTCATATTCCTCTTGTTAAGCCACTCCTGAACCACAGACAACGTCAGAGGCGTCTTACCTGGGCTAAGGAGAAGAAGAACTGGACTGTTGCCCAGTGGTCCAAAGTCCTCTTTTCAGATGAGAGCAAGTCTTGTATTTCATTTGGAAACCAAGGTCCTAGAGTCTGGAGGAAGGGTGGAGAAGCTCATAGCCCAAGTTGCTTGAAGTCCAGTGTTAAGTTTCCACAGTCTGTGATGATTTGGGGTGCAATGTCATCTGCTGGTGTCGGTCCATTGTGTTTTTTGAAAACCAAAGTCACTGCACCCATTTACCAAGAGATTTTGGAGCACTTTATGCTTCCTTCTGCTGACCAGCTCTTTAAAGATGCTGATTTCATTTTCCAGCAGGATTTAGCACCTGGCCACACTGCCAAAAGCACCAAAAGTTGGTTAAATGACCATGGTGTTGGTGTGCTTGACTGGCCAGCAAACTCACCAGACCTGAACCCCAGAGAGAATCTATGAGGTATTGTCAAGAGGAAAGTGAGAAACAAACAAGAGACCAAAAAATGCAGATGACCTGAAGGCCACTGTCAAAGAAACCTGGGCTTCTATACCACCTCAGCAGTGCCACTGTAACGGGGCTGACGAGACGCGAGTCATGCGGATCCATCTGCAAGCTTTTATTCATAGGCATGGTCATAAATACAGGCAGGGTCGAGCAATGGCAAACAGGTATGGCAGAGACAAGACAAAGAGTAATCTTATGGCAAGCAAAGGTCGACGATCGGCGAACAGAATCCAGCGGGCAAGGCAGAGAGATAATCCAGGGAACACGAGCTAGAATCAAACACAGGAAAACAATCCAAGCCAGGCAGGGGAACACTAGGGAAACTAACAGGGGCTCTGAGAGTTGCTACAGCTAGGAGAGCAGTAAATGCAAACAATACTCGGCCCCAAGGGAGAGAAAGTCCAGGGTTTAAATAGTGTGTGTAATGAGTAATGCGTGGGATCAGGTGTGCGTGTGATTAGTGCAATGAGTGATAGGTGACAGCTGTGTGCGTGTGATTGGTGAGATGGCTGATGGGAAATGCAGTCCATGTGATGTGTGGTGTGAAAGTCACTATGATGAGCGAGTGACCTCTGGTGGTGAATGAATGGAAGTGCATCTACTGGAATCGTGACAGCCACAAACTGATCACCTCCATGCCACGCCGAATTGAGGCAGTAATTAACGCAAAAGGAGCCCCTACCAATTTTGAGTACATATACAGTAAATGAACATACTTTCCAGAAGGCCAACAGTTCACAAATTTTTTATTTTTTTTATTGGTCTTAAGAAGTATTCTAATTTGTTGAGATAGTGATTTTGTGGGTTTTGTTAAATGTGAGCCAAAATCATCACAATTAAAAGAACCAAAAACTTAAACTACTTCAGTCTGTGTGCATGGAATTTATTTAATACACGAGTCTCACAATTTGAGTTGGATTACTAAAATAAATGAACTTTTCCACGACATTCTAATATATTGAGATGCACCTGTATAAACAAGTACTAAACTGTTTAGTTCAACCTCAAGCATTACTGTTATGTTGGTACTGGGACCTCATTGCTTTCACAAATCACGAAGAAATCCAACCACAAATGAACCAAACTTGGTTTTCTTCTGGGTCCTTTTAGGGGTTCCGAGATCACTTGTTTGTTCTTATATGTGAGCTGAACTGCTCCAAGAGCGTTTGCAAGGCTCAAACGAACTAGGTGTGAAAACATCCTAGGATACCTTTAATTGCTCTAAAATGACTTAATATCTTCCACTGAAACATCACTAAATGAGAAAGAATTTGACAACACAGCTTTACTTTGAGAAAATTCAATCCCACAGATTCCTTTATTCACTGGAATTTTTTTGCACTAAATTTGTAGCAACAGACGTGAAGAAATTCTATGAAATTCAAATTAAATCACTCCTTCAACATCTAACCCTATCTTGGTTGAGGTAGGTTCATACGTCACCTTTAGTTCACTTAGTTTTGTTGTGGCCACGACATTGTAATAATAGAATTAGTATATAAATAATAGATCTTATTTATATGTAATAAATTTGATTAGCTCCTCATTTAAGCTTTTATTTTTAATTTTAGCTTTAGGAAATCGAATCATAGAGATTCGCTGGATCTGATTAATTGGTATTAATCAAAACATATCATTTATACTTTCTTAACGACTCGAGCTAGCGAGCATTAAACCAGTATATTTTAGTAATTCTTTTTATTTCGTGGCCACGATAATAATACAGAATTTGTTGGGAAATTTTGAGCAACAGGTAACACAATCTTTGGCAAATAGTTTCAAACTTGAAAAACACAGCACCAGACCATTCATTATAAATGAAATGAGAGTTTATTTTCTATTCTATGATACAATACTAATACAAAACATACACACACACACACATACACACGTTCTGGAAAGAGGGTTGCGATTTGAAGAAAGTTTAAGGTTCTAAGACCTGATGAAGTCACAAACAGAGGCTTTGACTTTACTCTTAAAGATTAATTCAAATCAGCTCAGCAAATAGAGATGGTTTGTTTGGTTACTTGCGTTAAGTTGACTTGAAGGCTGAGCTTGCTCTCTGGATGGTTGCTTGAGGGAATCCTGGAGCTGATTTTGCGGCTGCTGTGTTGTTGTTGCGTGACGTCACTTGGCGAATCCCTTTTGGATTGGTGGCTTCCTGGCAGCGCGCAAATGGCAAGGCTTTGAAGTTCTCACACTGCAGGCTTTGCAAGTTTCTTTGGTCAGAAGTTGACAGAGTGTTGAAGTCTTGGATGGTCAACCTGATGTTAAGGCTGTAGGTTTTCCAGCAGCAAAGGTTTTCCAGCAGCCCCGTTGTTCTTAGCAGCCCAGTTTTATTTGAGCAGCAGCCAATGAGCTTTGTGTCACGGAGTTTTAACAGGCTGGATTCTATCCACCCACTAAAGGTATCTTCCAATCAGATTGTCTGTGCAGGCGAAACCACGCCCCGCACAGCTTCTTTCCGTGCATATATTAAAATAATGCTTTGTCTATCATGTGAGGAATATTTCTAATGATTGGTTACAAAAGTATTCATCATTCATACAAAACTGAACATTGACATTACATTTACACATTTAGCAGATGCTTTTATCCAAAGCGACTTACATTGCATTCAAGTTACAGTTTTTACATTTTATCAGCTCTTGCTTTCCCTGGGAATCGAACCCATGATCTTGGCGTTGCTAGTGCCATGCTCTACTATTTGAGCTACAGGAAAGCCTGTGATATAACATTAATTCCAACTTCCTGCATTTGAAATACGCTTTAACATGATACTACACATGGCAATCTATTCAAAAGAAAGTTATAAGGTAAAAATCGAAATAAAGCACACCACACATAACATAAAACACCAAGCATATATGTAAGACATCAAACATGTTATTTGTTGATACACTTGCCTCAATGGCAATAGAAATAAATGATTGTCTTTTAGAGATCATTTATGTAAGTTAGTGTTTCTTTTGTTGCAAGAGAAAAGTTGAAGACTGAGAGGAGCATGCGGGAGTCCTCAGACGATCATGTTACAGATCTCGTGGTGGGGACTGAGGGCAATCAGTTACTTTAATGGTCCTTTTCCTGTTTGAAATGTATGGATCCCTATATTTTGATTAGATCACGCGGTTGCCCTACGGGTTGCAAGAAAGACTCTTGCAGTTCTTTAAAACAAAGGAGCTTTGTTTTTCCTGAGTGGAGGAGAAAACGCTGACAGGAAACGAGTCAAACCGTGGTCTGAGATTAATCATTAACTAGTCTCATGACCATAGATGGCTGGTAGAGGACTTCTTTTAAGGACTGTGCTGTTTTCGCAATAATTTTTTTGTCCATTTGTTGAGGTCCTACAACATATTAATTCATGGGAATGTCATATTAACTCGTGGGAACGTGGTATTATGTTGCGGCCACAAGATCATTTTGTCGAGGTAACGACATCCTTATGTCGTGGCCCGAGATTATCAGAGATTATTTTATTTTGAATTAAGAAATTGTTATATTAATTATTATAGAAATGATTACATTGTTAAATTATTATATTAATCATAGGCTTAGGCTACCGGACTGTAGGCTAATGCACGTGATGTAGACAGCATTCGAATTAAGTTTATCATGAATAAATCTTACATAAAGTACATAAAATAAAATAGCTACAAGACTGTGGGATGGATAAAAATGTTTTCTTGTAGGCCTAAATCCATTAGCTTATTGTAATTTTTTCCGTAATATTTGTATTTCTATAATAATAATAATAATTATTATTATTACTATTACTATTAGCCTTTTGCTATTTATTTATTTATTTATTTATTTATTATGTTATTTATCTATAGTTATTTTTATATTTGTTTTTTCCCCCTTCATTTCGATCTCTTTACATAACGTTCTGACTAGTTTTGTAAATAACAGCCTACTGTAAATGCGCGACATGCCAATAAAGCTTTGATTAATGCTGACTAGAATTTATACCGGAAGTACAGTTTAAAGATAATGTCACACCCCCAGGACTGTCTTGTGTGTGTTTTTGCTCCCCATGTGTGCCCTGTGACCCAGTTTCTGTCTCCCATTGATTGTTTAATTTGATTCCAGGTGTGTCTCCTTAGTTCCGTGATTGTCCTGTCCTTATAAGCCCTAGTCTGTTCAGTTTGTGTTTGTCGGGTCTACCAGCTACGTTCGTGTGTCATTCCTTGTTCCCTGTGTGGATTTACCCTGTGTGTGTGAAAGTCTGTAATAAAGTCAACTCCATTTATCCACGGCTCCGTGTTCCTTCCGGCAGCGACCGTGACAGAAGACCCGACCTTAACAAAGTAACCATCGTGTTTTTCCCCTCTGTTTTGTTTCCGTGTTTAACCCAGTGTTTTTTGTTTCCGTTGTGTTTCCCTATGGACCCCCTCCTTCGCCCGGAATATCTCCTCCTCCTGCTGGAGCAGGGGGAGAGATCGCTCGAGGGCCACACCAGACTGTTTCTGGTCCTCGCAAGTCTCACCACCTACCCGGATGACGCGCTCTGTGCGTTCTACGACGCCAGTTTGAACATCGCGTACAGAGCGCTATCATCCGAGGACGGCCCTCGAATGAACTTTACCGCCTTTGTGGAGTGGACACTGGTGAGAAACCGATCTCTGTTCCCCGCCTGTTCCCAGGAAAATCTTGCCAGTGCCACTCTCGACCCAGTGCCCAGCCCACCATCTCCCCGCTGCGCGGAGTGCATGCCTGAGCCCACCGCTGATGGAGAGCCAGAGTCCGCCGCGACCGACGAGCCATCGCCGCACGGAGCGACAGAGCTGAGGATCGCTGCGGAGCCAGAGCTGCAAATGACGTCAGTCAAGGTGCGTGAGCCGGCAACAACGCCCGCCTTGGGAGAGATCGTCACGGACTGTGTGAGCGCGGACAGGAGCTCCGCCCCCTGCACCGCGGCTGTGGGTGAGCTGAGTATGACGCGTGGATTGTGCCACCGTGAGGGTCGAAAGGCTCCAGTGCCTGCGCCACAAAGGCGCCTTCCTTGCTCCGCGCTTCCAGAGCGCTCCCCAGAGCCCGCGCTTCCAGAGCGCCCCCCAGTGCCTGCGCCACTAAGGCGCTCCCAAGTGTCCGTGCCTCCAGAGCTCCCACCAGTGGTGGCTCCTGGTCCTGAAGTCTGCCCTGGAAGTCTGGAGGCTTTCAAATGCCCGCCCTCCCGCCCACTCCTGCCTCCTCCACCGCTGTCCTATGGCAGCCCCTCTGCTCGCCCTCAGCCCACCATCTGTGCGGTGTGAGCTCGGCGGGACTACCATCCTCCAGCGTTGCCGTGGTCGGAGTTTCCCTCGACTCCGCCTCCAGCCTCCGAGGCCCGGACTCCGCCTCGGCCCGTTGACCCGTCGGCTCCACCATGGCTCCTAGCTCCCTCCTCTCCACCGTGGCCCGGTAGTCCGCTAGCTCCGCCGGGCTCCCTCGTCCTTCCGGCTCCGCCTTGGTCTGGCGTCGACCATCCTGCACCTCGGGACTCCACTCCTCTGGCTTCGCCTCGTCCCTTCGTCCCTCTGGCTCCATCAGGCTCCTTCATCCCCTCGGCTCCTCCTCTCTCCTCTGTCGCTCCGGCTCCACCGCGGCCTCCCGTATCCACGCCTCTGCGTCGGTCGCCGGCACCATCTGCTCCGCCTAGGACCCCCGGATCCTCCCCGTCGCCCTTGCTCTGCGGCTCTCCGTCTCAGCCTCGGGCTCCTCCTCCACCTGCTCTGCCACCATTGGTTGGCCCCCTGGAGTCGGAGGCCACTCCTCCTCCATGGCTCTTCCCCACATCGGCTCCATCGTGGGCCATCATGGCTGTGGCCTGGGTCCTGCGTGGCTCCTCCTGCTCCGGGTCCCTCCTGTCTCCTCCCTGGCTTCTCCCTCCTTCGTCGCCTCCCTGGTCTCTGTCTGCCGGCCCCCTCCCGGTTGTCCGTCCTCCTCCTGAGCCTCCACCTTTGCACCCCCCCCCCCCCCCTCCGTTGTTCCACGGTGCGAGGACGCACCTTCCGGGAGGGGGGAGTGAAGTCACACCCCCCGGACTGTCTTGTGTGTGTGTTTTTGCTCCCCATGTGTGCCCTGTGACCCAGTTTCTGTCTCCCATTGATTGTTTAATTTGATTCCAGGTGTGTCTCCTTAGTTCCGTGATTGTCCTGTCCTTAAAAGCCCTACTCTGTTCAGTTTGTGTTTGTCGGGTCTACCAGCTACGTTCGTGTGTCATTCCTTGTTCCCTGTGTGGATTTACCCTGTGTGTGAAAGTCTGTAATAAAGTCAACTCCGTTTATCCACGGCTCCGTGTTCCTTCCGGCAGCGACCGTGACAGATAATAATAATAATATTATTATTATTACTATATACATATTAAATGAAATGTTTAATGTTAATAGAAATGTTTTATCCATCTATGATAACTATCATGTATCATGTTCCTAAGAGGTAATATGTCGTGCCTACAACAAAATTAAGTGAACCAAACATATCCCCTCCCGGTCACCGTAGGTTCAGACTTCCCCATTGGTGCAATCTTCTTTAATACCTTCCATAAAGATTGAGAATCCCCAAACAAAGAAGGTGCAGAAATAGACTCAAGGTGCTACTCAATATCCGAACGGATGATGTCCTCGCTCCTCCATCCTCAAGTCTGTTACCCATAAACCAGACAATCTGCTATGATGAAGGATGTACCAGTTGTCTAATAACACCATGATGGGGCAAGGTTTTTGAGGATGTACGGTAACACTTTATTTTGGTGGTCCCCCTATAGATAGTCTACTGACTATTAGTTACTTTTCAAGTGAATATCTACTTACTCTCATCAGAGTAGCATCTGTAGATTGTCTATTAAACGTTTTGTAGCAATCAATACAATGTCTATAACATGTAAACAGCTATTAAAAAATTGGTCAGGAAAGTGTTATCAGCATGTTATTAATTTAAGTTGTAGATGTTCAACAGCATATTCGTAGACACGCAACAAATCCTCAGTAAGTTCTCCGTACTTTTATACAGCAAAGTAAGAGCATTTTAGTAGTCAGCATGTAGCTGTTAACCAGTGTATCAACAGACTTTCAGAACACATTCAGTTGTCTTTAAGTAGCAACACAAGATCATTTCAAATGAACTCTAAACATATATAAGGTGACTTACTCCTGATCTTTTGCTTTCGAAAGTATTTTTAAGAGTGCTCTACTAACTGTTTGTTGCATATAAATTACCTCAGTAGACCGTCATTTTACTTTGAGGTTCATTCATCTATTCATCTGTTTGATGAATCATCAAAATGAAGTGAAAATCTAAGAAACGCTCAAATTTTTTCACCCTCCGGGCGAACAACTATCACTAAATAACAACAACAACAAAAAAAACCACTGTGGATCAGCCAGCTGTGGATCATTCAGGTAACAACACAGTATTAAGATGGATGTAAACTTTTGAACGGGTCATTCATTCATTCAACTATTATTTTCTCTTGTGGACTATGTAAATGTATTTTATGTGAAATATATCATTTAGGTCAGTACAAAATAAAAAATAACATGCATTTGTATTATTTGTATTATTTTGGTCAAATAATTAACATTTTGCAGATTCTGCTAAGTGTATGTAAACTTTTGACTTCAACTGTATAATATAATATAATATATAAAATATATGTATAAATATAAACATTATACAACAAATATGTTGAGTTGTTACTTTGCTGCACTGAAAGCTCCACGACTTGCTGCCGAAGCTCGCTGTTCAAGGCTTCCAACTCATTCACTTTATTTTGTAATACTTCTGCCTTGTTTTGCCACATCAGTATTTCTTGCTTTATTGGCTTCATTGTATTAACTGGAGCTAAAACAACAACAAAAACACAGTGACAGTTATATTTCACCGTTGCATGCAGTGTTAACACATTTATATGGTGTTATATACAGAGTTAGCTCTATTATATACAGAGGTAAGAGATTACATATATATACTAGTGTGTAGTAAGTGCAAAAAAACTATTTGCTAAATGATTACTATTTGGCTTACCTTCACCCTCTACATTTTCTAAGGTGCGCTTTTTGCGGGTGTTGTAATGTGACATCTAATAAAAATAAATAAATAAATAATTAATAAAAAAGCATGTCACAATGCATGCATCCAATCAATGTAGCAATTGATTTCAGAGAGTGGCAAAATGTTCAAGACCACGGGCCAGTCGTGGACTGACTTAAGAACTTGTCTGACCAACTAGCAGTTAGTTACTTTTTGGTCTTAAATTTGACAAACGTTTTTATGCAGTTGACTTAAAGTTATGACCAGTCTTTAAAAAAAAAGGTGACTAACTTTTAATACTATACTAAGCAGTTTATGCAACAGGCCCCAGTCTTCCTGACTGATGATGACCAAATTAACATTCCCCCCCCCCCCCCCCCCCCTCAGTTATACTTGTGCATGTATAAACACAAATAATTATGCTTGTAGGCATTTAAAAAAAGAAAAGAAATCAAACAAACAAAAAAAGTTTACTTTTCCTGGTGATCTGTTCATGTGTGAGAAAAAAACAACAAAAAAAACCCCAAAAAACAAATCTAGTTTACAAGTGACTACAATATAAGTTGAAATGGACATACCACACTAATATTCTGTTTTATAGAAACGGTCAATAAAGCTAATCACTTTTCATTATTTGAAACAGGACTTCATAAACACTGAGTCGAATGACATGACACGTTAGCTGTCAAAAACGTAATAAAATACCTTTTTTCCACAGCTGCATTCCGTCTGGAGCGTTCAATCACACCGGACTGTGGGTCAAAATGGCCTTTCTGCCGTTACGGAAGATCCACTGCACTGGGCGCCAATAATCTTCCTCAAGAGGGCGCTTGACAAATACGCCATTGGTGCAGTCGGGACAGAAAACGAATAAATAATGATACAAATAAACTTCACTATAATTTAATAGTAATTAAATATTATAAAAACAAACTGCATATTTAAATAATATTTATTCCCAAAATATCTAGGCCGTCAAAGCCCCGCCCATTTCCGGATTTGTCTTTTCGCGCCTAGAAGAATTGTGAACAGAAATCGCGCCAACAGAGCTCATTAAAAAAAAGCAAAACAAACAAACATCTGATGAAGAAATCAAACTTAGAAAATAATGAATAGATTTACATTTAATCAGCTGTGTAAATGAGCACTTTATTAAGAGCACTCATTGAGAAAGTTTATGTTAGGGAAACGAACAAGTCACATCTAAAATTAATAAAGTGGATGCCAAGAAAAGGATTACTCCATGGTAAGATGAAATGCAGGCGATGCAAGAAACACATGAAAATGGTGACATCTGGTAAGCATCTGATTGATTGATTTATCAGACATGTTATTTGTATGTGTGTGTGTGTGTGTGTAGATATTAGTATACAAATTGAGAGACATCATTACAGAATGTTTAATAAGATGACAATTTCAGAAAATGCAAGATAATGCTTCTGGTTCATTAAATACAGAATTCACATTCTCTTTAATCTTATTGTTGGTTTTGTTAAATTGTTGTGTCCATGTGCAATAAATCCATAACAGTGTAACCAGTTCACTAACAAATGAGTCCTCTGAGCTTTTTTTTTTTTTTAAACAATCATACATGACAAGGTATATTGATTTACCACCCACTTAAAGTACTAAGACAGTCTAGGTAGTAGATATGTCAGCAGGAATGTATTTTACATGATGATAGCTTGTTTTGATGTTCAGAGTTGATCTGTTTAACTGAATATTTTGTTGACTGTCACTATTGTTGAGGTTTATATGCAGATTCTTGGTGTCTGTAACGGAGCCAACGAGACGTGAGACGTGCGGATCCATTTGCAGGCTTTTATTAGACAGAGACGTGGTCATAACACAGGCAGGGTCAAACAACGACAAACAGGTATGGCATGAGCAAGACACAGAGTAATCCTAGGACAAGCATGGGTCGACGATCAGTGAACAGTATCCAACAGGGTAAGGCAGAGAGATAATCCAGGTACAAGAGCGATAGTCCAGGCGAGGCATAAACAAGAGTCCGAACAGTGAGACAGGGGTAAATACTGGAAACACAGACTATAAAACAAGAAACAGGTTCTGTATCGCAGCTAACACCAGGGGAGTGATAAATGCAGAACAATACTGGAACAGAACAAGAAACACAGAATGGCTCGGTAAGGCAGCTAACGCTTGAAGAGAGCTATACGCAGATCAATACTCAGCAAACTGTGAAGGGAAGTCCATGGTTTATGTAGGGTGTATGATTGTGTGATAGTTCTCAGGTGTGAGCGTGTAATTAGTGCAGTCAGCTGTGTGTGTCATCAGTGCAATGGATGATGGGAATTGTAGTCTGGTGAAGTGCAACGGTAGTGTAGTGCAAGAGTCAATGTGGTGAGCGAGTGACCTCTGGTGGTGAGTGACCGGAAGTTCATAGACCGGATTCGTGACAATGTCTGTGTGAGTCTACATGATCATGTCCAAATAACTTATGCACTTAAAAGCTTTCAAAATCCTCAGTAAATAACCAACTTCCCCTAATCAGATTTTTTTCTCTCAATTTCTGTTATAACAAATGTGTTGTAGAAACACAGTTACATCAGTCAGAGAAGATCTAGTATTAAAAAGCAAAGAAAAGCAAATGCTTTTCTCCACAACGGTGACTTCAAACTTTATTATATTCAATAAACATCAACATCTAAACCTCAGTTAATTCTCAATAAGAAGTTTTGTATGAAAGCAGTAAAGTCAGACTGGTTTGTAGTAAGTGAAGATGCTGAGATCTAGAGAGATTTGTTAGTGTTTAATGTTCTTTTGGGATTTAAAGGGTTTCTGTTGTCTGAGTTTTGAGGGTTACCATTGTGCTGAAGAGTAGAGTCTGTGCTTCAGTCCAGGAGAAGACCAAGAAACACTGATGTTATGCTGCATGCTGCTTTATTTAAAGGCAGTAACGGTGTAGTTGTTGATGCAGTGATTAGTTTACTGACATTAGTTCACACACGTGTGCTGTTACTAGCTAAATGCTAACTGCAAAAGATTTACAATTTACAGAGAATGTTTCACAATAATAATCCAAAAAGTATCTGTAAAGTAACAATGTTTTTGTAAAACATATAAAAAAATGAGGATATTTAATTTTATAGCTTTTGTTGGGCAGCAGCTTCTACCAGTCATTGACCGTGTTATTATTTTTTATTTTTTTATATATACAATCTTTAACCATTATTTCCCATAATCGCAGATGTTTGACACCCTTTTTAAAGGTTTTTTATTTTTTACAGTGTAGACAATATTGTTACATAGTTCTAATAAATGAAATTGAGATTTCTTTAAATCCTTTTTGGATTTAAAGAAATACTGTAAATCCTTTTTGTAATACTAATAACATTTGGATTATTAGTAGATCTGACTTTAAAATTGTTATTTTGTGGCTGGTGCTTTTGACTTTTAGAATGTGTGAAATAAATTCCATTTATTCTTTTTTCAGTATGCCAGAGGGCGTTTTGGAGGTGCATGGAGAAGGAAAAGCTGGGTATTTGGCATGGTTGAAAATTTGCCCTCCTGGAAACCAGTATTGCGATTGGTGGACAAAAGGTGTAAAAAAACATGTAAAAAGAGGCAGCATCATTCATAGTGATGAATGGCGTGCATACTCAGCTCTTTCAGAGAGAGGATACCAACACCACAGTGAACCACAGCATTCATTTTGTTAATCCATCGACAGGGGTACATACACAAAACATTGAAAGGGCATGGGCAAACTTCAAAAGGGAAGTGTGGAGGTTGCGTGCAAACCGGTCAGAGAAGGCTCTCAAAAACCATCTAATATATATAGAATGGACTTACTGGTTAGGCAGGAGATACAGACGGGGGATTCTCGGAAGGCTTTTGCATGACATCAGTCAGTTCTATAACTGACTTTTTAAAAAAAGTTTTAAGTTCATGTTTCTAACCTTGTTGTGTTAACTTGTCCATACAAAATTCCCATGTGTTTTCTTAATATATATATATATATATATATATATAATTTATTTATTTATTTATTTTTATTTTTTTACTTTTTCACAGATTCACAAATATCTTGCAAAAAAGGAGGCTTTTTCATTTCATGTTGACCATAGTAGTGTTTATTGAAATGTTTGACAGCAGTTCATTAAAAGCAGTTGGTTGGACAAACTGATGATTCTGTTATTTATTTCCCATTTGGCAGATATGTACTTGTACTGTGCTGTTATTGTTTTCTTAATCTTAAATCAGATACTGGCCAGTGTCGGTACTAACTGTCTGTTGACTGTCTGCTGAACATCAACTGACTAGTAGCCGTGATGTTGGCCGTAAGAGTCATTCAACAGCGTTTCTTAGATTTTCACTTCATTTTGATGATTCATCAAACAGATGAATAGATGAATGAACCTCAAAGTAAAATGACTGTCTACTGAGGTAATTTATATGCAACAAACAGTTAGTAGAGCACTCTTAAAAATACTTTCGAAAGCAAAAGATCAGGAGTGAGTCACCTTATATATGTTTAGAGTTCATTTGAAATGATCTTGTGTTGCTACTTAAAGACAACTGAATGTGTTCTGAAAGTCTGTTGATACACTGGTTAACAGCTACATGCTGACTACTAAAATGCTCTTACTTTGCTGTATAAAAGTACGGAGAACTTACTGTGGATTTGTTGCGTGTCTACTAATATGCTGTTGAACATCTACAACTTAAATTAATAACATGCTGATAACACTTTCCTGACCAAATTTTTAATAGCTGTTTACATATTATAGACTATCTATAGGGGGACCATCAAAATAAAGTGTTACCGGATGTACAACTGAAGAAACAAGAAGCACCCCTGTAATCAAAAGTTTCAGAGTTTGAAGATTTGTTGAAGGATCCTTGAGGAAGACATTGAACTCCACTCGCTCCCGATGATGGGGATGGTACCCTGATTGGCAGCCTCCATCACTAGTGCTTTGCTTTGGATGACAGTGTCTGCCAGGGACAGATGGTTGCTTTATCAGGGACATGAACCACCGGCAAAGCTGCTGAGACCAATGAGTATCAGACGTAAGATTACAGAGCCGGGATCGGACGCTGGCTTCGGCATTCTCTTGATTGCCTCCATCTGCTCGTTGTGTTGCTTCTTCAGCAGATTCATAGTATCAGTGTGTCTTTTGTTCATGTTTGCGATCATCTTTTTAAGCAGTTTGTCATTTTCCTTCTCTGCGTTTTTATTCTTTCTCTTGAACTCTTCCATCTCCTGGCTCATCCTGTCAGCCTTGTCCTTAAAGCCCTTCTCCAGCAGAGCGGCCTGCTCCTTCAGTTTGCTGTCCATGGCTCGCTCGGCCTCCTCTCTCTGAAGCCTCATCTCCTCATCCATCTTCTCCTTCATCTGTCTCATCCTCTCTTCATTACTCCTTCTATCTGCTTCCATCTTCTCTTCCAGGTGTCGCTGATTCTGCTCCTTGGTGTTTATTTCTTGAGCCAGGAGAATGGCCTTCTCTCTTTCCTCTGGAAGAAGACAATCAGGAAAAAGTAATAAAGCTTAGTGGAAAGTGTAATATGGACAAACTGGACATTTTGATGACTATCCTGTTAGAGTGTACATTGTCAGCACATCTTTCTGTATTAGTTATGTTACAAATTGGGGAAATGGACATTCCATATCACATCAAGTGCTGGAAACATGATTTGTAAGGAGATAAAGACTGTATTCACCCTGGTGAAAAATAAATATACTAAAATGTATTTGAAATGCATTTCTTTCATGCTGAGTATACAACAAATACATTTACATATTTATGTACTTAATAAAAATACCCTGCGATACTTTTAATATACTAAACTGGTATACTTTAAGCACAAAACTAGTTGAGTTCAAAAAACATTTTTTTCAGAATTTATGCACTTTAAAGGTGCTGATGTCCAGCTAAAGATATACTGAAGTATATTTGATTGTGCTAAAGTGGAACTACTGCAAGTATGCTTCAGGTACACTTTAAATATCTTGCATTTAAAGAACGATATTATTCAAAGATCATACAATCCTCATCAAAAGTGACTTTAAAACACATTTTAGACTTAATATTGAGAAATTTGCATTGTGCACAAGTAGTACTCCAAATAAAGTTTAATTAGAATTTTTATATCAGTAAGTCTTGCGCGATATGTCAGTAAATATGTTAATAGATTTGAACTACACTTAGAATGAAATAAATTATTTTAAGATACAATTATTTGAAAATCTGGAATCTGAGGGTGCAAAAAAATCAAAATATTGAGAAAATTGCCTTTAAAGTTGTCCAAATTAAGATCTTAACAATGCATATTACTAATCACAAATTCAATTTTGATACATTTTTGTTAGGACACTTACAAAATACCTTCACGGAACATGATCTTTACTTAATATCCTTATGATTTTTGGCATAAAAGAAAAATGGATCATTTTGACCCATACAATGCATTTTTGTCTATTGTTATAAATATACCTGTGCTGCTTATGACTGCTTTTGTGCTCCAGGGTCACAATTGTGTGTGCAAAAATGACCAACCTATCTGCAAGGGTGTCTTTTGTAACAAAAGTATGTGTCTAGGCTTTCAAAACAGATGCAGGAAAATCATCATCTCATTCTCCAAATAAGTGCCCTGTGTTGAGTCACGGAGGAGCGAGAGTATATTGACAGAGTCAATCCTGAGACTGGTATATATTGTGATGTTTTGTGCTGTAGTCACTGCTGGCTTCAGGACGTCCAGCATTTGTGTCATCAGTTTTGATGTAATTGTTGTGTGTTGCGTTAAGAGAGGCACAAAAGATAATTTGAAATTTGATTTGAACCAAAAATTCTCACTCCCAGCTTCCAGCTGTAATGATCCACTCAACTCACAATGCGATGTGATTCACAATACTGATTCAATGATACAATTTTTTTTAAAAAAATACGATTTAAGTAAGGGATAATGCATGGCTAGCTGTGCATTAAATAATTTTCGGGTGGTTCTTGGCCTTCACCTTCTGCATTAAAATAATTGAATGCATAGCTAGCCATCCATTATCCTTTACTTATTCCATGGTCTGTCTGAATACTGGATTCTGATTGGCTGACAGGTATGCAGTAAACCGTTTAATGCACAGGTAGTTCCAAGTCAGTTTAATCACCGTTCTATATTAATGTGCTGCTTTAATTGATGCACACAAACCCACACACACACACACACACTGTGGCGGCCAGAAGGAAGCATGGTCCCTCACAATGCAGCACATCACCTTCAGCACCATGGAGAGCACCAGCAGAGGAGGACACAAGCGGTGCGTTCCAAACGGGATATATCGCCCTCCGAAGGGCACTTCGGAGTGAAAACAATCATGGCCGCCATATTGAAGGGTCGTTCCAAACCGAAGTGCTCAAAACTAGCCACTTCAAAGGGCCCTTCGGAATGAAGGATTTCGAAGGGTACAACCGATGGACACTTTGGGCTCCCATGATCCTTTCCGCAGATTCTTTGTATGATGACTGCACCTCCGTGTGGCCACGGGATGATGACGCAGAAGGGCACTTCAAGAAACAGATGTTTGGTCCCCTGCACCCTTCAACCCTTCAAAGCTCTCACTACGGAGGGTAAACCCTTTGAAGGGATTAGGGCATAGGGATGCTATGCTAGATCGCTACATTATATTCCTCAGCAATGAGGTGTAAAATGTTTTTGAAGTTATTAATTGTTTGTAGAGACAGACGTGCAGATGCAGCATGCAGGTAACGCACACGGAATTGTCATCTCTTTCTCTCGATTGATAATTAATTGAAATAAATGCTATAATTCATTCAAATAAATGTAATCTTACTGCACTATTTCATCTGAGTCTGATTTGAAGCGGGCAGAATGCTAGAGCTGACATGCCGTAACTAACGAAAATAACTCATTTTTATCAATTCGGTCAAATATTGCCTTGCAAATAGGGCAGAATGAAATTAGTATCATGAATTGTATCGCATTGTGAGTTGAGTGAATCATTATATCCCTAATATTTTTACACTTTCAGTTTTTATACTTGTTTTAATAAAATCGCCTCAGGTTACATATGTAACCATGGTTCCCTGAGTAGGGAACGAGACACTGCGTCCTCTAGGGGTCGCTATGGGGAACGCCATCAGCGTGACCCATGTCTGAAGCATATATACAAAATCACCACATGCTGGCAGGTGACAGCCTATGATGTCACTACCGGCACGACCACAGTATAAAGGGGCTCCGGGAAAATACGTCATTCACTTCTTCGTCTGAAGCTTGCGTCCGAAGCATGGCACCGAGCCTAGAGGACACAGTGTCTCGTTCCCTACTCAGGGAACCATGGTTACATATATATCCTGAGACGTCCTCTTTCGAGGGAACTGCGTCCTCTAGGGATCGCTATAGGGAACGGAATACACACGCCACCATGCTGAGGGGAGTGCAAGCCAAGCACAAAAAGGTGAGCACTAAGGACCAACTCTACCCGGCTAAGGGAGTTGCCCCTGGGACGGTTCGATGGCTGTCAGTGACATTATCCCCTTCGGCCAAAACCTGAGCTGCATACCCCAGATACTTACCTGTTAGGGGCCGGGCCTCCCAGACCCAGGGTAGAGATCAAAGGCTTGGGATCAGAAGCAGAGATTCATTTGAGGGGATACGACCAAGCACCTAGGATAGTAACTAGGTCTTGACCCAGGGGCTACTGCTTGCTCTGCATGAGTTCGCTGAAGGAATTGCCTCAACAGATCCTTGGTAGCAACACTCTGTTCAAGTCAATATCACTGGGGATACATAGGTAGAGTGGGGCCCAGGGTGAAAACCGGGACCTGACCGACTCAAAGAAAGGGCACAAAGCCGCAGCACGTAACCCATACCATACAGGATTTTAGAAAGATCGCAAAACACTTTGTGTGCAATCTTACCACAACATGGCTTTCAGAAAGTGCACAGAGACTAGCGTGCGCAATTACCATAACATGGATTTGAAACACCATTCTGGAGAGCGGAGAACCCAACTCTCAGCATGAGAGGGAACTCAGATGCTCAGATGGGAGCGGCGTGCTCATAGGTGACCCTCAATGGTGAGGGAAGCGATGCTAGCTCGACCAACAACATAGCTCTGGAGAGCAGAGAACCCAACTCTCAGCATGAGAGGGATCTCAGATGCTCAGATGGGAGCGGCATGCTCATAGGTGACCATCAATAGTGAGGGGAGCAACGCCAGCTCGACCAACAAGGAGAGCATAGGGCTGAATGACAGAACTCTGGAGAGCGGAGAAACCAACTCTCAGTATGAGAGGGAACTCAGATGCTTGGAAGGGAGCAGCATGCTCATAAGTGACCCTCTATGGTGAGGGGAGCAATGCTAGATTGACCACTGACTCATAGAATTCTGGGAAGCGGAGAGCTCAGCTCTCAGAATGAGAGGAAACTCAGATGCTCGGAAGGGAGCGGCGTGTTCAAAGATGACCCTCTATGGTGAGGGGAGCCATGCTAGTTCGAACAACCGGGGGGGGGGAGGGTTCTATCACAGAGCTCTGGGGAACGGAGAACTCAACTCTCAGAAAGAGAGGGAACTCAGAAGGGAGTGGCATGCTCAAAGGTGACCCTCTAAGGTGAGGGGAGCAAAGCTAGCTCGACCACTGGCCTAAAAAACCGGTAAGCCCTCCAGAGAAGCTGCCACAAAACTTTTTAATTAAACCCTAGCAGGGTTAAAAACCCTCGGAAGGGGAGCATTCCCTAAGCTAGCACATAGATATCCTCAGATAGCCATGCACCTTCTCAAACCAAAGAAACTGAAGTAAAAAGACCCGCAGGTCCTGGAACTGCAGTGTTGCAAGAGTGGAACACATAAATACCAGTAAACCATAGAACTGGATCGTACTCACCCATCCATGGTTCCTGCATGGCGAAATCCGAAGAGTCGGGTCCTGACCATCAGTAAGGTAGTTTCTGTGAAACATAGAACTTAACCAAAACATCATAAGTCCAGCATAGAGACTGCAATGATTTTAAAGCGCAGGTTTCTATCTTGGTCCCCACCCAACCTCGGTCAGGTGGAATAAAACGGTGGTTGCAGGGGAATTAGAGAGGGGAAGATAAGGGCAGATGACAGGCCCCCCGAGGAAAGGGAGCAGATGTTCAATTCTTAGTGTTGTCCGGACGAGAGCGTTGAGAATGCTTCATCTGGATCACCTCCCTCAGGTCTTGCCTATCTCTCTTTGACCCGTGCCTCCCTCTAGCCCTACCCACAGGCGGGGGAGGGGCATGAGTCGCGACACTAGCCTTCTGTGCCCATCTCTGATCCCCAGATGGAGATGGGCCAGGACCCCTGCGTTGTTCGGGCTCAGACCTGGACCTTCTTGGAATGAAGGTTTTGAAGGCCGGTGAGTGCGCCTTCGCCTCCCTAAATTTCTTGACCACCGTCTCAACGGAGGTACCGAAAAGCTCGGAAGGCGAGACTGGAGCATCGAGAAGAAAGCCCTTCTCTTTCTTTCCAACATCTGCCAGAGTATGGGTCACCATACTTGGCCGTATGTCACTTCACTTTCACTTTCACTTTCAGATTCACCCACATATGTCTCTCCGTTACCACCATGGCCGCCATAGACCTGCCCATAGCAGTGGCGGCCTGCTTAGTGGCACGGAGAGCCAAATCTGTGGTGCGGCGCAGCGCAGCTCAGCTGCTTCATCAGGTGACAAGCCCTGACCCTTATCCAGGTCCTTCAGAAGATCAGCCTGGTATGCCTGAAGCACCACCATCATATGCAACGAAGTGACAGCTTGACCTTCTGCTGCGTATGCCCTGGCATTTAAGCTAGATGTTTCCTGAAGGGGCCTAGATGGCAAGGAGGGAGCCTTGAGAGAGGATGTCTCACCCACAGAGAGATAGCTGGCCAGCGTCTCTTTCACAGGGGGCATCCCCTCATAGCCGTTTTCACGCATCCCCTCAATGTTAGCATAACTGGTATGCTGAAACCTATGAATGCGAGAGGAAAACGGCTTTTTCCATTAAAACAGCTTTTTCCATTCCCTCTCAACCTCCGCATGGAGATCAGGAAGAAATGGCCACCAACTGGACAGGGGTGGGAATTACAGTTATAAATTACAATAGATCACCCTCAGTGTAATCTGTCAAAGTGACGGACGGCCTTCAGATTTTTCCGTCACTGCTAAAAAAAATTCCTTCAATGATGGAGAATTTTCAGTTAATGCAACTTCTGTAACTAAGTAATGCTAACGATATTTGGCATGCAAGAAACGCAAGGAACTACAATGCATTTGATTAACATTTTAGTTTCACTGTAAAGAAGGCACTATTTCTCTGATGAACTGGTTTTCTCCTCTAGAAGGAGCTATTGTTTCATGCTAAAGACTCACCCATTATTTTTTTCTCCTTCTCCGTCAGTTTATTGTCAGCCTGCAGAATTGCTTTAGACTCCACCGACTTCTGCTTCAGGAACTCTTCAAGTGTGTTTTCTGCCTGTGGACACCACATACATGATAACGTGAACTGCCTCTACCACATATATATGACTAGTACTATCAAAAAATGACTTCTACTGCTAATGCTTGGGTCAACTATGCATGGGGCATGAGTGTCATTGAATTTGGTTTTATCACAACTGACATATTTTGTCACATACAACATTGCAGCAGAACAAGACACTTCATCATGCAGATCTGCTTTTGTCCAAATCGACCTATAAATCAACAAGAGTCCATGTCTCAGCCACCAGAGCAGTCAGTGTCTCGCTAAAGGCCACTTCAATATTTGTCCAGAAGTATTTGAACCAGGAACACTATTATTCCCAGCTGAATCTAGGTTCTGTGAACTCTTTCTGAAAAACTGACAAAGATATCTCTGAATATCTAAAATGCCAGGTTATGTCCAACATTGATGTCAAACATTGATAATCACCTTGACTCCTTTATGGGCTTGTATTTTATATTTCTTCACAATGTCTTCAAGGTCCTGGGAGAAGAGAACATAACCACCAGGAATGGCATAGGATCCTTTCTTCAGCTTCTCTGTCATTGTTCCAGAGAGGGATGACAGAATATTCTCACATCTTTCCTTTGAAGCCTCTTCATTTTGACACAAGTATCCGTGAAAGAGATTATTAATGCCTTCCTGCAACACCACACAAAAAATATTAGAGACAGTAAACTTAAAACACAATTTAGAGGCTACAACTTTGAATCAAAAGCTGAATGTGATGGTGCCTTTAGATTTCAGAGATGTATCACTCATTACAGCCCAAAAAAGACTGAATGGAGTCGCTGCTTTCTGAACAAATATGCCCAGAACTCCTTTAAAACAGGCATCACCTCGTCTCACTGTATCCTCAAACACCAGATGTTTCACTCTAGTAAACTTTGACTCATGGATTTTGCCTGACCAGTATGTTTAATAGCAATTTAATTGAAATGGTACATAACTATTGAAAGGTCATCACCTCTAGAGATTTCAGGTACGTCCCCTCGCTGTCCTTAAAGGAGCGCTTCATTAGGACCTGTGTTGCAGTCCTGCTGAGACGTTGGTGTTCTGATGATACCTCCTTCAGTTCCAGAGGGAAGGAGTTCCTCAGCGTCTCCATTCCAGTCTGGTACACCTCCAGCCCCTCCTTCAGCGCAGCCTCGTTCTCAATCAGAGCCATGGCCAGCACAGCATTCTCCAGAAATGGAACTTTACCGCTGGAAAGCGTGTCTACATATGTCTTCGCAAACTGACCCAGGACTTCAGGCAAGGAGAGGGGGTCAAACAAAAGAACGTTAACTAATGGTCATATCTGTAACTCAACTTATGCCATAAGTGCAGTATAACGCTATTAAACTAAAAAGATATGAGGACATTCAATTTAGAAACCAGCCTGTCTCCCTATTGGTGTACATACACTGCCTGCCAAACCATCTGGATTTAAATAAGCAAATATTTAAGATTTTAGACTTGAATCACCATTGCAGAATCACTGGAGTCAACTTTACACTGCCTGTCTAAAAATAAGTCGCACACTTTAATATTTTTCTTGGGCCGCCTTTATCATATTGCGCTTTTGTTGTGGCATTGTTTTGACAATGTTATGCAACATCACAACAATTATTTCCATGAAGAGTTGTATTAATTTTTGGCCGAGATCTTTTATTGCCATAGTTGAACCGCTCTGTAAAATCGACTTCATTGGGGTTAAGGTCAGGACTCTAGTAGTCTCAGCCTCAGACGTCACGTCCACAGACCGTTGGCTAAACGTCTGATGCATACGGCACACTTATCTGGAAACACTTCAGGAGTTTCAAAGTCGTCATCAGATTGGTTGAATTATACAGGATTTCCGGGAGACGTGTGTATCGCGTTCTTTAACGTTCCGCCTGGAAACAAAGATGCCGTGACGCCAAACCCCCTCACAAAAGAAGAAAGCCGTCGTGTTTACAACTGTGACGACGAGCGCTTATCAGGTCAACTAAACAGTGGATTTTCAAAAGCATGTGAAATATTTAAAGTTCGCAGAATAGAATCTTTAAAATACGTCCGAGAGTTTTACACACAAATTTTCAATTCTATTCAATAATTGCACATTTGTAATGTCACATCATTTCTAAAATCCTATTGGATCACCTCTGCCAGTGACGGTGAATCCGTCCTTTAGCTTCTTCACTTCACTCTTGTCAAAGACGAAGTTGCAGAAACGTTGCATGGCCTCCTGGAAATCTGGGGAAAGCTCAGCAGGATCCAGGCTCTCCAGACGAGACACTTTCTCTGGGGCGGTTGGGAAAGGGAAAGTAAAACACTTCCGGGTGGGGAAATAATTTCGGATACATTGTCGTGGAAGGTTGAACTCGTTGACTGTTCTTGAAGAGCCTTTAAAAGATGCATTTGTCAAAGAAATTAGCAAAATACAGTGTTGCTTCTAAATTGACATTCCCAGTTGCTTTCAAATTCTTGCATGCATTTGCAGAAATTATTTTATTGTTAGTGTTAATTGACTGGCTGACTATACTTCTAATTTATGATCAGATCATTTAAAAGCTCAGTTTGAATCTCACCTGGTTTCAGCTTCAAGGCAAATTCCAAGTATTGGTCCTCGGTCACATATTTGCCATTTATTTTTTGTTCTAGGGTGAAGTCCCTCACGGCCCAGATGAAACTGGGGAAGAACTTGACAAACTCTGAGTCCTCTTCATCCTCATCAGATTTGATCTTGATGTACTCAGTTAACTCTGTGACATATCTGGAGATGGTTTAGGTTTGGATACTAAGCAAATAGGGAACAACTAATACCATGGAGAAAATAGAGAGCTAAATGTGTGAATGGCATGGAACACTATGTGTCTTTATGAGTTCCACACAATAATTATTTATTCCTTCAGTTCCAGAGCTCCTTGAGTAGCATATAACTGATCAAACTGTTTATATTTGTCAGTAAACTAACAAAAAGTCACTACAAATGCAACAGCACATGCACATATATTTTCACTGCAGAATCCAAATGCAAATTGCTGTGCATTTATTTGAGCTAATCACATGGATGTGTGTACATCTGTGTAATACAAGGGTTCCCAAACTTTTCCATTCGCCACCTAGACAGGCATAATGCAATACCAAACGACTAATGGTAATACATCACAAATATTATAACCATTCAAATGTCAAATCAATTAGTATAATGGCTATGTTGAAATAAAGAGAAGAATAACTGAGTAGTTTTAAACTGCTGCCACAACTTATTTACACAGACATGGTGAAACAATCTTATGCTCAAGAGGTACTGTAATTAAAAGTTTGATATGAAAGAGATTGAGTATTTAATACAAGTAATTATATGTTATAGTAAAACTGTAAAATTATGTTATTAACATTAACATTTTAAGTCATTAATTTTCAGATGTTATTTTGGTGGAAAACCATACGGAGTCCTTAAAGCTTCTTTTTTGGCAACATGTTTATATACAGTTTTCATGATACAGTTTTTAATCACAGCAGTGGGCGTTTACTTCCAAGTCTACAATTATACAACTAACAAAAGCAAAAAAGGCCTCTAACACTAGCTTGCTCTATTCTTTTTGTTTTCTTTTTATTTATTATATAATTTAAAAAACTGTGTGTACTGCATTAAGCTAACTGAGACTTGTCATAGCACTTGCACATCATTGCTCTTTTGATGATTTTGATTGCTTCCATTGTCCTCATTTGCAAGTCGCTTTGGATAAAAGCGTCTGCTAAATGACTAAATGTAAATGTCATGACCCCTTTAATTTTGTTGCATGCATTTGTGAAACTTTCGTAAAACCATGTTGTTTAAACTCAGTGAGAGTAAAATAAAACTGACTGGATCAGAAGCCGTTGTTGTGTCATCTCTCCTCTTTCCCCTCCACTCCACAGATTACAAATTTTCTAGCATTTTTCAAAACTGTAATGAGAACTAACCATGTTGATATATGAGAATTTCATTATTGTTTAAATTCTGGTAACATTTTATTTCGATAGTCCACTTTAGAAATTCTACTAACAGTAAGTAACTTCGCAATTACATGTCAACTAGCAGTCATTAGAGTATTAGTAGACTGTCTGCTTAATATCTTCTAACACTTTATTTTGACGGGTCCACAACACACTGACTATGAGAAACTTTACAAGTACAGTGGGGCAAAAAAGTATTTAGTCAGCCACCAGTTGTGCAAGTTCTCCCACTTAAAAAGATGAGAGAGGCCTGTAATTTTCATCATAGGTATACCTCAACTATGAGAGACAAAATGAGAAAAAAAATCCAGAAAATCACATTATAGGATTTTTAAAGAATTTATTTGCAAATTATGGTGGAAAATAAGTATTTGGTCAATAACAAAATTTAATCTCAATACTTTGTTATATACCCTTTGTTGGCAATGACAGAGGTCAAACGTTTTCTGTAAGTCTTCACAAGGTTTTCACACACTGTTGCTGGTATTTTGGCCCATTCCTCCATGCAGATCCCCTCTAGAGCAGTAATGTTTTGGGGCTGTTGCTGGGAAAAACGGACTCCAAAGATTTTCGATGGGGTTGAGATCTGGAGACTGGCTAGGCCACTCCAGGACCTTGAAATGCTTCTTACGAAGCCACTCCTTCGTTGCCCGGGCGGTGTGTTTGGGGTCATTGTCATGCTGAAAGACCCAGCCACGTTTCACCTTCAATGCCCTTGCTGATGGAAGGAGGTTTTCACTCAAAATCCCACGATACATGGCCCCATTCATTCTTTCGTTTACACGGATCAGTCGTCCTGGTCCCTTTGCAGAAAAACAGTCCCAAAGCATGATGTTTCCACCCCCATGCTTCACAGTAGGTACGGTGTTCTTTGGATGCAACTCAGCATTCTTTCTCCTCCAAACACGACCAGTTGAGTTTTTACCAAAAAGTAAAAACTCAACTTGCAATCCTCTTCTGGATCATCCAAATGCTCTCTAGCAAACTTCAGACGGGCCCGGACATGTACTGGCTTAAGCAGGGGGACACGTCTGGCACTGCAGGATTTGAGTCCCTGGCGGCGCAGTGTGTTACTGATGGTAGCCTTTGTTACTTTGGTCCCAGCTCTCTGCAGGTCATTCACTAGGTCCCCCGTGTGGTTCTGTGATTTTTGCTCACAGTTCTTGTGATCATTTTGACCCCACGGGGTGAGATCTTGCGTGGAGCCCCAGATCGAGGGAGATTATCAGTGGTCTTGTATGTCTTCCATTTTCTAATAATTGCTCCCACAGCTGATTTCTTCACACCAAACTGCTTACCTATCGCAGATTCAGTCTTCCCAGCCTGGTGCAGGTCTACAATTTTGTTTCTGGTGTCCTTTGAAAGCTCTTTGGTCTTGGTCATGGTGGAGTTTGGAGTTGAACTGTTTGAGTTTGTGGACAGGTTTCTTTTATACCGATAACGAGATCAAACAGATGTCATTAATACAGGTGACGAGTGGAGGACAGAGGAGCCTCTTAAAGAAGAAGTTACAGGTCTGTGAGAGCCAGAAATCTTGCTTGTTTGTAGGTGACCAAATACTTATTTTACCGAGGAATTTACCAATTAATTCTTTAAAAATCCTACAATGTGATTTTCTGGATTTTTTTTCTCATTTTGTCTCTCATAGTTGAGGTATACCTATGACAAAAATTACAGGCCTCTCTCATCGTTTTAAGTGGGAGAACTTGCACAATTGGTGGCTGACTAAATACTTTATTGCCCCACTGTATATGTCAACTTATTCTACTAACCATAAACCTACCCTACTGAGAGTTAGTAGACATGTAGTTGCAAAATAATGAGAATTAGTTACATGTAGTTACAAAGTTACTTATAGTTAGTAGAATGTCTCAAGTGGACTATCAAAATAAAGTGTAACCTAAATTCTTACTGAGAAAACCCAGGAAAAGGCAAGGAGTTAAACCATGGACATTTGAACTTGCCACTACAGGTTTAATAATGCTATTTCAGCCATTTTACACAGAGCAATGTCAGGCCAAACCACACATGGACAGGAGATTCAGAATAACAATCTAAACCATTAAGAGTAATGTATAATGTAGGAATGGAAGGATACTGCAGTTCCTCAATAGCTCTGTTGTCGATCGTCCCTTGGCTGTTCAGCACTAGAGTGCTACTCAGAAGAACAGACAGAGAAAAGATCTTGGTATCATGCTTCGAGTCCCCCTGAGACAGACAATCATTTGACAAAAGTTGACATTGCATGAATGACATGCATACACTCCTGACAGCCTAGAGACAATAACTGAACGTCTACTACCATCTAGAAAACGAACGGTAATTCAGTAAGTCACTGTGGAGTGTCAAAATGATCAGTCATCTGTGACTCATTCTTATATCTTTTTTCTTTTATCTGTATCCTTATGTCTTCCTTTGTTACATTAGTTACATTTGTTCTATTTCTCAGTTCATATGGAATGGCAAGACTCCAAATATCCGGAAAGGTATCCTGCAGAAGCCATGGCATTTGTGTGGTTTGACCTTTCCTTAATTGTATGTTCTATTACTGAGCTGCGAATATGCGGCCCATATTACTCTGGATTAATTAGTGGAAAATAGGGTTGCAAAGGGGGGGAACATTTCCAGTAAATTTCCGGAAACTTTCCATGGGAACTTCGTCTGGGGAATTTTGGAACTATTCCAAGTTTGAAATTTACCTGGAATTTATGGGAATTTTGGGGAATTAGTTGGAAATTTGGGGAAATGTATAAAACTGTATCATATACAAACATAAATATAAACATTTTGTTTGATCATAGGCTCACATGGATGCAAACTAATACAAATTTAAAAAATGACATTTTTGGATTTTTTGGTGGGAATCTGTGATGCTTTTTTCAGGATTTTTTGATGAATTAAAAACTTATGAATAGTGTTTATTCAAAATAGTAAGGACTTATATTGTTAGAAAATATTTATATTAATTTTTATTAATTTAATTCAACCTTGTTGAATACAAGTATTGATTTATTTAAAAAAGAGAGAAAAGATACTGACCCCAATCTTTTGAATGGTAGTGCATTGTTAAAAAAGGATTTCTATTTTAAATAAATGCTGCTCTTTTTTCTTTCTTTATTCATCAAAGAATCCTGAAAAAAAGCAGCACAACTGTTTCCAAAATTGATAATAAATCAGCATATTAGAATGATTTCTGAAGAATCATGTGACACTAAAGACTGGAGTAATGATGTCCAAAATTCAGCTTTGCATCACAGAAATACATTATATTTTAAAGTATATTAAATCTGAAAACCATTGTTTTAAATTGTAATACCGGTAATACTGGTTTTGTTCTGTATTTTTGATCATATAAATAAAGGCTTGATGAGCAAATGATATGCAATGTTTAAAAACATTAAAAATAGTAATGTGTCCAAACTTTTGACCAGTACCGTACTTCTGTATGATAACAGAAAACTGGCCAGCAGAAAGAGCATCACAGCTTGAGCTAGCTAACACGTACCTCATTAATTGTCAATGAAATAGTGCTAACTCGCTTAGATTTTTCATATCTTCATTTACTGGCTAGCTAGCTGCTGTATAAACACTTTTTGGTATTTACTAGTTAAACTTGAATACCATAGATCAAATATATTTAGAATATCAAAACATAGATGTAGTCTTTGGGCTCAAATGCAGCAAGTGCAGCTTCACAGAAAAAACAGGGGAATCCCTCTCTTAGGTGACTAAATGATATGTAATGGAGGAAAGCACAGTGCCTGTAGGGGGTGTGGCCTCAATAGCCCTGCATATGATGTTACATGTGATTGAGCAATGAGTAGGGTAGAAATTAAACTGAAATTGCATTAAATCTGGTTGTTTTAACCAAGATTCTCAACTACATTTAAGTTTCCAGTTCCTGCAATTTTGCAAATTTCCAGTTTATTCCCATTAATTCCCATATATTCCTGATAATTCCCATGGAAAGTTTCCAGTCTTGAAAATTCCCGGAATTTTGCAACTTGTGAATCCTCCACCCTGCCTGCTCTTTTATGTTTCCCTGCCACACTCTCTCCACTAAAGTACACAGATAACATAATTTTGAAAAACAATCTCAACGTTTTTGCACAGTTTTGGCTCTCAAGTTGTTCCCTAATATATATTAATCCTCTGTTTCTCTGCTCTAACCTGGATGATGCATCACTGGAGGGCATAGTCCTGCACGGGTCCTGTTTGATAATTGACACAAGACCCGACCTGTTATCCAACAGCAACACTAATTTAATTTCGTACCCGACATTTTTGATATAAAAACCGCGACCCGAACCGCACCCGCGTTAAATCTCCTACACGACGTAGACGAAATTCATTAAACTTTTATGGCTCTTTGCGTCAGACGCTGCCAAAGATAACAAAAAATGTTATCTTCTTGTAAGCAGCCAAATTTTAACTAATTACCAGAGCGTGAACACAAGCACGGGACCATTTGAAAGCAGCTGCCTATCAGTGTGTACCGGATTGAGTCCACATAGCAAATACCCGCGACTGTCACCCATCCGACCCGCACCTGCACGTTTTCTCATCAGTGGTTCTTCTAAATGTTTTTTCAGACTATAGAGGCTGTTACTTCACCTTGTCCACGTCCCCGAGTCCCTCGGTGTCCAGCAGCACCAGAGTGGTTTCTGCTTTAGAGGGGTGAGGCACGCACCACATCCAGATGCCCTTCGTCTTGGACTCGATTGTGCTGCCCAGTGCAAACCCTGATAACCACACACCAGAATGACTTACATGCGTTCATTTGAAGGGCACGAGCGTTTGGATGCTGCTGACCTGTTTGCTTCCCTGCCAGTCGGTTCATCAGGTAGGACTTCCCGGTGCGGTAGAGACCCACCACGGCCACCACCACCACGGGCTGCTGGATCTGCTCCAGAACCTGCAACGCTGACTGCTGGACACACAGCTTCCCATCAGACCCCGTGTCAATCAAGCACACTGGTTTGTCCATGGCCACTGGAGACCCAAGCACATTTCACTTCCTTTAATCAACCGCATTGAGAAACACTCCAATAATCCTGCATTACACAGTACGGTAACTCCCCACATGAGCAGCATTTCCTCTTTCTGCTCGGGGAACTTTGTGTAAAATATTGCCTTTCACTTTCACAACAAACTACACAAGCAGGCTGAATAAGATAAATGCTGTCAGATTTCTTTGTGTCCGGCTACAGTCTATAACCAGACTGGGTTTACTTGATGCTGGTTTCTACAAGTTAATCATGTCATATAAACAAAGTCCTTTGTGCTCTAACAAAACATGGCCAGAACATCTATCAAGACAAGTCAGGCTGTAGACACACACACACACACACACACACACACACACACACACACACACACACACTTACTCACACTCTCAGAGTGCTAAAATTAAATCCCCAACATGAAATCTCAACTACACACAGTCACACATTATCATCTGCTGGAGCAAAAACAAACATGAAGAATCTGATGCTGACTGTAAAACACTGGACATTGTATTGTTTGCAGTTATAAGAGCAGCACAAGTGCTATAATGATCTGAATGAAGGAATGTCCCATACCTGTTTGCTTTAGTTCACTCCAGTCTAACTTCAGTCTGAGTTGTTCTCATGTTGTAGCTTCCTGATATTCTACCCATGTTTCTTAGACACACCTTCAGGTCCAGACTCTCGATGCTGATTGGTCTAGAGTGAGTTAGGGGACATTCCTGGGCTCTCAGTATGACTCTGGTTATTCTCTATGGCTTCTGCAGCAATAGAAGCAGAGGACAAGGTGTTTAGGTTTATCAATAGACTGTAATGATATCTACTGTACACCTGGATCTTCATTATAAATAAAGTTTTGTGATGCAGGAGAAATACAGGAGGAGCAAAATATTTGCTGCTTTCACACCTTATCACACAGTTGTTTTCATATGTCTTATTGTCGTTAAGGTGGAATTAGAATAAAATCATGCACAGAATGTATTAAAGACGCAATCACCAGTGTTGGGGAAAGTTACTTTTAAAAGTAATGCATTACAATATTGCGTTACTCGCTACTTAGCTACTTTTTATGGAAAGTAATGTTATTATACTTTTGCGTTACTTTTTAAATGTGAGCAGAGCTTGATTGTTTTTAATACAAGAAGTTATATTTATAGCAAATGTAAAAGCCCTTTCACACCAAAAAGTGTAATGAATAAACCTCAGGCTGAAGGAAAAGTAAATTCACGTCTGTACAGTAGAACGCAGGAGAAGAAGGTTCAACACTCTTCAGCAATAACATATTTAATTATTGCAGGTTTGCGGCATATTCTGAGTTTGCATTTCACTGTTTTAATTCATTTTGATGAATACTAAATCTGTTTTTTGCCAGTGGGATGAATTAATGCACATTCACATTTAGTCTAGAACTACAGTAACATCATGTTCATACAGTGCACTGTCAGTCAATAAAGGGGATAAAAAGTAATGCGTTACTTTACTAGTTACTTGAAAAAAGTAATATTATTACGTAACTTGCGCTACTTGTAATGCTTTACCCCCAACACTGACAATCACACTAAAAATTACTTGTTGGTTTAACTTTAAGCAGCCTAACCTGGTTGCCTTAAAATTGAGTACATTTAAACTAAAATGCAACCCTGAACCACAAAAGCAGTCATAAGTAGCATGGGTATAACCATACATCATTGGAAAGCTAATGTAATATTTTGCAGCACCAATGCCTCACTTCCCTGGTAATGATGCCTTTCGCAAACTGACAAAACCATTGTGTATAATGTGGGAGGTTATTTATTTGATGATTATAGACTGCTCAGAAAATTAATGGAAAACTTGATCATCACACCAAGTCACTTAAACCTTAGGGAAATTGATCTGTCCAGTTAAAAAGTGAAGACAGGTGTACTGGAGAGGCAACAGCAAGACAACCCCCCAAAAGGAGAGTGGTTTTGCAGGTGGTGGCCACAGACAATCGCTCTCTCCTTGTCTTTGTTTGACTGATTTGTCTGTAGTGTTGTGTTTTGTTGGATATCATGAGACATTTCAGGTTGCACAAGAAGCCCAGCTCCTCCTGTCATTATTGATGTTTTTGTCCTCAGATCATCATATGACTGCTGAATTCAAGTCCTCATTGATTTATTCCCACAAATGTTTTCTTCAGACCATCATATGAATGTTGACCACAGGTCATCATTGATTTATTCTCTCACATGATGTTGTCTTCAGATGACTTAGGGTCAACATTCAGATGATGGTCTGAGGATAACATCACGTAGAAGAATAAATCAACTATGACCCTAAGCTCCACCAACACCAATAACAGAGTTTATGCTTTGTTAGCCAAGGCTAGATATTTTGCTATTTTAGATATTTAGATTTTTTATTTTTACTTGAATTTTTACTTTACTTTTGGGGAAAAATCTTGTTTTACCTTTGAATTAAGATTATACAACTTTGAATAACTGTAAACAGCTGAAAACAATCGTCATCTGAATATCACGCCCCTAAAAACACCATGGTTTTCAAGCCTCGCCCCTAGAGTTTACGACACGGAGAAACAAAACCCGGCCAAAAAGAAGTAGCAATCTCATGAAAGAAAAATTGATCTCACTCCAAAAACACCCATTAACCTTGTAACTGCAAACATTTAGGTTTCTCAGAACAGGTGAGAACTAATGAGTAAATATGGAAACAACCCTAGTCACAAAACAGATTAGAGAGCCACAAAACTGGAAACTAAGGGGGGCGGGTCTTTGGAAAGGGTCAATTACTTGTCTGAATAATCATAGTTAGCACTCAGTTTAATTGTAGTAATTGTTTTATTGTTATTCAAATATAATTATCTGCAGTTATAATGGGTTATTCACATCCTGAAAATCCAAACTGTTAACCATTTCAGATCTGTGGCCAACAAACAAAATGCGGGTAGTCTTTTTTGAGTCATTGCTGTCCTCAGCTCATTCACTTATATTTAATTAACAAAATCATTTTCAAATGTTTTGCTTCCTTCACACTGGAAACTAGTATTTTGATCATATTACTTATATTTACATTTATGCATTTAGCAGCTACAGTGCATTCAGGATATACATTTTTATTTTTTTGATCAGTATGTGTGTTCCCTGGGAATTGAACCCACAACCTCTTGCGCTGCTAACGCAATGCTCTACCACTGAGCCACAGGAACATACAGATTTATTTGTTTCAGTCTTTTGAGGGGAACTTCCCCAAACCGGAAGTGCCCTCCATAATTTAAAACGCAGTAGCCTCGTTAGGAAAAAGGCAATTAGCAGCTAATGAATTTGAAGTCTCTCACATTCACAGAAAAGAGCATCTGTATTGCAAAAAAGGTGGAAAGCTATGTAATTTTGTGATGTTTTGAACTGAAAGTTAAGGTAAAACATACTGAATTCTCTCTACCCCTTTCTTGTGTGCCACTGGCTGTGTGAAAGTTCAATGCTGATGATCTGTAGTGGATTCACACATCCATGAGCGTGGTGTTTCTCTGAACGGGACACGTCACACGTCACAGCATGCTCCCAACGTGAATGCTTTAATCTGTTCAAAATGGAAATGCTCTGCTTGCACAGAATGCATGGATCCGGGGACAAAGCAGATATTACGTGGAGCGGGAGGGAACTTTTGGGAAATCATTCAAAGAAAGATGTTTGTAAATGCATTACTTGTCTTGAAGAAACAGTTTGCATTGTGCCCCCCTGAAAACTTGCCGAGTTGTCCATTTAGTTAATCAGCCTATGCACATTAGCTTCCTCTTTCCTACATTTTGAGCCTAAAGGGCTGATAGTTTTGCACATGCAAACTTATGTTGCATATTTTGACGATCTCCCTTGACGTCATAATATTTATTTGTATAGTTCAATGGAGTATACAGACATCAGATTCAGTGAAAAGATGACCAATGAAAATGAGAATCTAAATGTGTAATTAACAGAATATTTGTCTCAATTCACCCTTCCCCAGGAGTTTGATTGACAGGGGATCTGACCTATCATAACGCAGAATCTGCCATTTTTTCTGTCAAACAAACCAGAAAGGAGAGTAGATTAACTTCAGTGGAATTGAACTTGAAAAATGGTGTGTATTGTCTCTCTGTGGTTGAAATGAGATACGAAATACCCTCTGTTGTTCATTCATGTTTATTTCGTGTTATAACTAGTAAAAAAAGAAGATATGGTCGGTTCACGTGCTGCTTGATCTGAGATGCTACAGAGATACATCACAACTAGGGTTGCAAAAAGGTGGAATTTTTCAGGATTTTTGGGAATCTTCTAGGGATTTTTGGAAAGTTTCCACCGCTTTGCAACCCTAGTCACAAAACACATTAGAGAGCAACAAAACCGGTAACTAAGGGGGGCGGGTCTTTGCAAAGGGTCAGTTACTTGTCTGAATAATCATAGTTAGCACTCAGTTTAATTGTAGTTTAACTGTATATGGAGACAATACTTTCAATGCTGTTATATGTAGAGGCACAGAATCATTTTACAGTAAGTAAATTGCATTGTACAATTACATGCCTCTGATGATCACAGAGTTAATGCATTTCACAAGATGCAGCATCCACCTGAAGAGCACGCACTCATCTGCCGCTGTAAAGCCTTCATCTGTTCACTGTGCTGCTGCATCATCATAGCCATAGACTCCTCATGTCTCTTGTTGGAGTTTTCTAACAGCTCTGCAAACTCTCGAGCTCTATTACTCTCAGCTTCAGTGTTCTGTCTCTTGAACTCTTCCATCTCCTGGCTCATCCTGTCAGCCTTGTCCTGAAAACCCTTCTCCAGCAGGGCGGCCTGCTCCTTCAGTTTACTGTCCATGGCTCGCTCGGCCTCCTCTCTCTGAAGCCTCATCTCCTCATCCATCTTCTCCTTCATCTGTCTCATCCTCTCTTCATTACTGTGTTTTTCCGCTTCCATTTTCTCTTCTAACTGTCGCTGCTCCTCCTCTTTAGCTTTGATTTCCTGCTGCAGGAGTACGGCTTTCTCTGTTTCCTCTGGTCATTGACAAAAAGAAGAGGAAGGAAAGAGATGCTTTACAGATTTGCTTTACAAAAGACTCAAACCATGAGATTAACGGTCTATTTTATTTTAAGGCAGAAATAAACTGCAAGGTAAAATATTTTAAATTGTTCATTCCACTTCTGTGAAAGACTTTGATTTCATCTATGGAGTGTTTTTTTCAGTCAATAACATACTGAATGTAACATTCAAGTTCTGGCCTGACGACTAAGTTACACCTGATTTAGAACAATGAAAACAGAGCCTGAAGAGTTACAGGTACTGGCCTGAATCACACTGTTCTTGATTCATAATGAATAGCCCCCTGAAATCTACACCTGGGACTGCAGTTGTTATCTGAATGATGTTAAAGCAAAATTATTCTTGGACCCTTGAAACTGCTTCTACCATTTATTGCTACTTAGTGCTGTTTATTGCATTTGAAGCTTATCACCTAAACAAGTACCTAAACTTTTGAGCACTTCTTTCACAAGCAACCTGGTCAGAATTTAAGAATGGGGAACTCTTACCTTTAATCTTTTTTTCCTTCTCAGTCAGTTTTTTGTCGGCCTGCAGAATAGCTTTAGAATCCACAGACTTCTGCTTCAGAAACACCTCTAAGACCGCTTCAGCCTGTTGACACACACAGACCTTAGAAGCTATATCAGAACATCTTGTAGACTTTCATTGTTTTAAAATGTCATTAAGTTTTGCAATATAGACAAGACCTTGACTTCTTTATTGGTCTGGCTGTTGTATTTCTTCACAATGTCCTCCAGATCCTTGCAGAAGAGATCATAGCCACCAGATTTAGCATAGATGCCCTGTTTAAGTTTTTCATTCATTGTTGCTGTGAGGGATGACAGGAGATCCTCGCATTTTTTCTTTGAAGCTTGCTCATTTTGGCACAGGTATCCATCAAAGAGTTTATTAACTTTCTCCTAAAAACATACAGACAGTGTTTCAGTTCTTTGGTGACTTAGGGCTTGCTATTTGGACAAAGTCTGACTTGCTTATTTGGAATAACAATGTCAGCACAGAATCACATATATGAGAAGAAGGAATCAGTGAGAATGGCCAGATCTCATTCACTACTCTGAAAGAACATCTCTCTATCAGTAAGCTCAGAGCACCTCCTCAGAGAGAGATCCAGCTAACCTCTAGAGATTTCAGGTACTTCCCGTCAGTGTCCCTGAAAGATCGAGTCATGAAGGTTTGTGTTGCCATGCCACTGAGACGCTGGTGTTCGGAGGACACAACCTTTAATTCCAGAGAGAAGGAGTTCTTCAGCTTCTCCATTCCACTCTGGTACACCTCAAGCCCCTCCTTCACCGCAGCTTGATTCTCTATCATTGCCATGGCGATCACAGCATTCTCCAGACACGGCACAGCCCCACTGGAGATGGTGTCTGTGAATGTTTTTGCTAGATGACCCAGAACTTTCAAAGAAGGAAATAAGTCAAACAAAATGATTGAGCAATAGATATTCCACTGAAAGCACATATGCAAGCTTTTCAAATGTCCATCTGAATCACCTCTGCCAGTGACTGTGTATCCATCTTTCAGCTTCTTCACCTCACTCTTGTCAAAGACAAACTTGCAGAAACGTCCTGTAACCTCCAGGAACTCAGAGGAAAGGTCAGCAGGATCCAGTCTCTCCAGACGAGACACGTTCTCTGGGACGGTTGGAAACGGGAACGTGAAGCATGTTCTGGAGGGGAAGAATTTTTGGATGCACTCCCTGGGAAGGTTGTACTCCATCACTTTTTTGGATGTTCCTAGAAGAGATGAACACAAGCTGTAGCTTTTCTCCGTTCTAGAGATTTGTAAAGTTAAAAAAGAGTGTCTGTCCTTTGAGCAGAGTGTAGCTGATTCAGCTACTCTTCTGGGCCACATTGTCACCGGACATTTTTTTCTCCACTTTGAACTAGTGCTGTCAAACGATTAATCGCATCCAAAATAAAAGTTTTTGTTTACATGATATATGTATGTGTACTGTGTTTATTTATTATGTATATATAAACACACATAATGTCCATATATATATATATATATATATATATATATATATATATATAAACATAATTTATTTCTTAAATATATACATGTGTTTGTATTTATACATAAATATACACAGTACACACTCATATTTTACGTAAACAAAAACTTTTATTTTGGATGCGATTAATTGTTTGACAGCACTACTTTGAACCCATTCTATCCACAGTGTATTATAAATTCATGCTATTGTCTAGGTGTCCAATCCTGCTCCAGGAGGACCAGTGTTCTGCAGACTTTAGCTCCAACCCCAATTAAATACATCTGAACCAGCTAATCAAGGTCTTACTAGGCACACTAAAAACTTCCAGGCAGGTGTGTTGAGGCAAGATGGAGCTAAACCCTGCAAGACAGTGGCCCTCCAGGAGTTTTGGGCACTGCAACTGAACACTGGTTCAGGGAGTAGATATGTTGACTAGGAAATAGAGGATTCCCAGCTTGAATCCCAGTTTCACCTAACCAATTAATGAAGTAGAGCCCTGCACGGGCCTCAAATTTAGATTTTTGTTTTTTAAAGCAACGACCAAGTGGACAGCGGCAGACAGTGAGTTGATCACAGCCTATGTTTAATCAATTTAGCCTTATCAAATCCTGAATAAAATCTATAGATATAAAACAGTTCAAGCATATAACAACGTTTAAACGTTAAACCTAGATAAATGTGCTCTGTATCCAATAGTTTGTGCGGAGAGTGGAAGCTAAAGCGCAGGACATAGAGGCACCAGCGCAATCACTTGCATTTTTTACATTTTGCATTTTCATAAAAGTAAGAGTAATACATCATTCGGAACTGTAAAGGGTCTACTTTTATTTGTGTGCACTCACAATATTATTTTTATAAAGTAAAGAAAACAAACATGATGCACTTTCTGCCGTCTCGGACTTGAACAGGACCACTTCACAAAAATGAACCGAAACTCAGCAAATATATGCCTCACAGACATGATAAATATAATGTAATCTATAGAAAGCTTTAAATTACTACTGAACTAAATAAAAACGAAAACGCTTTCATTATAATCATCATAATCCGAAAAGATGCACTTCTCTCTAAAGGCGTGTCTAATGAGGAGACGGCGAGTCAGGATCATCATCTTCATCTTTGCGACACTGACACAGAAAACACTACTTTATTAGCAAATAATTAAAATATCTCCTTACTATTTCCCCCGGACACATTCATGGTAATTACTTTTGCCATGGCTTTACTTGTATTTGAACGCAGAACCCTTCATCTGCACTGACGGCACGCTCGCTGCTGCTGTTGGACACTAAACACCGTCGAGCCGCTTTTGACAGTTGCGGTAGCACGGTCTCGTGTGTTTCTATCAGTGTGCTATTTTTTTTTTCATCACTAATTGATGGATATCTGAAATACAAAAAATAAGGAGAAACCTAAAACAGGCCAGAGGCCCGGCCCGAGTCTGAACTATGACGTGAAAACTGGCCCGAAGCCCGGCCTGAGGGGCGTAAAAATGTCTGAAGGGCTGAAATGCAGGGCTCTATGATGAAGTGTCTTTGGGCAAGACACTGAACATCACTTGCTCCTGATGGTTGGGTTATGGCACCTTGCATGGTAGCCTCCACCACTTTTAGGTAGATCTGACTTGTCTGGCTGATTCATTTATTTGAAATGGATTTCTGACAAAACACATAGATGGCTAACAATGTTCTGTTTCTAAACAGTGATAAGACTGAAGTTATGCTTCTCAGCTTACCTCACCAGCTCCATAACACTGGCTCCATACCTCTAACTAGTGATGGCTCTGTACTGGAGTTTAAAATAAAACTGAATCTCGTGGTAATCTTGGATTCATTTTTGACATTTCACCCCCATGAGAAACACAGTTAAGACAGTTAAGACTGCAAAGTTGCATCCTATGCTATCATTTTCAGATTTGAAACTGATGTCTTTTTCTTTAGACAAGTCCATTTAAACAAAACTTAAATAAAACCAGAATAAGTGATGTAAGTGTAAGAAAGATCCGTTGATAAACCATTAAGTTTGGAAAAACTCATTACAAGAGCTCATTGTGATAGTGATTGTGAGGGCTCTTAAAATAATATTTTGTACCATATTTAAATTACCATGTTTCAGCTTCAGAGCAAACTCTAGATATTCATTCTCTGTTGCATCTTTGCCATCAATCTTTCGCTCCAGGGTGAAGTCCCTCACTGCCCAGATGAAACTAGGGAAGAACTTCACAAACTCGGTTGAATCATCAACATCCTCGTTTGATGATGATTTGACCTTGATGCACTCTGTTAGTTCAGTAACATATCTGACAGTTTGTTTAGGTATGAACACAAAGTGACTGTCCAACATGATTCCATTAGTATTTGTATGTATTTTACAAAGGGTTCCCACACCTTGGTTAACTTCAAATTCAAGAACCTTTCAAGGACTTTCCAGGTCCAATACCCTCAAATTCAAGGACTTAATGTCGGAACACAGTTCAAGTGAGAGTAAAGGTTACATCACGTCACCTTGTAAAATACATTGTTACAGCTTTCATGTGTCAAACACAACTATGCAAAAAAGTGTTTTTTGTTTGTGTTTTTTTTGCATGTATTTTTGGCCATATGACAGAAATCTGATATTCTATTTGTCGTATTTCTGTTTTGCATAAAACTGAATAATACTTTGTACATACTATACTGTATTCTCAAATGATCTGATATTAACTTTTGCATGGATTTTATTGAAAAGAGCTTAGGCTCATGTAACCAGACGTTTTAAGATATATGAATATGCTTTTAAGTTTTTCTTGCCTCACAGCTTTACATTATCTTAACAAGCAAAGCAATTCAACATTACATCCTTTGGATCTCTGGCAAGCCATTCTTTGTAATCTTCTTTGGTGAGCCAAATATCTTGAAACTTGCATTTTCCAGGCATCATGTTTCAGCGGTTTCAGCCTATTTTTGCAACGTTTCACGGTGTGTCTGTGAAACATTGAGGTACCATCTTAGTAGTTTTGTGTGCGTGTGAACGTCATGGCAACAAACAACACAAAGTACCTCACATAGGAAACACTTAACGTAACGCATAAATGTGCATAACTAACGTAAATCAAGCAAGCTAGTATGCACAAAGTGTTGGCGAAATAACACATTAGCGGACCGGAGGGAATAATATGGAATTTTCAAGGACCTGTATCTATGTTTGTTTATTTTCAAAAACTTTCCAGGGCCTTGAAAATTTGTAATCAGATTCACAAACTTTCAAGGATTTCAAGGACCCGTGGGAACCCTGTTTACATTAAGTGTGGTTCTACCACGTACATTTACATAGACAATAAAATGTATAATATTGATTTAACAGCATTTAAAACATAATTTATGAATGAACAACTTTACAGAATTACACATTTACAAATCCTTATTTAATCTATGAATGGAAGTGCCTTATGGAATTCATTGGTTGATTCTGTCGTATTTATGATCATCAGTGAGATTGTTTTCTCAATTGTATTTAACGCAGTTGAGTCATTTACTTAATTATAACATTTAATTCTGTTCTTTATGACTTCTGGTGCCAATTATACATACTTATGTATTACAGAAGTATTACATAATTTACCTTAAAATCCTACAATGAATAGAATTTCTGTAATTGTTTAAACGTTTAATTATTTTATTTATGTACTTCTGTTACATCTGTAGTTGTATTGTTTTATTTGTTTGATTGTTTTTGCACAAAAATAGAATTTAATGTCGCTTGGGTAGTTTTCGAAATTTGACAACAGGTTTGCTTTGCTGTAAATGGTAAATAGGCAACTGACTTTACAATTCGCATGACCCATGAAACTATAGTTTTAATATAATTATAAAAAAAATACTACAAGATCATTGTACAAGCTATTTGCTTGTTCTTATAGTTCAGTTTATAATTGTGTTATTTGTAACTGTATCATGTCTTTATGTAGATGCAGGCAGTATGAGGACACTGTGGTCCTCTGGTTCCAGGAAATCTCTCTGGAAATGTAAATCTACATAGAGAACAGTTAGGCAGTCCTGTGTTGTGTGGATATATAAAGTTGGCATGCCCAGTGTGCCTGCAGGGAGTGAAGCAGAGCGCTGCACACACTCTGCCCTGCTGCCACATGTCGACACAGCTCAGGAAATACGGCTCTTATTAAACTGCTGTCATTCTTAAAGAACCGGTACTGGTAAATTGAGGAATCATACTGTTTTTAAAAGAAATGTATTGCGACACCTTTTCAGTACCAGTATATCGTGCAACACTACTCTATACATCACTCTATACTGTTGTATAGCACCAGACAGCACTGAAAATTAAACTGTGTTTGGACTATTTGGGACTGTTTGTTGTCACTTTTGGAATAAGTTATTGTGATTACACTTGCATGTCTATCATGTTTTTTTCTTTATATTGTGTATACTTGAATTGTTAGGTTTAGAGGTAAAAGAGGGTTTAGCTTCCAAAAAACTGCATAATGGAATAGTGCGATAAAAAGTTCTGCCAGTCATGTTTTTACACTGTAGCACATGTAACTATATAAATATATTTTTGACGTAAAAAAAAAAAAAAGAAAAATGGTGGTAAACATCTGAACAATCTCTTTTTTTGCAAATGAATAAATAAATTAATTAATTAATTAATTAATTAAAATCTAGATAAATGTTCAGAAGGATACTGCAGCTCCTCTACAGCCCTGTTGTCGATCGTCCCTCGGCTGTTGTAGACCAGAGTGCTGCTCAGTAACACAGCCAGACAGAAGATGTTGGTGTCATGCTTCGAGTCCCCCTAAGATGCAGAACCACATTTGTGAAGTTAGAATAGTAAACTGGAAATAGCCTTCAATTGGGATTCACATTCGACTCAATGAAAGGTACTCACACAGCTACAGGCTATAACATTTAGTGCTCCATTTAAGCAGGTCGAGATGTCCCCGCCTCCACTTTACAGCAAACTAGCAAGCTGCACTAGACTGAAAACATCTGTCCATTCTCAACAGCCAACAACATGCTGAATGTGTGACCAAAATACAAAATGCACTTGGAAAATAAGTTTGGACCACTCATTTGCATTCCGAGCTGGTTGACAGCTGTTATTGCACAGTCACCCTTTTAGATTGACTATCTGTAATACTATGTAATAGGGATGTAGTGATATCAAAATCTCATGATACAATAATATCATGCTATTAAGTCCACGGTACGGTATTTATTGCAATATTTAAAAAAAAAAAAATTCAAAATACAAATGAAGACTTGGAAAAAAAGTGCCATAAAACTGTGATTGAACATTACAATGATGAACAAATGAACCACATCATATCCTGTCCTCTTTTCTTTATTCTCAAATCATAACTGTTGCTTAGAGATAAGAGGTATAGTATGAGGTAACAAGTAACATCATTAACGTTCTTCTAACGTTCTCTATGCTACTACCTAACTACCTCGTAGATTAGGTATCAACTTTAAAGTGCAAAAAAACTGCCAAGTCAGACTGAAACAGGAACTTCAGGTATAGTGTGTTCAGTTTTCATAACCAATCAATAATCAGACCCAATAGTAAATAAATAATTCAAGTTTCAGTTTAGTTTGTCAACTTTTAAGAACTAAAACAAAAATGAACTCTCAGACCATCATGTTTTGAGGATTATGAGTCACTCCCTCAGTTGACCTATTTTAAGGCCTCTTTTTTTCCTCCAATCACAAGCTGTTGCTTTGTTGTGCTAGGAAAGCAACAGTTGTGAATGAAGGGTCAAGACAAGAGGGTGGGCTTTGAGATGGGTCAATTCTTGAAAACAAAAACAACCCATTAAAAAAAAATAAATAAATAGCATAGCAGCCTACTTATTGCAGCTGGACCTAGAGCTGAATAAGTATGTCAGCTTACTCACACATTCGCCCACTCACCTCATTCACTCATTTACTCACTGACTCGCTCACTCACTCACTCTGAGACAGGTTTTTTAGGAAAATAAGCGGATCAATATTTTCGGGTGGAAGCTGGGATATCTGGGCATTTACAATGTCCCCTGCTGTCGAAAAAACCCTCTCACTTTGGATTGAGGTTGCTGGGACAGAGAGATATGACTTGGCCGAGGTTGACGGCAGTGGGTAACGATGTGCGTTGCTTCTCCACCACTCAAGAGGACAAGCAGAGAGTGAGATAGAGGTCTCTTTATGGTACGAGTCAATGAATGCCTCGATCTCATCCACTGGCTGTCTTCTGCTGTCCACCTGAATAAAAGAACCCCCAAGGAGATCTTCAAGAGCAGTCATTTTGGATGGAGGAGAGTCCTCGTATCTTCACGATACTTTTCGGGGTGATGATTTAACATGGCTCTTCATGTTTGTCATATTCGCCGGCATGTATTTCACCGCAGCCTTGCAGTGTTTGCATATCGTTTTTTTGTCAGTCCGTCACCTTTTCTCCTTTCTTGTTTCTTTTCACGAGGAAACCAAAATGCCTCCACACTTCAGATTTAAAATTCGCTTTTGCGTCCACAATTTCCCAGTCTCTCTCTTCTCCTTCGCCAATAGCAGCATCTGCCATTTTGGATACGATGGGTACGCATGGGTCGATGGGAATTGTAGTTCCCACTTCCCTCCACGCTGCTCCACTGGGCTGAAAAATCTACAGTTTTTGTCCAGAAGACTTGTCGTTTCATATCGTCATGTAACCACGATAATATGGAGACAATTTTGATATCGCGATACCACAAAATTGATAATATCGTTACATCCCTAATATCTATAGATTTTATGTTAGGCAAGTCGTGATGATTTAAGAAGGCAAAATTGATCAAACAGACTATGATCAACTCACTGTCTGCCACTGGCCGCTTGGTCGTTACTTTAAAGACAAAAATTATATTTAACGAACAAAAAATACTTCTTTTTCTAAATTAACTTAATAAAAAAAAGAAAAAAAGGAAATATGATCACTTTGCCATTACAAACAAAACTGAACTACTTTAATAGCTGAAGCAGTAGTGTAAGCTGTTTTGGGAGAAGTGGGAAAAAAGCCAGGCCGTTATTCTGATAAGTTGTTGGACAATGGTCAGGCTAGGGCCTATATCGAAGGCCCATGCAGGGCTCTACTGTGGAGTATTTTGAGCTAAAACTTCATATACACACTCTGGGGACATCAGAGGCTAATTTTACATCTTGTAAAAAGGGGCATAATAGGTCACCTTTAAGGTTATCTCTGCTGCAGAAGTGAGAGTGTTATTGGACTCTTGGGAACTAGTAATTTGGTAAATTTGTTACTTCACCTTGTCCACGTCCCCGAGTCCCTCGGTGTCCAGCAGCACCAGAGTGGTTTCTGCTTTAGTGGGGTGAGGCACACACCACATCCAGATGCCCTTAGTCTTGGACTCGATTGTGCTGCCCAGTGCAAACCCTGATAACCACACACCAGAATAACTTACATGAATTCATTTGAAGGGCACGAGCGTTTGAATGCTGCTGACCTGTTTGCTTCCCTGCCAGTCGGTTCATCAGGTAGGACTTCCCGGTGCGGTAGAGACCCACCACGGCCACCACCACCACGGGCTGCTGGATCTGCTCCAGAACCTGCAACGCTGACTGCTGGACACACAGCTTCCCATCAGACGCCGTGTCAATCAAGCACACCGGTTTGTCCATGGCCACTGGAGACCCAAGCACATTTCACTTCCTTTAATCAACCGCATTGAGAAACACTCCAATAATCCTGCATTACACAGTACGGTAACTCCCCACATGAGCAGCATTACTTCTTTCTGCTCGGGGAACTTTGTGTAAAATATTGCCTTTCACTTTCACAACAAACTACACAAGCAGGCTGAATAAATAAGATAAATGCTGTCAGATTTCTTTGTGTCCGGCTACAGTCTATAACCAGACTGGGTTTACTTGATGCTGGTTTCTGCAAGTTAATCATGTCATATAAACAAAGTCCTTTAACAAAACATGGTCAGAACATCTATCAAGACAAGTCAGGCTGTAGACACACACACACACACACACACACACACACACACACACACACACACACGCGCGTTTGTTTTTGTGAACTGTGGGGACTCTCCATAGGCATAATGGTTTTTATACTGTATAAACTGTATTTTCTATCGCCCTACACCTAAACCTATCCCTCACAGGAAACTTTGTGCATTTTTACTTTCTCAAAAAAACTCATTCTGTATGATTTATAAGCCTTTTGAAATATGGGGACATGGGGAAATGTCCTCATAAATCACCTTCTCCTTGTAATTCTCATGTCATACCCATGTCTTCTATACAAATTTGTGTCCTCATATGTCACAAAAACACGCACACACTAAAACACACACACACACACACACACACACACACACACACTAATTGAGTGCTAAAGTTAAATCACCAACATGAAATCTCAACTACACACAGTCACACATTATCATCTGCTGGAGCAAAAACAAACATGAAGAATTTGATGCTGATTGTAAAACACTGGACATTGTATTGTTTGCAGTTATAAGAGCAGCACAAGTGCTATAATGATCTGAATGAAGGAACGTCCCATACCTGTTTGCTTTAGTTCACTCCAGTCTAACTTCAGTCTGAGTTGTGTTCATGTTGTAGCTTCCTGATATTCTACCCATGTTTCTTAGACACACCTTCAGGTCCAGACTCTCGATGCTGATTGGTCTAGAGTGAGTTAGGGGACGTTCCTGGGCTCTCAGTATGACTCTGGTTATTCTCTGTGGCTGATTTGAGCTCCTCCTGTTGACTGAGCAAACAACAATGTGCAGTTTCACTCTTAGTTTCACTTTCAAAATCAGCAACCGCATACTGGAAAACATGTGACAGCAGATACAAGAAGCTTGGATTGTTTCCAGAATGTGCAGCCACTTAAAAAGATTATGTTTTTTCTTTTTTTGTGGTACTATATCACACAGATTGGAATGACATATTGCATATCTGAGCTATGAACAACAAAAGCTGACCAGTAATATTCCAGAAATAAGAAGAGTACAGAAGATTGTCATTTTTAACCTGTGATAAACCTTGTTTCTGATGAAATGGAATGGAAATTCCCAAGAACTTTTCCCTCCAGTGTAACAGACACTATGAAAAGAATTGGGAAATTTTAATGTGTACAGTACTGCATGGCAATAACAACACAAGAGTCCAGGAAACTCTTTTACTCATAAACTGCGTACCATAGAATGTGTCAAAGGGGTCATATGACATTGCTAAAAAGAACATTATTTTGTGTATTTGGTGTAATGCAATGTGTTTAGACTCAAACAATAAAACCCATTATAAACAATGCATTTGTTGCATCCAGTGGGGACATAATTACTGATTATAATGACTTTTTACGCGTCGCGTTGCATCGTGCCGTGTAAACATTACCGTGTCTGCATTTATGATCGGAGAAACGACAAACAACAAGCGCTACTCTACACTGCTCAAAACTCGCGTTAGAATAGTCAGTGGCAAATTCTTTAAATAAGAAAACGTACTTACAGGCTGTGAGTCAGAAGCGACAGACTGTCCGCGCAAAGTTAGAATTGCCCCACTTTATAGAAACAGTCTTTGAGCAAGCCAGCATTGTACTCTCCCAGGTTCAGGAAACAGTCCTCTGTTAATGCGCTGCACACACTCTAATATTTGCGTTGAACTGTTCTGGAACAGTGTTGGAAATACAACTTAACCACTGATTTCTAATTGTGTCCTCTTTTGGAAGCCCAAACAAAGTACTTTTGCTTTCACAACGAAACACAGTGTCTCCAGGACATGGAGCAACAATACTACAGCGAAAATAATAGTTCCGCCTTCTTTCTTTGCGTATACATTTGGGCGGTGTTTTGCAGATCTTCCCACACCGTGACGTAGACATGTCGGGGCATGTTTAAATGAGCCGTTTTAGGAGGCGTGGACAAGTCTTAACTTTTATAAAGAATATCTCTTTGGTTTTGAGACTTCAGTCTTTGCAACTTCAGTGATCTTATCTATGCACAAACAGCTTGTAACACTCCAAAGAGAAAAGAAAACTTGAAATCGATCATATGACCCCTTTAAATCAGTTGGTTGAGGTACAAACATCAGCTAAAAAGTAAATGATTGTTATACTACTGGGCTGGGCTTCATTTCGATTGGTTGGTTAATGTTCTAAGGTGTGCAGTTATTTTTCAGGGAAACGCACGGCTAAAGTAGTTCCAGGCAGGTCTTCACAGGATTACATGTTCATATTACTTCACCAAATGCTGTTATTTCAAAGGTCCTTACAGTTTACAATAGCAAAAGAACCAATACCCACAACACTGGGCAAGCATGACAAATACGACAAAGACTTGACTTGTGTGACTTCACAATCAAATGACTTCAGGTTGACAGGGAACAAGGGCACATCTGGCTGCCACACTTCTCACCGTTTTTCGTGTTTTGTTTAATGTTTATTGATTTATTTCAATGGCTATAAAGTTTAGAGCTTTGGAGCTGTTTTACTGCTGCAATGTGGGATCGTGTCTTCGTTTAATTACAGTTTTTATTATCCTTGGATTTCCTCTGGTGGAGTTGACCCAGCTGTTGTAGTACTCAGGATTTATGCTATGGTGAAGTTTCTGAGGACGAGGATCGCTGGCATGGCTCTAAGATGCACTGCACACCAGTTAGTGAACTTAAAAGGGGACTGAGGGAAGGATTCATATGAAGTCTGCTGGAATACTGGTGTTCTGTGACCGAATCACTACATACGTCACTCCTTTCGGTGCAGTTCTATCCATTCATCAACTTCTCCCATTACTAGTCTGTTCCTATATTTCAGCATAAAGCTAAAAAGGCTGTTTTGCACTGGCATAAAGTTTGATAACATATGGAGTTTTCTCAGAGTCTTTGTCTCTTTCACTGCTGTCATTGCTTCGTAAGACTGTCAAAGCCTTTCTGTCTGAATCTGCTCATTTGTTGTCAATGCTGTGCCTCAAGTTTTTAAGTATTCTTATTTTGGAGGACTTTAACTGAAAAACTCAGTAAGGTCAAAGGTCTCTCTGTCTTTATTGAGTGTTTTGATTTGTTTCAATATACTGACTTATCTGCACATTACAAAGGTCACATTAGACCTTGTTATTGCTAATTTATCTTTTGCATCTCAGTTTTTCTTTCTTTCTGACCCTCATGCCATCCTTTTAATATGGAATTCACTCTTAGAAAGTTTAACTTAAGTTTTACTAGATTGGATTCTTTTGCTCCTTTAAAATAATTGGCAAGTATGTTTACACACAAGGAGTTTGTCTAATAATTAAAAGTTGAATCCAAAAATGAACTGGCTTCTTAATCTGACTTAATCTTACCTTTTCTCAACGATATATCTATCCCTGCTCACATTCCTCAATAGCCCTTCATTTATCTAATCTTCTTTGTTAGGTTTGACTAGTACTTTTGCTTAAGACATGGTTATATGCTTTGTTTGTGTGACCTGTATGTTTCAGGTGCTATATGTTAGTGCCACGTCTGTGGTGTTAGATAGTGTGTATCTTATCCTAGTGTGTGTTGTGTTTTCTTCATTGAATGTGTTAGGTACACATACTACAGATGCCTTTCCTTCAGAGTTTGCAGACGTCTGCAGACAACAGATTTGAGATATGCTTGGGTGTCACCATTTGTTTTTGCAATTTTCGCAATTTATTGCATTTGTTTTTATTTCTTGTAAACATCTTTTTCAGTATTATGGTTTTTTTACTTCTAGTTGTTTGATTCTCATTTTACTTTAATTTATTACTCATTTATTGTTCAGTTTTTCATAATAAGTTCAGTTCAGTTTGGTTTATTTCTGAAGAACATTTAAAACAGCAACAAGGCTGTACAACACAAAAATAAAAGAGCACAGGATAACAAATAAAAAAAGTAAACAGAAGCAAACAAGACATTCTAATGTATTAAAAGCCAATGAAAAGAGGTATGTTTTAAGACTAGGTTTGAATGCAGATAAAGTAGAAGCAACCCTAAAATAGTTTGGAGGACTGTTCCATAAACTGGGACCAGCCACAGAAAAAGCTCTAAAGCGATTTCTTGGAATTTGGAGTAAGTTTTGATCTTTCGATCTTAGGCTTTGTGAGGGTTTTTAGGAGTGAAGTAAATTATGTAATGACAGTGTGTTTTATTATGTAGAAATGTAATAGGATTTTGAACTCAATTCTAAGGTCTTTCAGAAGAAGTGTGACATGCGGGAATTTCCTACATTCATTCAGAACTTGTGTTGCTGCATTCTGAACCACTTGTAAACAAGTAATTTGAGACTTTGAAATACCGTAATACAGAGAGTTGCAGTCTAGCCTATTCGTAATAAAAGCATAGCAACTTCCAAAATCTTCTCAGATAGAAATGGGCTTAATTTTAGCAAGCAACCGGAAGTGAAAGAAACTAGATTCAATCACAGAGCAAACATGTTTATCAAACTTCAGTGAGTTGCCAAACTCCACACCTAAATTCTGTACATGAGAAAAAAAAAAGTTTATAGATATCCAAGATCAATCAAGTTAATTCCCTAAGAAACAGAGGGGTCAAAAACAATAACCTGTTTTATCTGCATTCAAAAAAGGACGTTTTTAAAAAGCCAGCATTTAACCTCGTACAAACAGGCAAACAGAGAATTTAAAGCTGTTTGATTATTCTGAGCTATGCGTAGGTAAATTTTCGTCAGCGTAGCAATGAAAAGAAACCCCATGTTTCCTAAAGACAGAACCCAGTGTAAGCATATATAGTGAAAACTGATGACATCAGTGATGAAAAAAAAAGTTTCAAATCTTGTACAATGCAATTAACAATTAATAATTCATGTTTTTAATTACTTTTGCATGTAAAATTATTAAGTTGTACCAAATCATTTTATTTGTGTTTAGTAAACATAAAAATAGACATCCGGTAACTTGGTGAATGTATACCATTTAAGGTCCTGGAGTGTCCTAGCCAGTCTCCAGACCTTAATCCCATACGTTTGGAAAGTGTGTTTGGAAATTGACAGGATGTCTATCTTCTTTTATCTTCGTCCGTTCTGCGTCTATGTTAAGTTGGTTTACTTGCCTGTCTCCTGGATTTCTAATTAAAATACCTTTTTGTTGATCTCCTTCATCCTCGTGTGTTTGTACCTCACCAACCCGTGACAATCACAGTGTTGGCAACTCCTACAGATTTGCCTTGAAACATTGCTGTGACACAGAGTCCTCACAGAAGTCCTTATTTTTTATATTTTTTATATTTGGTTAAATATAAGCTTTGTGCAACACTTCTTTACATCATACAAACTTGACATGTATTAACAGTTTTTTTTTTTTTTTTTTTTTTTTTGCAATGGATTTTTCTCTACTTGTGATCACAGGTGAAAACTGCATCAGAGGGGGAGGACTTTTCTGCTCCCTCATATTCTGAAGGGAACGCTTTCCAAGTATATGCTAAAGATAATCCAGAAATTCGTTGACTCCTGCCCAAGGCTGAAAGAAAAAATTGATAGGATGTCTATTATAAAAACATTTATAACATGATTTGTTTGTTTGTTCTTTGTGTAAGTGGTTGTAAATTTGTTTTTGTTTTTTTCTGCATTCTAGTTGTGTCCTTGGAAAAGTTTTGTTAAAATTTTGTTTAATAATACAATTATTATTTTTTTGTTAACTTGGGGTCTTTGGACCTTGCATGTAACTATGTAATACAGTTCGCTGTTAATAACTTTGAAACGTATCTATTGTAGCATAATTAAAATAGTTTAATGAAAATCAAATTCATAGAAAATCTGTGGAGGGAGCTGAAGGTTTGTGTTGCCAAACGTTCGAAACCTTAATGACTTGGATCTGCAAAGAGGAGTGGGACAAAATCCCTCCTGAGATGCAAACCTGGTGGCTACAAGAAACGTCTGACCTGTTTTGCCAACAAGTACTATGTCACAAATCTGGTCTGTAAACTTCCATTCACTCACCACCAGAGGTCACTCACTCACCACAGTATTCATTGCACTGATCACATTACTGTTGCACTTCACCATCTACTACATTTCCCATCATCCATTGCACAGATCACACAGCTGTCACAGATTACACATTGCACTGATTACAGCTGAAAACCATTAGACACGCTTTATAAGCCTTGGACTTTCTCTGCCTCACTGCTGAGTATTGTATGCATTATCGCTGCCCTACAGAGCCCTGTTAGTTTCCTTAGTCTTGCCTCGTCTTGCCTGTTTCGGATTGTGTTTTCCCCTGCCTGGACTCTTGCTTACGTTTTGTATTACCTCTCTTGTCTAGCCCCTTTGGATACTGTTCGCTGTCGTATGACCCACGCCCGTTTTTGATAACTCTGTGCATTGCCTATTATATACTTGTCTGCCATTGATCAACCCTGCCTGTTATTACCACGTCTCTTGTCAATAAAAGCTTGCATATGGATCCGCACGTCTCGCGTCTCGTCAGCCCTGTAACAGAATACTCGGTCTCACAAGGATCCAGCGGCTCTTCAAGTGGACCATGGCCAGGTATGGACACCGCGATCTTGGTGCTAGCCCTCAAGCAAGGCACCCGATCACTCGAGGGTTAGATTGTGGAATATTTGGCTTTGGCGAATGGCTCAGAATTACTGGACAGTATGTTGATAGACTTTTTCTGTGATGGCCTTAATCAGCCTTTAAAAACAAAAGCGATTCATAAGGGTCCACGTTCGTCATTGAATAGTTTTCTGGATTATGTTCTGTGGTCTGTGGGTTCAGCTTTCACTGTGGGTGTCGCGGAGGAACGTGACACCGCACTCTCTTTCGTTGGATAGCAGCCACACTAGAGAAGACGCACAAAGTGGCAGCGACAGCGGAACCCGTTCGCAAATGGCGGCCACGACAACACCCCGTCTTTGTCATCGCTGTCAGTCATGAGCCAAGTCAAGTCACAGTTAATGTCAACGAGTCAAGTCAAGTCACAGTTGATGTTAACCCTCTGGGGTCCGAGGTCATTTTGGGGCCCTTGAGATGTTTTGACATGCCCTGATATTTGTGCTTATTTCAGCTACTTAAAACATACTATTGACCAACATGTATTTTTTTTGTATTCCGCACAAACTGTGCTACAATAATATGTGACCAAGATGGATGTACATGTTTGCATTTTTTATTTTCATAAAAAAATATTATGCGTGGTTAGTAAGTTTTGGAGAAAAAAAATGTAGCTGAAATAAGGCCATAAAACCCACACTAAATAGTTCTGAATAAGACTTTTGAGTAATCAGTCTTGTAGGTTAGAATATTTACTTCAAAATTATGTGAAACAGAAAACAATATTTTCAAGACATGTTTTGTGATCGAGGGTCTGTATGCGAGGGAGTGGCAATGGCCATGAATATTAAGTGAGTCTCACCTGAGAGACAAAGGGCCCTCCCCTAATGGCCTCTAATGGCCCATCAGTGTGACTGTGACTGTGAGGCAGGTAAGAGAGAATGTGAGGAGATTGAAAAAAAGTTTTTTTTTTTTTAAATTATTTGTATTTTATTTACAACACAGTATAATCAAAACATACATAATGAAGGTCAAAGACACATTATTGTGCACACTGATCTAACCACAGAGATGTGAACAGACTTTGAGTCATTCCTGCGACAGATTCTGTTCAACAAGTGAAACAAGTAAATCATACCTGATATTTATGTGTGTTATTTAAGTGTTTCTACTTCTTTCCATGGATTCAAGAAGAAAAAAAAACATAATCAGTAGAAAAGGAGCTTGTTTTAACATAGAATATCAGTGTAGTTGAACATCTGATGTTGGTACAGCGCTCTCAGTGGAAAACAGTTTGAAGAGACATCAGGATACATCTGGTGCTGGTATCTGATTCAATAAAATACAAACAACCATGTTAATATCATGTTAATATCAGGAACATCTGTATATACACACACACACACACACACACACATATATATATATATATATATATATATATATATATATATATATATATATGTTTTGTACCCATAGACTCACACATGCTTTGAACTATCATAAAAAAAAGAAAGAAATCTTATATCTGAGAAACTAATTATTATTGTTTAGCACATTATTAAAATCTATTTCTGAACAGAGTAGGCTATTAATAATAAACATGTACTAAACATACTTAGACTCGTAGCATTCATCATGTTACACTGTACACTCATATTACTTTTATTGTTTTATACAGAGCATGAAAACATCATCGCGCCGTAAGAAATTTAAATACAGTGAATTCATCATATTCAAAATGTTTTACACTATTTCAAACATTGTAGTCGGGAATTATAGTTTGGGAAAAACCCAACTATGATTTTGTAGTCATACAGTCTATTATGTATGATTTTATAGTACTCTATGATATGATTATGTAGCCACCGACTCAAGCATGCTTTGTACTATAAAAAATGAAATTTTATAGCTGAGAAACTAATTATTATTGTTTAGCACGCTATTAAAATCTATTTGTGAACAGAGTATTAATAATAAACATGGTCTAAACATTCTTAGACGCCTAGCATTCATCACGTTGTCGTTTTGGAAAAACCCAACTAACTGTTTATGTCACAATAACATGGTAACTTATGCAAAAAAGAAACATAACTTACTCATCAGATCGATCTCCTCTTCTGGATGAAATCGTGTTCTTCTTTCGAGGGAAATCCTGCCTTTACTCTGCGCATCCTCTTCCAGAAACAAACAGTAGCCGCTATGAGGATCTCCTCTCTTTGTTTGTGTTGGGCGTTTGCACGTGCGCACTTACCACGTGGCTATTTACATATGAACTGCGCGAGCGGGAACACATTAGAGATAATGAGTCAGACGGGAAAGATTGAACATCGTGTTGGTTTCATACGGATTACTTCATCACAGAATGTTTGTTTTCGATAAGACTTCATTTCAAAGTAGATACTTCAAGCTTTATATAGATATATTTCTCATGTCTCTGTGTTGAGTATTCGCTAAGTTACAGTTCATTTTAGTGACGAGTTTCTAAAAACAGTTCGCGGAGACAAGAGTGCACACCCTGTTTGTTTTATTATTTTTCCAAATGCACAAAGTTGTGTTGTTATTATGAGTGTACACACAAAAAAGTAGACACTTAACAGTTTCGATTGATGTATAACACTTATTTGTGTGACCAAAATCAACAGAGTATTTTTAGTGTCTTTTGCACTGATCTTAGAAAAAAAACGATCTGGTATCGCTGGCGATACCGTCGACCCCAGAGAGTTAAAAAGCCAAGTCAAGTCACAGTTGATGTCAGTGAGTCAAGTCACAGTTGATGTTAAAGAGCCAAGTCAAGTCACAGTTGATGTCAGAGAGTCAAGTCAAGCCACAGTTGATCTTAAAGAACCAAGTCAAGTCACAGTTGATCTTCACGAGTCAAGCCAAGTCCCAGCTGATCTTCACGAGTCAAGCCAAGTCGCAGCTGATCTTCATGAGTCAAGCCAAGTCGCAGCTGATCTTCTCGAGTCAAGCCAAGTCACAGCTGATCTTCTCTAGTCAAGCCAAGTCACCGCTGATCTTCACAAGTCAAGCCAAGTCACAGCTGATCTTCACGAGTCAAGCCAAGCTGATCTTCATGAGCTAAGTCAAATCACCGTTGATTGTCACGAATCAAGCCAAGTCAAATCTGATCTTCACGAGTCAAGACAAGTCACAGCGGTCTGTCCAGAGTCACAGCACGTCACAGCTGTCCGTCCAGAGTCGGGTCACGTCTCCGCTGACACACCCAGATATTCAAGGTCAGTTCCTCGTAATCCTAGTCTGGTATCTAGTGTGAGGGATGCACCGCTGGTGTCTGCATGCGCAGCTGGTATCCCCAAACTCACTCACCCTAGCCCTTTTGTCCCTGAACTGAGTCCCCTGTCTGCAGCGCTTCCCATGTTGGGGATCGCTTTATGTTGCGTTTGGGCTGCATACAGCACCACAGAACTGCTCGAGGTAGCCGAGTCCACTATGACCTCTCCAGAGGTTGCGGCGCATGATACAGAACCTTTCGAAGCAGCGGTGTTTGCTTCAGTTTCCTGCAAGGTGGTGGTGCCCAACAATACACTTACAGCCTGTCATGTAGCGGTCGGAGCAGCCGTGGCTGAGCTCTCCCTGTTTCCTGATGGTACTGCTGTAGAACCTCCAGAGGTGGCAGCATCTGCTGCAGAACCTCCAGAGGTGTCAGTGGTATCTGCCTATGAATCCTTGTCCTGCCCTGTCACGGCCAAGAAGGCCGTCTGTGAACTTTTGCCCTGTCCTTTCACGGCTATGGAGGCCGTCACTGAACTTTTGCCCTGTCATGTCATGGCTAAGGAGGCCGACACTGAACGTTTGCCCTGTCCTTTCACGGCTATGGAGGCCGCCTGTGAATTCTCTGCATGGCCTGTCACAGCCAGAGGGGCTGCCCCTGAACTCTCGTGCTGTTCTGTCACGGCCACGGAGGCCACTTTTGAACATTGGCCCTGCTTTGAACCGGCTGAGGAGGCCATCTTTGAACATTTGCCCCGTTCTGAACCAGCCATGGTGGCTGGTTGTGAACTACCTGCCTGCTCAGTTGCCACCAGGGAAAATGTTAATAGACTTCCCATGTTCCCTACCTCAGTCCTTGTGTCTGTGCATGTTCTGTCTCCTCTTTGTATCTCAGTTTCCCTAAGGTCCCAGTCTCTGCTGTGGGTTCCTGATCCGTCATGGTATGCTCCTGCTGGGCTCTGTCACGAATCTGGTCTGTAAACTTCCATTCACTCACCACCAGAGGTCACTCACTCACCACAGTATTCATTGCACTGATCACATTGCTGTTGCACTTCACCATCTACTATATTTCCCATCATCCATCGCACAGATCACACAGCTGTCACAGATTACACATTGCACTGATTACAGCTGAAAACCATTAGACACGCTTTATAAGCCTTGGACTTTCTCTGCCTCACTGCTGAGTATTGTATGCATTATCGCTGCCCTACAGAGCCCTGTTAGTTTCCTTAGTCTTGCCTCGTCTTGCCTGTTTCAGATTGTGTTTTCCCCTGCCTGGACTCTTGCTTACGTTTTGGATTACCTGTCTTGTCTAGCCCCTTTTGATACTGTTCGCTGTCGTATGACCCACGCCCGTTTTTGATAACTCTGTGCATTGCCTATTATATACTTGTCTGCCATTGATCGACCCTGCCTGTTATGACCACGTCTCTTGTCAATAAAAGCTTGCATATGGATCCGCACATCTCACGTCTCGTCAGCCCTGTAACAGACTAAGTCATGTTTTGCGAAGGGGTCAAATACTTTATACTTTACTTCAATTTATAACTTTTTTGAAATGCGTTTTCCTGGATTCTTTTGTTGTTATTCTGTCTATCACTGTTCAAATAAACTGACCATTCAAATTATAGACTGATCATTTCTTTGTCAGTGGGCAAACATACATAATTTTTTCCCCCACTGTGTGTGTGTGTATATATATATATATATATTATTATTATTATTATTTATTTTTTTGTTTTTTAAGAAAATGATCGGTCGTTTTGCTAGATAAGACCATGTGATTGAGTAGAGCCCTTTGAAGCTTCATTGAAACTGCGTTTTTAATCTTCAATCTGCTGGCCACTATAAAAGTCCACTGTATAAAGAAAAATCCTGTTTTTAAAGAAAAATGTTTTCCTCAAAAAACCTAATTTCTTTGCGACTGAAGAAAGAAAGACATGAACATTTTTCATGTCTTTCATTACATAGAGACTATTTTTATGAATTTACTAATGTTTGTGGGTAGGGCACTCTTTTAAATTCAGGTATGGCTAATTCTGTAAAAATGCCAAATATGCAACAGGGCTAAAGAGGTTTTAACCACAGTTTTTGTAGCACAATAATGGCTGTTTTAAGGTACCCATGGTTTAACTATAGTAGCAATGTTTCTTTTTTTTAACTATGGTATAAACATGTTTAATTTTCATAAGGTGCAGGGCATCCCCAGGGGTTAAGGCGAGTGGAGTTGACTGTCACCTACTGATGGCTGCATATTCTCAATTTTGTTTTACTATTAAGTTCTTGTTTGTTATTTTCCAGTTACCTGTGTAAGTTTTGTAGTTTGTTATTTTATTATTTATTGCTTTACCGTATCACTGTCACATGTCTGTGGTTTTCTGTCTTCCCTGTGACCTAGTTTTCCCCAGTCTCTTTAATTAATCATTCTATTCACCTGGTGTCTTGTTAATTATCTCATTAGTTTCCTTTTGTTTGGTCCCTGCTTATAAGCCCTCAGTTCTCCTTTTATCTTCGTCCGTTCTACGTCTATGTTAAGTTGGTTTACTTGCCTGTCTCCTGGATTTTCTAATTAAAATACCTTTTTGTTGATCTCCTTCATCTTCGTGTGTTTGTACCTCACCAACCTGTGACCTTGTTTCCTTTTTTTCCCCAATTCTCTGTCACCATGGACAATCCTAACGTTGCCCTGCTATGCCTGGAGCAGAGAGGCCACTCCCTAGAGACTCACACCATTGATTTTTTTGGAGTTAGCCTAACGCACTATCCAGACCGCTCGCTTTGTGCGTTTTACATCTCAAGCCTCAGCGAGCAGTCTGGATAGTGTGTTAGGCTAACTCCAAAAAAATCAATGGTGTGAGTCTCTAGGGAGCGGTCCCTCTGGACAATTTCGCCGCATGTGTGGAGTGGGTTCTGGAGAATAATGGACTATACTTCTCCGTCTGCCCCGCTGATAAGGACATCTCCAGCCCCACTTCCACTCCCAAACCAGTGACCAGCCAGCCGCAATCCTGATGCACGGGGGTATCGCTTGAGCCCACTGCAGACGGAGAGCCTGAGCCTGCCGTGACACATGAGCCAGTGCAGAAACATCATCTCTGATCGACACATGAGCCAGTGCAGAAACATCATCTCTGATCTTCACCTGAGGCCTGAGCCTCAAAAATGTTCTGACCAAGTGCGTGAGCCGGCAACATCGTCCGTTCCTGAGGGAGTTTTAGTGGAGATCGAGGGCTTGGAGGGAAGGCCTGCCCACACTCCCGTGACTGAGGGTGAGTTGCAACTGACCACTGGACTATACATTGAGGAACTTATGGACATCTTTGTTATGGATTTGATCGACTGGGTTGGGGAGGTGATTCCCGGTGTTTCTGAATCTCCTGCGTCTCCACTGGTTCCGCCCAGCTCCTGTGTTCCCTCCCAGCCTCCCTCTCCCACCTCCTCTCCTAAATCCAGCCAGTTCCTCATTTCTGTCTCCGCTGGTTCCTGCCAGTCCCTCAGCTCAGTCCCGCGGTCTTGCAGATCCCTGCCTTCACCTTGGTCGCCTGAGCCTTCAGCTCAGCCTTGGCTCTCCATCTGCTTGGCTCCATTTTGGGCTCCCCTTTTATCGGCTCTGGCTCCATCTCCATCAGTCGTCCCCAGGGTGTCGTCAAATCCTTCTCCGCCTTGGCTCCTCCCTCCCTCGACTCCGACTTTCTGGCTGGTCTCTGGATCTTGGCTGTCACCTGGGATGCGTCACGTCCGTTTCCCCCCTCCTTTGTTTGCCTGTGTTGACGGTGGCTGTAGGTAAGCGTGCTATGTGTTAATGGGTGGTAGTTTAGGAATTATTACGGTGTGTGTAACCTGAAATCATTTTGTTGATCATAGTGCAGCTTTGTCTTCTCCTTTTGTGTTCGTTGTAGGATTCTCCCTCTCGTTCTACGCCGTGATATCTACTGCTGTCTTCGCGCTGTTAAAACGTTACTGCTTCTACAGTCAGGCAGACACGATCATCGTTATTAATTAAAAAGGACTGCTGGTCTGATTCTTATCGTGCCGTTTAGTGCTCTGCTTCATATCTTTGGCTGGTTGGGGAGACCTGATCAGCTCTTTTCGTTCGTATAAGAATATTGGTCTTTTTCTTTTGACTTAAACTATTTAATCCTTTGTTTTCTTTTATTTTCAATTCTGAGGAAGTAAGGTTTGGTTGATTTTGATTTTCTTTTCTTAATGTGTATAAAATGGATTAAGTGATTTATAACTCTTGATGTATGTGATCAATCATTAATGCAACTCTGCTTGTGCGTTTGATCATCTATTGAGTTCAAGGGGTTTTGTGATAATCTCAGGTGACCAACTGTTTGATCCTTGCAAAGGTTATATTGCTTTCTCTCTTTATTTCTCTGTGATTGACATTCACTGCTGTGAGGACTTGCTTCATTAGTGAGGTCCATATTGCCATTTCCATGTTTATTGTTATAGTTTCTTAATTTCTTTTTGATCTATTGCAGGAGCTGGGGTCCCACGGGTGGATTGATCTTCCTTGCGGTGGTGGTTCTTTATCATGTGCGGTGTACACTTTGAGTGCTTGATAGTGTGATCAGACTGCACGGGTGTGTGTGTGCGCGTGGACGTGTTCCCTTGTAACACCAAACTCTACATTGATTCCTGCCGTTGGGAGCCTCAGCCCTGCTGGTATTTAGTTTTATTTTGTTATATATATATATGTATATACACATAACCACTATATACAAAGTGGGTTTGTTATTTTAATTTTTTTGTAATTTATTTCGCTTGAAGTGGGGTTTTAGTGTTTCATGGGCTTTAGTGTCCAACATTTTAAATCTCTGTATTAATAAACATTTTCGATTTTTATACTTGACTCACAAACCTGTGTGCTTTACTCAGTTTGAGTATTTTCCCTGGGGTTAACTCCTAGGGTGGCGTAGTCGGACTCTCTTAATAGTAAAACCTTGGGCTTGTGTCTCAAATTACACTGCCTCGCCACATTCTGGCGTAGTCGGCAGGGTACCCTCTTGTGTAGTACAGAGACGTGGGTTTTGTTTGTATTGGTTTTTCTTCTTCGGTAGGAACCAGACCACGGCAGTTCCTCCTTTGTGGCGGATTGGCACCAGTCAATCTGAGTGTATATCTTTGGGGTAAGAGCTTGTGCATTTTGCAGATATGGAAGATGAATTGCGTGAGTTAAGAGATTTGGTAGCTCAACTAAAAGCTGATAATGAAAGGATGCGGCAAGAACCAGTGTCTGTTGTACAGCCGGGTTCATCTAATGTTTCTATTCCTGTGGCAGTAGATCCCCCACGTATTGGTGCTGGTGCATCGACAGCGGAGCGGTTTGTTTTCGTTCCTCGGGATCGTAAGTGCCCAAAGTTTAGTGGGCGGTCGGGCATTGGCATCAATGAGTGGGTGGAGGAGGCTCAGGCCTGTATGCGGCTTCGCCATCTGTCTACAGCTGATCGGGCATTTTTCTTGTTTGATCATCTGGAGGGAGAGGCAAGAAAGAAATTCGTTATCAGTCGAGGAACGAGAGGGAGGATCTGGATCAAATTATTCAGGTATTGCGTGAACTGTACGGGTGTACAAAATCTTATGTAGCGCTGCAGGAGTCGTTCTTTTCCAGAAGACAACAGGATGGGGAGACATTGGTGGAGTTCTCCCTAGCCCTGATGAGTCTTCTGGAAAAAGTTCAAAGTCAATCACCTCATGGCATGCCTAACGCTGAAGTTTTGCTAAGTTTGTTGAGTATGTTAGCGATTGTGCTCTTCGACGTGAACTTAAGCAATTAGTACGTCGTCAACCCACTGCAACCTTGTTTGACATTCGCAGCGACGCCCTTCGTTGGGAACGGGAGGGCATGCCTGGGGGGGTGCGTGGTCGAAGTCAGTCTGTTCCATCCAATTATGGCATTCAATATGGGGTGCAGGGACATCAGCGCACTAATAGTAGTAGTGGTTCAGAAATGAGTGAACTACGGGATATGCTTAGAAAGCAGCAACAACAATTAAATCACTTAACTCAAAGTATGGCGTAGCTTCAAAATTCCCAGTCACGTTCGCAGTCATTTAAGGCGAATTTAATTTGCAGAATGTGTCGGCCACCTGGCCATTTTGCCAGGGACTGCGATGGGGAGCGGATATCTGTCCTACCATCAACCCGTGTGAATTCTGCTTTAATGGGGGGTGGACAGCCATCGTCCGTGCAGCCGTCGGAAAACTAGTTCCCACCGAGTTGCAGGGCCACAGCTTGGTTGGGAAAAGGATAGGCTCCACAAACGGAACTGGTACTGATTTTATGTCACGCTTTATGTCTACTTGTCCACAGCTCATTGTATCTATGGGTGGGGTTCAGGTACCTTGCCTGGTGGACACTGGTTCCATGGTGTCCACCGTTACTGAGAGTTGGTTTGTGGCTAATTTTGGGTCGTGGGGTCAGGAACAGCTTAGATTGTGTCATTGGTTACAGCTTCGAGCTGCAAACGGCCTTTCAATTCCTTATATTGGTTATTTGGAATTAGACGTGGCGCTTTGTGGGCGAGTAGTTTTAGGCTGTGGCGTGCTGGTGGTCAGAGATCCTCCTGGTGGTGTGTGTGCAGAAGTTCCTGGGGTGTTGGGTATGAACATCCTGAGCCGCTGCTACCGGGAGCTCTTTGGCCAGCATGGCACAGCTCTTTTTGACCTACCAGTGGTGTCACAGGCCCCTAATTCTGTTTTTCAGGCTTTACAACATTGCCATCAGGTTGACATTCAGTCAGTTTCAGATTGCGGGGGGAGAGTCAAAGTGCGGGGACGTCGGGCTTGTCGCATCTCGGGTGGCACCATGAAATTGGTTGCTGCAACCTGTTCGGTGCAATATTCGAATGGTACAGTATTGTTTGAACCACCAGTTTCTGGTCTACCAGCAGGTTTGCTGGCCTCTCCTGTGCTCTTACGGGTGGATGGTGGTACAGTATATGTGCCTATAGTTAATGTTGGTACTGTAGATGTAGTGCTGTACGTTAGCACTGTCATTGGCACTGTGAATAAGGTTGATGTGATTAGTTTGCCCCTGGAGGTTGCAGAGGTTCAGGCGGTTACAGCCAAGGTGAGTACACAGGTTGTGCAGGGTTCCCCCACTGTGCAGGAGCATATAGCCATGTTAGACTTATCTGTCTTGTCAGAAGAAGAACAGGGTAAGGTCAGGGCATTATTGGAGAAGTATGTGCCTGTGTTCGCTATAAACGACAGGGATTTGGGATGTACTGATCTGATATCCCATGAGATCCCCTTGTTGGATGACATCCTTGTTAGGCAGCGGTTCAGGCGCATTCCTCCATCCGAGTATGAGGTGGTAAAGGCACATATCAATCAATTGTTGGAAACTCAGGTAATTAGAGAGAGCTGCAGTCCTTATGCTTCGCCCATTGTCCTAGTCAAAAAGAAGGACGGTAGCCTGCGCATGTGTGTGGACTACCGTCGCTTAAATTCGAAGACTAGGAAGGATGCGTTCCCTCTACCCCGTATTGAGGAGACTTTGGACTCGCTGGCTGGGGCCCGTTGGTTTTCTACCATGGACCTGGCCAGCGGGTATAATCAGGTACCGGTAGTTGAGGGGGACAAATCCAAAACTGCTTTTTGCACCCCGTTTGGCCTCTTTGAGTGGAATAGGATGCCTTTTGGGTTGTGCAATGCCCCAAGCACCTTCCAACGATTGATGGAGCGGTTGTTTGGTGATCAGCAGTGCCAGTCCCTCCTCTTATATCTTGATGATATTGTTGTCTTCTCCTCCTCGGTGGATCAACATCTTGCTCGGATGGAGGTGGTCCTGAGCCGCTTGCAAACTGAAGGTTTGAAGGCCAAACTATCTAAGTGTGCTTTTTTTAAAAAGGAAGTGCATTATTTGGGGCATGTCATCTCTTCAGAAGGCGTTTCTACTGACCCAGGGAAGGTGGAGGCAGTTGCGCAATGGCCTTGTCCCACCGGAGTTACGCTCCTTTTTAGGATTTGCTAGCTACTACCGGCGGTTTGTGGAGGGGTTTGCCAAGTTGGCTGCCCCTCTTCACAGGCTGGTGGCTCGGCTAGCAAACCCAAATGTCAGGGTGGCTTTGAGGGGTTGAAAGACAAGTTAACCACAGCCCCAGTGCTTGCCTATGCTGACTTTTCGCTACCGTTCATTTTAGAGGTGGATGCCAGTCATGGAGGATTAGGGGCAGTCCTTTCACAGGAGCAACGAAGCAAAGTGCGCCCTATAGCTTATGGCAGTCGCAGTCTTAGGCCCACTGAGCGCAATCCATCTAACTACAGCTCAATGAAAGTTTTTGGCGCTCAAGTGGGCCATGATTGAAAAGTTCAGGGAGTACTTTCTGGGCCATAAATGTATGGTGTTTACGGACAACAACCCCCTCAGCTACCTGACTTCTGCAAAGTTAGGTGCCATGGAGCAGCGATGGGCTGCCCAATTGGCATCATTTGATTTTGAGATCAAATATAGGTCAGGGAGAAGCAATCGCAATGCTGATGCCTTGTCGCGTCAAAACTTTTCGGGTACGGGAGTAGTACATGAGTTGTGTCCAGCTGTGGCTGTTCCGGTGGCATTGCAGCAAGCTGCTCAAAGTGGAGTGATGACCTGGGTTAACCAGGTTACTTCATTTCCTTGTACTTCGATTAGTGACATGGGTATTCAGCTGGTAGCAGACCCAGTAATAGGAGAGTTGTTGGTGTTCTGGAGGCGTAAGTTGCCCCTGAATCCCGACGAGCATAAGAAACTCTCCAGGTTGGCGGATATTCTGCTCCGTCAATGGGACCACCTAGTGGAGACTGATGGAGTGCTCTATCGGCGTGTGTTTCGCTCAGATGGCGGAGAGGAAATTTTTCAGGTGTTATTGCCGGCAGTCAGGAAACACGATGTCTTGACCCAGCTTCACCAACAGCATGGGCACCAGGGGGTGGAGCGTACATTCCAGCTAGTGCGTCAGCGATGCTACTGGCCTGGTATGTCCGCAGACATTGCCCGCTGGTGCCAGGAGTGCGAGCGGTGCCAGTGTGCGAAAGGGGTTCCCTCTGCCCCTGGTAGTTTCATGGGACACTTGTTGGCTGCTCGACCGAACGAAATTCTGGCCTTGGATTTCACAGTGTTAGAGCTTTCAAGGTCTGGCCTGGAGAACGTGTTAGTCATGACCGATATTTTCACCAAATATACTTTGGCAGTACCCACTAGAGACCAACGGGCCGAGACTGTAGCTCAGGTTCTTGTGGTAGAGTGGTTTTGTAGATTCGGTGTTCCGGGTCGTATCCACTCTGACCAAGGCCGGAATTTTGAATCCGTCCTCATTCAACAGCTTTGCTGTTTGTATGGAGTTGAGAAGTCACGTACCACTCCATATCACCCGGCTGGAAACGGCCAGTGCAAACGTTTCAACAGAACATTGCATGACCTGTTGCGCACTTTGCCGCTTTCCAGAAAGGGTGATTGGCCACTCTGTCTCCCCCAGGTACTCTTTGCATACAACACTACTCCTCATCAGGCAACTGGGGAATCCCCGTATTTTTTAATGTTTGGGCAGGAACCCAGACTTCCTGTGGATTTCTTACTGGGCAGAGTACAAGAGCCGTTGGCCGGCAGTGTTCATAGGTGGATTCTGGAGCAACAGGATCGGTTGCAAGTTGCGTTTGAGGGTGCTTGTGAACGGTTGGGTGCTGCAGCCGATCGGCGAAAGGCCCGCCATGACCGGCAGGTAAGGGAAGCACCACTGAAGGAGGGTCAGCTGGTATACCTCCGCGAGTGTAACGTGTAAAAGTGTAAAATCCAGGACCTGTGGAGCTCAGTGGTGTACCAGGTCAGGAGGGCACCTAAGGAAGGTGGGGCGGTATATACTATTGCTCCCACTACAGATCTGGGAAAGGTAAAGCAGGTGCACCGATCCTTGTTGAAGGCTCAGATCTGTCAAGATCTGCCTACTGGGTTGTCTGTTAATCCGGTGGCTGAATCTGTATCTGTGCCGCCTCTGGAAGAGGGGTATGATGAGGAGGATTTGTTTGTTTTGGTGCCAGAGACCCCACAAGTTAAAGAAAAGTCGAGGCTACAGGACATGGTTCCCTCTCACCCTCAGACTTCTGGTGACCTGCGAGTTGTGGAAACCTGTAGGGTAACAGGGGGTACTGAGGTTGAGTTGGGCTTACCACCAGTTGAATTGCCTTCTAACTCCCTAGAGGTAGGTGAGGTTGTGGTGAGAAGAACTGGGCGGAGAACTGCAGGCCAGCACCCTAATAGGCACCACCTCCCTCGAGCAGTGGGTGCGGGTTCAGTGTCCAGCATAGCGAGTAGTTCAGTTGGTAATCTGTTTTGGCCTTGGAACTGAGAGTTCCTAGGTGGGATTTTGTTTGGTTCACCGTCGGGGCGACGTTGCAGAAACTGGGAGTGGAATGTAATAGGATTAGGTGATTGACAGTGGTGGTTGCCTATCAGCAAGTAGTACCTCCTATTTAAAGCCCGATTGGCTGTCACCTGGGATGCGTCACGTCCGTTTCCCCCCTCCTTTGTTTGCCTGTGTTGACGGTGGCTGTAGGTAAGCGTGCTATGTGTTAATGGGTGGTAGTTTAGAAATTATTACGGTGTGTGTAACCTGAAATCATTTTGTTGATCATAGTGCAGCTTTGTCTTCTGGTGCTGGTGCCCTTTTCACGCAGCTTACGGGTGGATTCGATGACTGTTCGCCTATCGGGTATGTTTGTTTGGGAGCTCGTCATATAGGACTAGTATGGTTGTGTGGGCTTAACAATTATTTTCATGTGCTGAAGTGAGCCTGGTTTCCTGTGCCCCATTGTGCTGTTGGTGGGCATTACTGTGACAGATCCGTGCCTATAAAGCGTGCTATCTGGTGCGATATCCTGATGGTAAGTATTTAACCGCAATTATAGTGGGGAGTGGGGATAATATTATGATTGGTAACATCTCCTTTTGTGTTCATTGTAGGATTCTCCCTCTCGTTCTACACCGTGATATATACTGCTGTCTTCGCGCTGTTAAAACGTTACTGCTTCTACAGTCTCACAGACGCGATCATCGTTATTAATTAAAAAGGACTGCTGGTCTGATTCTTATCGTGCCGTTTAGTGCTCTGCTTCATATCTTTGGCTGGTTGGGGAGACCTGATCAGCTCTTTTCGTTCGTATAAGAATATTGGTCTTTTTCTTTTGACTTAAACTATTTAATCCTTTGTTTTCTTTTATTTTCAATTCTGAGGAAGTAAGGTTTGGTTGATTTTGATTTTCTTTTCTTAATGTGTATAAAATGGATTAAGTGATTTATAACTCTTGATGTATGTGATCAATCATTGATGCAACTCTGCTTGTGCGTTTGATCATCTATTGAGTTCAAGGGGTTTTGTGATAATCTCAGGTGACCAACTGTTTGATCCTTGCAAAGGTTATATTGCTTTCTCTCTTTATTTCTCTGTGATTGACATTCACTGCTGTGAGGACTTGCTTCATTAGTGAGGTCCATATTGCCATTTCCATGTTTATTGTTATAGTTTCTTAATTTCTTTTTGATCTATTGCAGGAGCTGGGGTCCCACGGGTGGATTGATCTTCCTTGCGGTGGTGGTTCTTTATCATGTGCGGTGTACACTTTGAGTGCTTGATAGTGTGATTAGACTGCACGGGTGTGTGTGTGCGCGTGGACGTGTTCCCTTGTAACACCAAATTCTACATTGATTCCTGCCGTTGGGAGCCTCAGCCCTGCTGGTATTTAGTTTTATTTTGTTATATATATATATATATATATATATATATATATATATATATATGTATATACACATAACCACTATATACAAAGTGGGTTTGTTATTTTCATTTTTTTGTAATTTGTTTCGCTTGAAGCGGGGTTTTAGTGTTTCATGGGCTTTAGTGTCCAACATTTTAAATCTCTGTATTAATAAACATTTTCGATTTTTATACTTGACTCACGTCTCTGGCCTAATTTTATGAGGGAACCAAACCTGTGTGCTTTACTCAGTTTGAGTATTTTCCCTGGGGTTAACTCCTAGGGTGGCGTAGTCGGACTCTCTTAATAGTAAAACCTTGGGCTTGTGTCTCAAATTACACTGCCTCACCACACGTAGTAGTTAAGAAAAATGTTGTAGTACATTTTATTCTACTTGCCTCAAAACACATGGGGAAGCTCAAGTGCACCAACAGCACTACAGCTATCAAAAAACATCAATTATACAGTAAATATACATGTGTTGTGTATTATTATGTTATATTTATATGTTATATATATCCTGGGAGCAGCTGGAAACAGGTAAGCTAGTTTTCCACTGTATTGCACCTTGACGGTACAATGCTGCTGAGATGACCATATGCAATGTTCTTTCATCAGGTAAATTTCATATAGAAATGGTAATACTTTATTTTGATGGTCACTTTTAAACATTCTGTCTGTAAGTAACTTTGCACCTACATGTCAACAAACTCTCATTAGAATATTAGTAGACTGTCTGATTAATATCTGCTAACTCTTTAATGCGATGGCATCTCCATCTCATTTTACATCATAGTGTAAAAATGTACTGCATCAAATATGTTGTGTTGTTACAATAAGGCAACTTGTTCTAAATCATAATATTGTTGCCTAACACAGTAGGCTATGCATACCACGTAATCTTAGAATAGTTACACCTTTCTTATGAAATACTAAAAGTCTAAATTTCGATCTGTGTGTCATACATGCCACAATTTCAGAATAGGTGCCCTGTAGTTATAAAATACTTACAGTATAAATGCTTTATAACTTGGCAGGTTATTACCCCCTTATTCCCCAAACGTTGCATATTGTTCCCTTATACCTACGAGTAGGTACTGTGGAGGTACTCTATAGTTCCAAATAGGTATGCTGTAAATTCTGTTTAATTACGCGGTACATTGCGGGCTGTAATCTAAAGCGCAACCTAAATGTTTAACAATTAAATGCATGACAATAAAAAAAGAAGAAGACAAAAGAATACAAAAACTGAAAAGGACTGGAGCTCCATAAGGTGAATAATGAAAATGATTTATTGACTGTGTGATCATTTGAACTGAAAGGTAGTTTTGATAATAATAATAAAAATGATGTAATACTACATTGAAATCAGTCATTTCATTTTTAATCAACACAAACAGAGAAAATCACAGAAACACATGGTCACTCAGCAGGACACACACACACTGATCTTACTGTCTATACGAGGATTTAATACACACATTTATTCTGACGTTATTTTACTGACATAAGTTCAGCTGCAGCTTTAATGTCATGAAGAGAAAAGAAGAGACTCTATAACATCTCACTGTTACTGATTTATCATGCAGCATTATGGGTAGAATCTCTCATCAATCTATTCCGATTCATCAACACAGTTTCACTGATGATTCATAAACATAAACCCCAGGATAGAGCGGCTGAGTGAATGTGGTCTGGAGTGTGTGGATGAGGCTCATTGTGTCAGAGACGCTGTAGAAGGACAGAGTTCCTGCACCGTGATCCACAAACACTCCTATTCTACTGCTGATGGACTTCACAGAGAGATCAGTCTCTATGTTATTGTGCCAGAATGAGTAACTGGAGGGAGTGCAGCGCAAACTCCAGGACTGATCATTAGATCCAAACCAACACTCTTTACCCCGTCCCTTCCTGCGGATGCTATTATATGACACTGATATATGCAAACCTTTATCTCTATTCCACTCCAGCTCCCAGTAACAGCGTCCACACACACTCTCTCTACACAACACCTGAGAATAATACTGAAATCTGTCTGGATGATCAGGATACGACTGGACTGTTTTAGCGTATGTAATCACTCTGTTGCTCTCAGACAGAAGGAGGCGTTTATTCACTGTGTTCAGATCCAGAGTGAGCTGATGGGAATCTGATGGAGATAAAACACATCAGAATCAGGAATTATGAATCTGTTTGATCTTTTGATGTAGCTGAACTCTTCATGTTCAGTGTATCATCAGTGTCTCAGTACAGATGACCAGATATCTGTGCTAATCATCATTTACATCACCAGTTATAAAACTCTTCTTTCTCCTTCTACAGAAGAACATGAACACACTCAGCGAGTTTTCTGCTGGTTTTCTTTCTGACTTACATTGTAGGAAGCTGTTCCTGGTCCTGGGGACAGTGTTGGTGAATGTTTCTGTGGAAATCAACAGACATGAACAGTGTGATTCTCATGATCCTGCATCCATTCCTAACACATTTCTAATATGATGTTCTCCATGATATGAGATGATGATGGACTTGTTTTCTGAGAGCAGATGAATCTCCAGGACTTTACCTCTGTCTGAGATCTTCTTGAGCTGCTCTTTGCAGAAATCCTTCAGTTTGTCTCTCAGCTGATGAACAGATTCTCTCAGATCATCAAAAGAGACGAGAGAACTGAAGAGATCATCATTTACGTCTGTAGATTCAGGAGGTGCTGAGAGAGACTGGAAAGTCTACAGAAAACAGAAATCAAAACTCATCAGCTCCACACTTCACCCAATAACCTGCTCCAACATCAGATCTGACTCGACTGATCTTTAGTAACTCACCTCAATCCAGCACTTTCACAGCATCAGCTTCATTCCTCTCATACTCATTATATCACATTAGAGCTCAGCTACACATTAGTATCTGACAATTACACTATATGAGAACTTTCTAGGAAATAGTTTGGATGATAAAACATCTGCTAAGAACATAAATATTCATCTAACAGCTCAAGCACATCAATGGAGTCTCATTGTAGGGTTGAGTAGATTTGCTCAGGAAAAGCAGCTCAAAGGCTACAATTAGATCGACCATTATTTATAACTTTAGAGATACTGAAAGTTCACAAGGACTCTTAAGACATGCTCAGGTTTGGTTTGGTTTGGTTTGAATAAAATGAAGCATTGATGATATACAGGCTCACTTCATGTCTGGGGTCTTTATGGTCAAATTGATCAATGTGTTCCAGGCCAATAAAAATCAAGATCACCTGATCCAATTTTGATGAATGTTTCTCAGAATCTGCACTATCGAGTTCACTGATTTCACCATTGTGTAATAAATCAGAAGGAAACATGAAGTAAAAAGCTGAAATGTTGGTGAAGTTTTGAACTGTTGGTGGCGCTAGTGGTGTTTGACAGCTAAATATATCTTCCAGAAGAAAGAGCTGAGAGAAATGATTCTTAAGAGATTTCCAGAGCTGAAAGCCATTTTTAAGCGGTGTCTCTTTCAGAAGAAGACGATCAGATGAGAGTCTGACTGATAATTATATAATAAGACACTCATGAAATGTTTCTCTGTGAATCTGGTGTCACAGCAGGATCTGCTCAAGTCCACTATGACCCTGTTCTTCTAGATGTGTGTTACCTGCAGGAACTGGATGTGATCCTGTGTGTGTGAAAGCTGCTCCAGCTCAGCGTCTCTCCTCCTCAGATCATTGATCTCCTGCTCCAGTCGCTCCAGTCGTCCTTCAGCTCGACTCACTGCAGTATTTTCCCGATCTCTGATCAGCCGTATCAGCTCAGAGCGGCTTCTCTGAATTGAGCAGATGAGCTCAATAAAGATCCTCTCACTGTCCTCCACTGCTGTCTGTGCAGAGCGCTGTTAGGACACACAGTGATTCAGGCTTCAGTGAGTCTGAACTGAGACTGAGACAAACTTCTCTTCTTCTCCAGACTCACCTTCTGAGACTCCACAGCCTCTCTCAGCTGCTGAAGATCTTTCTCTCTCTGCTGGATTCTCTGCTGGAACACCTTCTGTGTCTCCTTCAGCTCCTTCTACAGGAAAAACATATGATAGGGAATCTCACAGAAAACTACTGGCACTAAATGTGACCCTGGACCACAAAAGCAATCTTAAGTCGCTGGGGTATGTTTGTAGCAATAGCCAAAAATACATTGTACGGGTCAAAATGATCCATTTTTATTTTATGCCAAAAATCATTAGGATATTAAGTAAAGATCATGTTCCATGAAGATATTTAGTGAATTTCCTACAGCAAATATATAAAAACTTAATTTTTGATTAGTAATGTGCATCACTAAGAACTTCATTTTCACAACTTTAAAGGTGATTTTTCTCAGTATTTAGATTTTTTTTGCACCCTCAGATTCCAGATTTTCAAATAGTTGTATCTCAGACAAATATTGTCCGATCCTAACAAGCCATACATTCAATGGAAAGCTTATTTATTCAGCTTTCAGATGATGTAGAAATCTCAATTTTGAAAAATTGACACTTATGACTGGTTTTGTGGTCCAGGGTCACAAATCATCATGTGAACAGATGAATCCAGTAATAATGGAACTGATAAACAATGGCTATCTGTTATAATCAGCATACATGAATTATCATAAAGATCAAGTAATTGAATGCAAGAATTATAAAAGTGAAACTGACTCAGATGTAGAGCTTCACACTGACAGTGTTTCTGCTGTGCAGCAGAGCTTGTATTTTGAACAGTTCACTCCATTATTTTATGTTGCTTAATCAAAGGCTATTTCATGAAAGCCTGTGTTGATAAAGGTCAATGAACAGTGAAACTCTTCATTTCTGCTGCTGTGTGACGTGTGAATGCTGGAAGCTGTTAATACGGGTGTCGATATAAACACGTATGAAACGAGTGTCAGTAATATTTCATCAGTGTCTAGTGTTAAATACCTGTTTCTCTGTCCTCTGTGCTGCAGCTGATACAGTGTCATGGTTTTTATGTTCATCCATCGTACACAGCACACATATACATTTCTGATCAGTGCGACAGAAAACCTCAAGGATCTTCTCATGTTTCTGGCAGATCATCTCCTGCAGTCGTCCAGTGGCATCAGTCACTTTGTGTCGTTTTCCTGAGCGAAACTCCTCGTGCCGCTCAAAATGAGTTTGACAGTAAGACTCCAGACACACCAGACAGGACTTGACAGCTTTGGATTTTCTTCCAGTACAGACGTCACACTGAACATCTCCAGCTCCAGCGTCACAGTCGTCAGAACGTTTCCTCTTCTTCAGTTTCTCCACCACTTCAGCCAGCATGGTGTTTCTAGCTAAAACAGGTCTTGGACTGAAGGTCTGTCTGCACTGAGGGCAGCTGTAGACTCTCATCTGATCCTCCTGATCCCAGCAGCCTGTAATACAGATCTTACAGTAACTGTGTCCACATGAAGTAGTCACCGGATCCTTCATGAGATCCAGACACACTGAACACATGAACTCATCCTGAAAAACTCTGGCTTCTGCCATTTTACCGCTTGAATACAGAGACACAAACACACAACAGCTCAACTACACTTAAGTTTCTGTTTCCCTGAACTCACGTGATTCCTGTTTCCTGGTTCTGTGTTTGAGTGCCGTGTGTAAAACAGGTGTGTCTGTGAGTCTGTAAAGCAGGTAAAGAACGACGTGCTCTCATGACAGCTTACACTGCAGGGAGAATGGAAACTCCATTTCCAGGTGATCCAGCTGATCTGGAGTCAATTCTGGGAAACACAGGTAGACCAGTTCACTTCCCAGGAATCCTCCACTGCCAGCTGTTTAGTCAAGTCAAGTCACCTTTATTTATATAGTGCTTTAACGAGATTGTGTCAAAGCAGCTTTACAGTATTAAATAGGAAAATAGCTTGTCAATAATGTAAAAGCATTATGTTCCCGGTTCCGGTTGATCTAATTAATGCAGCCTAACAATCCTTTAACGGATTTGAATATTAAAAGCATATTAGTGTGTACGCCAGGATAAAGAGATGGGTCTTTAATCTAGATTTAAACTGACAGAGTGTGTCTGCCTCCCGAACAGTGTTACGTCGATTGTTCCAGAGTTGGGGCGCTAAATAGGAAACTAAGAAACGCTGTGTTAATGCTTAACTACCCTTAAAATAAGTGTTAGCTTAAGGACCTTTATGAGAGCTGGACTTTTAGCTACTGTAACAAAATCTGAGTAAAGTTTACAGTATATTCTTGCTAAAGGCATAAAAACAACAACAACTAAGCCCACATAAATCATTTTGGTGCAAAACATGTTTTATTGCCTCAATACTCATAGTAGACAATATCCTTAAACAGAGGATATTTCTTTCATCACACATCAACATAAAGAAAAAAATTCCAAAAAAGAAAGAAAATGCTTGTTCATTTATCAAAATAATGTAACGTTTGAACAGTTACTTTACAGTAATAAAAAAAGAACAGGGCTAAAAAGCATAAAAATTGAGCACTATAAAGAATACTTAATGATACTAAGACTAGGTTCACACTGCAGGCTAAAGTGGCCCAAATCCGACTTTTTGCCCAAATGTGACCCATATCTGATTTTCTTATGACAGTCTGAACAGCACAAATCCGATTTTTTCAAATCAGGCCCAGGCCACTTTCATATATGGTCCTAAATCGGATACATATGCAATGTTTTGCAATACGACTTCTGTCTGAACGGCCATGTCGCATTTCATGCGATTTTTACATCATTGAAATGCGACAGACGTCACAATTCTGCGCTGGAGGAAAACATGCTCTCCTTCTTTTTAATATTCTTCTTCTTATCACTTCGTTATTTAGGCTCCTATTGCAAGAGCAGCATCCATTTTTATTTCTGCAAACACAGTGTGTTGCGTCTGACGTCACGTCTTCTTCTGCGCATGCGGGTCACTTCAGGGCCATATACGGTTCACATGAGACTGATGGCAGTCGCATTTAAATGACAATGTGAACAACAGCGCAAAAAAAAAATTGGATTTCAGCAAAAAAATGCAATTTGAGCATTAAGACCTGCAGCGTGAACTAAGCCTAAATGATTAATAGTAAATGTTCATCAACATTTACAAATGATGAACACTTTCAACATGGTACAGCAAAAAGTTGAACAAATAATTAATAAACTATTTGCAAATATGTGTAAGTAGTAGAAGTGTGCATGCACACCACAAAAATTGCAAATGTGTCAACTTTACAGACTGTGGTTATGAGTTAATTAATCACATGTCAACATGAATAGTGTTTTAAAGAGCTTAAATTTACTGACATTTATGGAATAGTTGCAAATGTAAAAAGTGCATTAGAATACATGTAATTTATTTTAATCAGTTTAAGCAACCAGTTTAATTACATTTGCAAGCATTCAAATGCACACTAATAAATAAGCTGTTAATCAGTGTATAACATCTGTTAAAATCATTTGTATATTGTTATAAAGTGCATGATCATATACTGTATGATTTGAAAGCTTATTAACATTTGTAAGCATTTTATGTTCATTAATGATCTATTAATCATTATGTGATGTTCACTAGGTGCCCTAGGAATCATTCCCACCTTCCTCCCTTAACAATGACCAGTGATCAAATCTGTCAAATTCATTGGTAATGTGTAATTAAATTAGTTATGAAAATATTTGTGAAAACGATCGCAAAGGGGGTTACATGTGAGGATTTTCTGTAAAAGCACAATGAAATACACATTGTTTTCAGTGAGATTATAGTAGTTATGAATTCAGAGTTCTGTAAAAGCAGTGCACTATGACTGTCAACACATTTCACTGTATAGAACAGGATCGAGATGCAGGCCTCGGTCTTGGTCTGCTGTTAATTGCATCCATCTGCTGTCTGTGCTGTTGCCTCAGCACTTCCATGTTCTGTGCATTTCTTTGCTCCTGATCTGCTATCATCTTTGCAAACTCTCTGGACTTCCTATCCTCTACCTCTTTATTCTTCCTCTTTAACTCCTCTATCTCGCTGGCCATTTTGTTAGCTTTCTCTTGAAAGCCCTTCTCCAGCAGGGCAGCCTGTTCCCTCAGCTTACTGTCCATGGCGCGCTCTGTCTCCTGCTGCTGGACGAACATCTCCTCTTCCATCATCTGTATGACCTGTCTCACCCTCTCCTCATTATTCTGTTCTTCAATCACCATCTTCTCCTCCAGCTGACGCTGCCTCTGTTCCTGGGCCTTAATCTCCTGTTCCAGAAGGACTGCCCTCTCTCTCTCCTCTGGTCATCCAAAAAAGAAGCGGTTAAAGAAACAGACATACTGTAAGTTCAATGAAGGAGACAAATCTAACAACATCAGCCCTTCTTGTTTGACACACTGAAAACATAAGCGTTCAAAACGGTTGTAGATGTGGAATGAGATTGCATCCATCTCCTTACTCTAAATTTCCTTACATCACCCTTTCATTTACCCTACCTGTTACGTCTAAAGACGTATTTGTTTTTGTATATGCTGTTGATATGAAGAGTGTTGGTGTTTGTACTCCTGCCCTCTTTTTCTCTTGTTCTCTCTCTTCTTGTGTGTTTGTGCCTGATAGGCTAATGATGATTATCTGCGCTCATCCACCTGTGTGCGCTGTCCACGCCCTAATTGGTGCGTGTTCGTTGGCTTCCTGTATAAAAGGGCAGAGGGAGCGTGGAGGAAGGAGAGAGACATCGCGGCGTTTGAGACTGTTCCGCTCTCCAAGCCCATGAGCGCGTACTGTGCTCTTGGTTGGGTGGTCATAATAATTTGAGTTAAGAATTAGTTAAGAGATTGGGTAAGGTAGGGTGGAGGATACCCATGTTTTCTCCTGTTTATTGGTTAGTTAGGGAGTGAGGGAAGTTATATGTTGTTTTGTTTATTTTCTTTAATGTATAGGTAATTTAATCTTTTCCCTTTCTTAGGTAGAGGTATTGTTTTGATTTTCTTTTGTTTGGGCCCTCCTCCTGAGGTAATTTTCCTTGGATTGTATTCTTTTCTGTTTCTTTGGAGTTAAAATTAAAAGGCACCCAAGCCATTTATACATTGAAACCTGTGTTCGTTTGTGATTTTTGGGCCTGGAGAGCGGGAGATCCTCAAGGTCTCTCCACATATTTTGTTCGTCGTTCCCACACCCCTAGACGAAAGAGGGGAGGACGTAACAATTGGGGGCTCGTCCGTACGACGTAAGTGAAAGCCTTTTTAGTGAAAAAAAAAAAAAAAAAAAAAAAAACCCCAGACAAAAACAGTGGTGAGTCCAGGTTTTTTTTCCCTTTTTTTCTCTCTTGTTTGTTGGAATGTCTTCGTATTGAGAAGGAGTGGTAGTTCCTAGTGAAGGGAAATGGAATTTGATTTGGTAGCCTTCACTCTATCGCCTACGGCGGAGGTTTTTGAGCGCTGCAGGAAAAAAGATTTATTGGCGATTGCGGATTTTTTTAATATTACGGTGGCGAGGGAGGCTACTAAACAAGTTATAAAAGAGGAATTATATGTGAAGTTAGTGGACGCAGGTATTTTGGCAGGGGATGCAGATGATCACGATGGGGAGAAATCTCAGAATGCGGTGGCAGAGGAATCGGCATCTGCCGTTTTTTCTGAGTCGGTGAAACCCTACGATCCGAGATTGGAGATTAGGCTTCGAGAATTAGATTTGGAAATAAAAAGGCAAGAATGCGAGGCTCAAATGATTAGGTTGCGTGTTATAGAAGCGGAGAAGGATCGTGATATTCAGTTGCATAAATTAGATCTAGAGGCTCATGCTCTAAACAAAAAACCGGTGCCTGTATCTCGTTCTCAACCACCCTCTATTATGGCGTCACCAGTTAATTCTGTTCCGCCGCCTTTTGTTTCTGCGTTTGACATCAGTAAGTACGTTAAACTTGTGCCTCCTTTCCGCGACGCTGAAGTGGATGCTTATTTTGTAGCCTTTGAGCGGATAGCTGGTAAGCTTAATTGGCCTAAAGATATGTGGGCATTGTTACTTCAGTGTAGTCTTGTGGGTAAAGCGCAAGAAGTCAGTTCAGCTTTAAGCTTGGAGGATTCGCTTGATTATGATGTGGTAAAATCGACGGTGCTTCGCGCATACGAATTAGTTCCCGAGGCGTATCGGCAGAGGTTTCGTTCTCATACGAAGACACCCAAACAAACGTATGTTGAATTTGGGAGAGAGAAAAGAGCTTTATTTGAAAAGTGGTGTTTGTCTAGTAAAACTGACACTATTGAACAACTTTGTGAGTTAGTTTTGCTAGAAGATTTTAAAAGGAGTGTTCCTGAAAAAGTTGTGCAGCATCTAAACGAGCAGAAGGTAACTACACTTGCAGAGGCCGCGGTATTAGCTGACGAATTTGTGCTTACACATCGCAAGTTTTTTTCACAAGAGTTGCCTATTGTTAGTTCTTCCGTTGAAAAGTTTGTAGGGGAGGAGTCTCCTTCTCAAAATTTTTCACGTTCATGGAAAAGTAGCGCTCGCCCTAAAATGAATGGTCGAAATTCTGTGCGTCAGGGAGATCGGCGGGTTTGTTTTTATTGTCTAAATCCTGGACATTTAATTTCGGATTGTAAAGAATGGAATAAAAAGAATTTAGCAATGAAAACCAAAAGTGTTGTGCTTACACAGACTCTTCCAGCGTCGCGAGAAGCGGAAGGTTTTGGGTACGAACCATTCATTTTAAATGGGCAGGTATCCGTCTCTAATTCCCAGTTAATGCCCATTTCGATATTAAGGGATACAGGATCTTGTCAGTCATTCATACTTGAGAGTGCATTGCCTTTCTCTGAAAAAACGTATACCGGTACTGATGTGTTAGTACGAGGTATAGAAATGGGCTGTGTACAGGTGCCTTTGCACGAAGTGAAATTAAAATCGGATCTTATCTCTGGCACTGTTAAGTTAGGTGTTCGCAAACAGTTGCCTGTTGCTGGAGTAGATATTATTCTAGGAAATGACCTTGCAGGTGGCAAAGTTTTTTCTAGTCCAGTAGTGATGCATAAACCTGTGATGGAGGAACAGTCAGGTTTAGGGGTTGATTTTCCTTCTGTTTTTCCAGCATGTGCTGTGACACGGGCTCAGAGTCAAAGGTTTCAAGAAGTCGTTAATCTTTCAGAATCATTTTTAAATGCTGAATCTAAGGTTGAAGAGTCTAAGTCATGTGAGACCGGTAAAGTGACAGAGACGGCATTACTTCTGGAAGCTCCTTTTAGTGTTGGCAAGGAGAAGTTGGTGGCTGAGCAAAAATCAGATGTTTCCTTAGCAAAATGTGTTGAGGCAGCGATTTCTGTGAAAGACAGAGTAGATGCTAAAGTAGGTTATTTTTGGGAGAATGACGTGTTAATGCGAAAATGGAAACCGCGTTATGATGAACAAGGTTTGTACGAGACGTTTCAAATAGTGTTGCCTGCTAGCTATCGTATTCCCGTATTAAAGTTGGCACATGAGAATCTTATGTCGGGTCATTTAGGAGTGACAAAAACTTTTCGCCGCATTTCTAAATACTTCTTTTGGCCCGGTCTTCGCTTATCTGTTGCTAATTTTTGTCGTTCTTGTGACTTGTGTCAACGCATTGGGAAGCCTAATCAGAAGGTGCCTGCTGCCCCTTTGTATCCCATACCAGTGATAGAAGAGCCGTTTGAGCGACTCATAGTTGATTGTGTGGGTCCGTTGCCCAAGTCTAAATCGGGGCACCAGTATGTGTTAACAATTATGTGTGCTGCCACTAGGTTCCCAGAAGCTATTCCTTTGCGTTCATTAAAAGCACAGACAGTGGTGAGGGATTTGATTAAGTTTTTTACCACATTTGGTCTACCGCGAGTAATACAGAGCGATCAAGGAACTAATTTTACTTCCAAGACTTTTGCACAAGTTTTGAAGGAATTAGGAATTGAGCATCGAGTTTCTAGTCCTTACCATCCGGAATCACAGGGAGCCCTGGAAAGATTCCATCAAACCCTTAAAACTATGATTCGTGCATACTGTTTGCAGACAGGAAAGGACTGGGTGGAGGGGCTGCCTTTATTGTTATTTGCGGCCAGAGAAGCAGTTCAGGAGTCCCTGGGATTTAGTCCTGCGGAATTGGTGTTCGGACACACCGTTAGGGGTCCATTAAAACTGTTATATGAACATTTGTTGACACAAAATCTATCCTCTCTCTCTCTCTTGGATTATGTGAGTTCCTTTAGAGAGCGACTTCATAAAGCGTGTGAAGTAGCTAAGGCTCATCTATCTGTCGCTCAAGGGAAAATGAAGCAGCAGTTTGATAAAAAAAGTGTGAAAAGGAATTTGCAAGTTGGTGATTCTGTTCTTGTGCTTTTGCCTGTATCTGGTGCTCCTTTACAAGCAAAGTTTTCAGGACCATATGTCATTGAGCGAAAGCTCAGTGAAACTGATTATGTTATTCAAACCCCTGATCGTCGACGTAAAACTAGAGTTTGTCATGTAAACATGTTGAAGACTTACGTGGAAAGAGAGTCAAAAATTGCTTCGCCTGTAGACGCTCCATTAATCTTTCCTGTAGTCACTGCAACTACTCCTTGTGCTGAAAAGAATGATGGTGAGGCTCAAATGTCCACCCCTCATTTGAATAATTCTAGCATTTTGGGTGCCCTACGCAGTTATCTTGTACATCTATCTGAGAAACAGTATGAGGATGTGTATAGCTTGATCCAGTCTTTTCCCTCTCTGTTTTCTGATGTGCCTAGCAGAACGTCGGTGTTATGTCATGATATTGAGGTGGGAAGTGTATCCCCTGTGAAGCAGCATCCTTATAGGGTGAATCCGAAAAAGCGTGAGATTATGAAGGCCGAGATCTAATATCTGTTGAAACATGGATTGGCTGTACCAAGTCAGAGTCCATGGAGCTCTCCATGTTTGCTAGTTCCCAAATCAGACTCCACATATCGTTTTTGTACGGACTATCGGAAGGTCAATGGTCTTTCCAAACCTGACTCCTTCCCTTTGCCTCGTATCGAGGATTGTATTGATCGAGTGGGCGCAGCAAAATATGTGACAAAGATTGATCTGTTAAAAGGATACTGGCAGGTTCCTCTCACGCCACGAGCTTCAGAAATCTCCGCCTTTGTCACGCCTGATAACTTTCTTCAATATACTGTACTTGCGTTCGGGATGCGAAATGCACCCGCAACGTTTCAAAGACTTATGCAGAAGGTTTTATCTGACGTACCGAAGTGTGATGCATATATAGATGATGTGGTACTGTATTCAGACAGTTGGACTGAGCATTTGACCAACCTTGAATTATTATTTACCCGATTGTCTGACGCTTCTCTGACTGTAAACCTCGCAAAATGTGAATTTGCGAAAGCAGAGGTAACCTATTTGGGAAAGAAAGTGGGTCATGGAAGTGTAAGACCTATAGAAGCGAAGGTTTCTGCGATAATGGATTATTCAGCTCCCTCTAACAAACGAGAGTTGAGACGTTTTCTTGGAATGTGTGGGTATTACAGAAATTTCTGTCTCAATTTCTCTAGTGTTGTAACCCCACTGACTGATTTACTCAGTGATAAAAGACAATTTATATGGTCTCCTGAGTGTGAGCGTGCTTTTCTGTCCGCTAAAGATCTTCTGTGTCATGCTCCCATTCTTAAAGCTCCAGACTTTCATTGTCCTTTCAAATTGCATGTGGATGCGAGTTCAGTTGGAGCAGGTGCTGTATTGCTACAAGAGGACAATATGGGTATTGATCATCCTGTGTGTTATTTTTCAAAAAAATTCACAAAGTGCCAAAGTAATTACAGCACAATTGAGAAGGAAGCTCTGGCGTTGGTGCTGGCGCTCCAGCACTTTGAAGTTTATGTGGGAGGTAGTAGTGTGCCCATTATAGTATTTACCGACCATAACCCTCTAGTATTCCTATTCCGTATGCGTAATGCAAACCAACGATTGATGCGATGGGCTTTAATTGTACAAGAGTACAACTTGGATATTAGGCATCAGAAAGGCATTGATAATGTGGTTGCAGATGCATTGTCTAGGGTAGTGGGTGAGGAACCATAAAGGTTTAATAAGGGGAATATAGGGAAAAGTTTATTGGTGGGGGTGTTACGTCTAAAGACGTATTTGTTTTTGTATATGCTGTTGATATGAAGAGTGTTGGTGTTTGTACTCCTGCCCTCTTTTTCTCTTGTTCTCTCTCTTCTTGTGTGTTTGTGCCTGATAGGCTAATGATGATTATCTGCGCTCATCCACCTGTGTGCGCTGTCCACGCCCTAATTGGTGCGTGTTCGTTGGCTTCCTGTATAAAAGGGCAGAGGGAGCGTGGAGGAAGGAGAGAGACATCGCGGCGTTTGAGACTGTTCCGCTCTCCAAGCCCATGAGCGCGTACTGTGCTCTTGGTTGGGTGGTCATAATAATTTGAGTTAAGAATTAGTTAAGAGATTGGGTAAGGTAGGGTGGAGGATACCCATGTTTTCTCCTGTTTATTGGTTAGTTAGGGAGTGAGGGAAGTTATATGTTGTTTTGTTTATTTTCTTTAATGTATAGGTAATTTAATCTTTTCCCTTTCTTAGGTAGAGGTATTGTTTTGATTTTCTTTTGTTTGGGCCCTCCTCCTGAGGTAATTTTCCTTGGATTGTATTCTTTTCTGTTTCTTTGGAGTTAAAATTAAAAGGCACCCAAGCCATTTATACATTGAAACCTGTGTTCGTTTGTGATTTTTGGGCCTGGAGAGCGGGAGATCCTCAAGGTCTCTCCACATATTTTGTTCGTCGTTCCCACACCCCTAGACGAAAGAGGGGAGGACGTAACAACTTACTGTACAACTGGGTTGATTCTATTCATATTATCATGTTTAGGGCTTACTGTGTCTACTTTGTTGAAAACACAAAGCTCTTACCACAAATCCTTCTTTCATTTTCGGTTAGTTTGTCATCAGCCTGCAGAATGGCTGTGGTAACTGCAACCTTTTGCTGTAGAAATTTCTCCAACATCTCAGCAATCTATGAAGAAACACAGAAAGTGTAAACCTGATGGTAAAAATTTTAATATCTGAAGAAGCTTAGTGTTATTGCTTCAATATTTCTTCAGTTATTTCACTTTAATGGCCATGAAAAAAACCTATTCATTGGCATTAAAAGGAAGAGTGAAATTACTGAACCTAGGAGACTGATAAAAACGCTCATTTTAGAAGAATTTCAGATGGCACTTAGGCTTTTGCATCTGAACTCTTCATATACACACACACAACAGTTCTTTCCAATATTGTAACTCCAAACGTTTCACTGGTTGTATCATTCCACTTGCAGTACTTCTCACAGAGAGTGTCATGGCGGATGCCCAAATCCACTGTAAGTTTATGTAAGGTAGTTTTAAGGGGGGGTTTTTTTAGGTGAGAATGTAGTTGTTTAGACTTCAAATATGTGGTTTGTTAATAAAGATAACATCTATTTGAAAATTTGCTTCTATGTTTTTGGAGCTGTGAGCTCCAGATGGTCTGCAGCTGTTCTGCGCTCATGAACCCACAGAGAGAGCACCTCACCTCAGCCAGATCTTCTGGAATTTGCTGTTGGCTTTGATATCTCTACTATAGTGGTTGAACATGAGATATAATCCATTTTGGGTAAATCTGATGGGCAGTCTTTGGTCTCATTAATCTATTATTTGTTCCAGAGCAAATAGTTTTGGCTGAGGGCAAAATCTCATCACATTACATTTTATGTAACTTCAATTCTGTATTTAAGAGTGCTGCCTTTGTACTTTTGACTGAATTACCTAGGAACTTTTATGATTGTTGTTGTTGTTGTGTTTATTAAACATTATTATTCAATAAATAATATTTCATATACATAATAGTATTTAGTATTGGAAAACAGTTGAAAGAGACTTAAACGCGGTTGTAAACAAGGAAGTTATTTTCACTTTTACACAACAGCATGTAAGACGCAGGCAACAAATTCACTGAGCAACACGGTCATCGGAACATTACCCTTAACAGATGAAAGTATAGTACATCAAAGATATCACTTTCCTCAGCGGACATTCAAACTAATGCTTTTTTGTGAATATGAGATTAATCTGAAGAATGAATGCTGTATCAGATTCAGTTAATCACACTCACTCACTTTCTCTCATAATACTCTACTATACATAATAGACTGCTTTTACAGTAATACAGTAAGCTTTAATTGAAGCAACTCAACCTTCCTTTGTTACTAGTTCTAAAGTGACGTTTTGGAATTAGTAACGGAGTCTTAGGCTCAGCTGTTCAGCTGTCAACTTGATTTGAATCCGTGGCGGAAGGAAGTTGTTCTGCACAAAAGAGGGCTTTTAAAGACACCCTGTTGTTGTTTCTTATGCATTTACACACTCAACAGTTGAACTGCTGTATAAACGCAACATCACACAAGTAGACTTGAGATATCAGCTGTATATCAGCACACTGTGATTACCTACGGCCGAATCACAGCTGTGCCGATATACAGCCATATCTCATGGCTAGGAATGTGATATTGCTCATATCATAATAATATTAATAATAATAGCATTGTTCTATGTTAATAATGTAACATTTATCACCTTGACTTCTTGACAGGCCAGTGTATTGTACTGATTCACAATGTCCTCCAGGTCCTGGCAGAAGAGGTCGTACCCACCAGCTTTGGCATAAAATCCTTGATTGATCCTCTCTGTCATTGGTTCAGAGAGAACTGATAGAAGACTTTCACATTTTGCCTCGGAGGCCTTCTCATTGTCCCAGAGATACCGGTCAAACTGATGACTGATGGCTTCCTAAAACAGCACAACAAAACAGGAAGGATTCTTAAAGCTCATTTTTCGGGTTTTCTGTACACTTTATTTCAATCCATCTAGCCATTTAGCAGATGCTTTTTTCAAAGCAACTTACAAAGAAATATCATTAATTGCATCCAATCCCAACCATTGAGAACAAGGGATTGAGTGTCTTGCTCGAGGTACTTTGACATATAGCCAGAATACACCAGGAATCTTTTGACTCTCAGACTATTTCTCTACCCCTGAGCCGCTGTCCCTCTACAAGAATACCAAGTGCATCTGTGCTATAAACCATTACAATAATAAATTAAAATAATATGATAAGATATTATGATCAGATGGCAAGTTGTCATTTGTATTGAGATGCATCGTTTCTAACATATTTGCACTGGCAAAAAAATATTTATTTATATATAATTACAAGTTGATTTGCTATACTTTTATTGTTTACTAAGTGACCAATAATCTGTGACCAATATTTTATATGTAGATTAAATTCTCCTCTCTAAACTGTTTCTCAAGCGCCTTCTCTCATCATTGCTGCTGTGTGAATATGACGCATCACAACAGCACAGAGACCCAAAGAATAGCGGGGATTAAAGTCCTTAATGTCGATCAGCGAATATATCCGTGCTGTTTAATGCATTTGAGACTGTCAACTGACAAGTCACAGGTATATTTTTCATCTGTAAATGTCATATGTAAAATTAAAAATGCTGGTGAATGCGGAAAATTCCTTAATATTAACAAAGTAGATTGTGCCCTATTTTTACAGACTTTTCTTAGGAGTGTAGCACACTAACTAACTAGTCTACTAATACACTGCTTAAAACTATAATTGTTCAGAATGTGTAGTTTTACTAGTTTATTAGCTAATAAAATTTGTAATGTTCAAAACTGTGTAATAGTTATTTAGATTTTAATATTATATAATGTATTTATATTATTTTACAAACAAATGTAAATTATATTTTTCGATGAGATTTGATGTAGTGACACATTTTTGTGTCGTAATTACGCATCATGCAATGACATCACAACGTCATTTAGCAACAAATCAATCTTCCTTAGCAACTTCTCCTGAAAATTAGTTGGCTACACTGTGCGCCGGCTGTTGGGTGAACGTGTTCAGGAGAGTTGGACCGGGCGGCGAATCAGAGGTAAAAAAATTATATAAATACTGTTCGGTTTCTTGCACAGACCGATTATTTTGTGTCTTAGGACCTCAAAGTATCGTCATGAGCCGCAGGGTTTAATTTGGTTTTGTCTGTGTATGTTTTTTTTTCTCTCAAAGCCGTGAGTCCCATTGACTGCCAGACTGTGACGGTTTGAGTTAAAAAATCTTTGTTTGTGTTCTACTGAAGAAACAAAGTCACCTACATCTTGGATGCCCTGGGGATAAGCAGATAAACATCAAATCTTCATTTTTGAGTGAACTATCCCTTTAACTTCTCACTTGACATTTAAAACCATTGTATGCATTTGTTAATTAAAGTTCATTGGACTGTTATTAAATAATCTGTCTTCGAATTAACTTTGTTGCCCAAGTTGTTATTGGAGTCCTAGCTGTGAGTTTCATGTTGTTTTCCAAAAAGTGAGTTAAAACCATCTATTTTTGTAATCTGGCACGTCCACTCCCACCTACCTCTAAAGATGTCAAGTACTTCCCATCACTGTCCTTGAAGGAGCGTTTCATGAAGGTCTGTGTTGCCATGAGACTGAAGCACTGGTGTTCTGAGGTGATTTCATTCAGTTCCAGAGGAAAGGACTTCTTCAGCTTCTCCATTCCACTCTGGTACACCTCAAGCCCCTCCTGAAATGCAGCCTCATTCTCAATCGTTGCCATGGCGATCACAGCATTCTCCAGACACGGCACAGCTCCACTGGCGATCGTGTCTATGTATGTTTTTACAAGATGACCCAGAACTGTAGGAAAGCAGAGGAGTCAAACACAAGTAAGGTAAAAATAAATGGATGCTACGACAGGCAATCCTATCAGCTTTAGTTTTGAAACGGTGCTTTTCAAGATTTATGTCATTAAGTTGTTGATGAATAAAGATGCAAAGACAGAAAACATTAAGAGTCCAAAACATTAAGAGCATAATTCACTCGAAAAACGATGACTGTTTTGGGTTAAACCATTTGGGTTACTATATTGACTTCCATTTGTATGTTTAAAAAACTACAGACAGTTCTCAGAATAAATTCTTCTGTGTTCCACGAAAGAAAGAATGACAGGATTGGAATGAACTGAGGGTGTGTAAATGATGACTGAACTTTCAATTTCTGGTGAACTTTAAGAGACTGTCTTGCTAGTGTTGTGGCTACAGAAACATTAATAAAATTAAATGGTGACCAATACAGTATTTGTTGAAAAGCTTGTGGTACCTGAACTGTGGTTACTATCAATATTGAATGCATTAGCCAGCCATGCAGTATGTTTAACCACGAACACATCACATAAAGCATGTTTTAGTGAATTTCTAGTATCTCCCCAATTAAACCATTTAAAGTTGGGCGATATGACCAAAATCGTACACCATGACACAAGTAATTTCCCATCACAATAATGCCTGAAATTAGTTTTCTTTCTATACCAAGACATTACTTAAAGCCATATATAACTCACAATTAAAGCTTCTCTCTATTTTTCTCTCATATCAGTATTTTCATTTAGTCCTGGCACTGATTTATATGCTAGACAAAGTAATAAATACAGTATGGCCAAATTTTAAATGGTGGACCATTTATATAATCAACATAAATCATATCGTCCAGCTCTAAAACTGCTCAAAGTTAAAGCATTAAGGCATTACAGACATGCCAATATTACTTTCTATATAGCAGTTTTGAAACAATTATGTGTATTGTGAGAAGGGCTATAAAAATAAATTTGATCTCTTGGATTAGCCACTGTCTACATGAACCTATGAGTTACCTCTACCGGTGACCGTGTACCCATCTTTCAGATTCTTCACTTGGCTCTGGTCAAAGATAAACTGGCAGAAACGATCCGTGACCTCCAAGAATCGTTTTGAAATCTCAGCTGGGTCCAATGTCTCCAGATAAGAGACATTGTCTGGATTGGTTGGGAATGGGAAGGTGAAACATTTCCGAGATGGGAAGTATTTGCGAATGCACTCTCTTGGAAGGTTGTAGTTGTTCACTTGAATCGAGTTACCTTCAAAAGAAAAACAGAAAGCTGTCCTTCAGTCAAAATAGCCTACACAGTGCACATAATGAAAACTTTAACATAAAATAAACTGCTAGCTTGTTAACATGTTAAGGATAAATGATCTTGGCTGTCATTGTAGATAAACACAGAAAGCTAAAATCATTGGCTGGAAATAGCTAGAAAGGTTTTGTTTGCTAACAGGCTTTAAATATGACCTAGTTTTAGCTTCAGAGCAAACTCTAGGTATTCATCCTCTGTTGCATCTTTCCCATCGATGTTTAGCTGCAGAGTGAAGTCCCTCACAGCCCAGATGAAACTGGGGAAGAACCTGACAAACTCTCCGTCATCTACAACTTCATCAGGTGACTTGATCTTGATGTACTCTGTCAGCTCAGTCACATATCTGTTCAGTGTGAGTCAAAGGATTGTTGAACATTCACCGCAATCCATAAAAGCAATAATGTAACCTGAGAACAGCTGTACCAGAGCAATTCTTGCCAATGGCTAATTTCCCAAACGGACAAAAGACATCTATAATTTGGAGGTTGCTTTACATGGAGACTTTGTCATTTAAATACTCTGCAAGCTCTCATATTAAACAAACTTCAAACTGAAAATGAAATATAAATTCTGATCAGAAGGATACTGCAGTTCCTCTATAGCCCTGTTGTCAATAGTTCCTCGACTGTTCAGGACTAGAGTGCTGCTCAGAAGGACAGCCAAAGAGAAGATCCTGGTGTCATGCTTTGAGTCGCCCTGAGACAGACAAGATACAACGACATGAGACCACAGTCCATAACAGACACACAATTCCTGATATTGATGATCAGTGATTTACAGTGTGATATTTGTTTGTTTTGGGTTGGTCACTACAAAAAGTGAACAAGCATACATAACCACTAGGCCTGAACGACTGACCAACCATCAGACAGAAAGACACACAGATAATATATTATGGAAATAAATTATCTTTAGTTTGTCACCTTGTCCACGTCCCCGAGTCCCTCGGTGTCCAGCAGCACCAGAGTGGTTTCTGCTTTAGAGGGGTGAGGCACGCACCACATCCAGATGCCCTTCGTCTTGGACTCGATTGTGCTGCCCAGTGCAAACCCTGATAACCACACACCAGAATGACTTACATGCATTCATTTGAAGGGCACGAGCGTTTGAATGCTGCTGACCTGTTTGCTTCCCTGCCAGTCGGTTCATCAGGTAGGACTTCCCGGTGCGGTAGAGACCCACCACACCCACCACCACCACGGGCTGCTGGATCTGCTCCAGAGCCTGCAACGCTGACTGCTGGACACACAGCTTCCCATCAGACGCCGTGTCAATCAAGCACACTGGTTTGTCCATGGCCACTGGAGACCCAAGCACATTTCACTTCCTTTAATCAACCGCATTGAGAAACACTCCAATAATCCTGCATCACACAGTACGGTAACTCCCCACATGAGCAGCATTTCCTCTTTCTGCTTGGGGAACTTTGTGTAAAATATTGCCTTTCACTTTCACAACAAACTACACAAGCAGGCTGAATAAGATAAATGCTGTCAGATTTCTTTGTGTCCGGCTACAGTCTATAACCAGACTGGGTTTACTTGATGCTGGTTTCTACAAGTTAATCATGTCATATAAACAAAGTCCTTTGTGCTCTAACAAAACATGGCCAGAACATCTATCAAGACAAGTCAGGCTGTAGACACACACACACACACACACACACACACACACACACACACACACACACACGTGTTTGTTTTTGTGAACTGTGGGGACTCTCCATAGGCATAATGGTTTTTATACTGTATAAACTGTATTTTCTATCGCCCTACACCTAAACCTACCCCTCACAGGAAACTTTGTGCAATTTTACTTTCTCAAAAAAACTCATTCTGTATGATTTATAAGCCTTTTGAAATATGGGGACATGGGGAAATGTCCTCATAAATCACCTTCTCCTTGTAATTCTCATGTCATACCCATGTCATTTATACAAAGTTGTGTCCTCATATGTCACAAAAACAAGCACACACTAAAACACACACACACACACACACACACACACACACACACACACACACACACACACACACACACACACACACACACACACACACTATTTGAGTGCTAAAATTAAATCACCAACATGAAATCTCAACTACATAGTCACACATTATCATCTGCTGGAGCAAAAACAAACATGAAGAATCTGATGCTGACTGTAAAACACTGGACATTGTATTGTTTGCAGTTATAAGAGCAGCACAAGTGCTATAATGATCTGAATGAAGGAATGTCCCATACCTGTTTGCTTTAGTTCACTCCAGTCTAACTTCAGTCTGAGTTGTGCTCATGTTGTAGCTTCCTGATATTCTACCCATGTTTCTTAGACACACCTTCAGGTCCAGACTCTCGATGCTGATTGGTCTAGAGTGAGTTAGGGGACGTTCCTGGGCTCTCAGTATGACTCTGGTTATTCTCTGTGGCTCATTTGAGCTCATCCTGTTGACTGAGCAAGCAACAATGTGCAGTTTCACTCTTAGTTTCACTTTCAAAATCAGCAACCGCATACTGGAAAACATGTGACCCGGCTGCTGCTGGTGGAATTGTATTGTGGTGCCCCATCTCCACCAAATATTATTAAAAAAAAAAAAAAAAAAAAAAAATATATATATATATATATATATATATATATATATATATATAAACCTCAATGTCAGAACAGAATTTGTTTTATTTAAACCATATACAGTATATATTAAGCTGTGATTTAAAGGGGCTTTAAATATGATAGCATCTGGTGACACTGCAATGGCCTAAAGATTTAAAAAATATGACAGTATTTTACTGTACTGATCTGTTTTCATAGACATTTGCACATGGAACAGCATAATCAGCTGCTCTGTTCAGCTTTCTGCCCATTTCACACCGTCTTTCTTGGCCACACACCTTAATATATATTGTTTATCCACCTGTCATTAACCATCTTTCTATAAAAAAAACATTTTCTCTTGACTTCATGTGAATTTATTTGATAAAATTCCTCACCTGGAAACAGATGTCTTTAGCTATAACCCAGCAAACGCGTTGTGTAAAAAAGTATGTTGTTACGATGTTGCCAGTTAGTCATCCTTTGCTCAGCGTGACATTACTTTATGGTGGTAAAGATCCATTTTTTAGAGTCTTGGCTAACGTTCCAGAAATGTGTTGTCAAAAGACGTCGCTGACTGGGGTGAAGTGCACGGTGAGGACGGTTCGAGACAGTTCAGTTTAGTTTCAGTTTATTTATTTATTATGCACTATTAAAACAGAGCGTTGACCAAAGTGCTGAACAATAATATAGATAATTCCTTAAAAAGAAAACAACAACAATATCAAAACACAGATAAAACACCTAAACAGTACAAACAGAAACCTATGCTTCAACACACTGCAGTCTCAAAACTTAAACATTAAAAGTCATCTGAAGTCTCAATATGGACTTAACGACTGAATTTATTTGTTTGTCAAATTTGAGGGTATTACCAAATAGTACCCCTAGATTTTTGAAAAATTGTCCCTAAAGGTAAAATATATAAAGAAAAGAAAATAGGGGCACGTAACAGCCCTCGGTTTGGTAAGTTCCAAAATTCAATAACCAATCACAAGGGATAGATTCCTATCATTAGCATATTCCTCTCTCCATGTATATTAAACGCAGAGCACATAGAGATCATAACATAGAGATTGCATGCAAATATTGTACTAGATGAGGTGGCCTTTTCAGATCATAAAACTGTCACTTTTGAGATTTATTTTCAACATGAGACAAGTAGGTCTTGTGTTTCTACTCGTAATGTTCGGAAATTCAATTTTGAAAATGTATTTATTACAGCCCCTTTCACGACAACCCTGGAGAATCCCCCTTCCCATATGGATGTGGAGATGTTAATAAATGAGTTTAACGCTTCTTGCTAGATCTTGTTAGATCTGCTAAGCCGAAAACTGAGCCCTGGCTTGATGAGGTCACTCGGGCCCTCAGACAAGCTTCTAGAAAAGCTTAGCGCAAGTGGAATTGGGATAAACTCCAGGTGTCTTATGACATTTTTAGGGAATCACATTACACTTATCAAAGGTCTGTTAAAAAAGAAGAAATACATTTCAGATTTAATTGCTAGTAACATCATAAACCTAGAGTTCTATTCAGCACTATAAATTCTGGGATCAACCCAAGTGAGAGAGTTGATGAGTCTAAGACTTGTGAAGATTTTTTAAAAAATTTTTGTAAACAAGATCATGGTAATTAGATCTGAGATTGTTAATTACAATTTGGATCCTTTCGTTCCTACTCTGTGCTCTGCTACGTTCACTCATTTTTAGCTGGTATCTTTGGTGACACTGAGATTGTAGGTCGGATGGATAGCATTCCATCATGGCTGTTTAAAAAGACCTTTGATATTATTGGCCTGAGTATTCTCTCTATTATTAATGGTAGTCTCCATTCTGGTATGGTGCCATTGTCGCTGAAACATGCTGTAGTGCAACCTCTTCTTAAAAAGACAAATTTGGATTGTTCTGTGCTGTCCAATATTAGTTCTTAGCCAATTGCAGAGTTTTTTGTAGTCAAAAATGTTATCCCTTAAAACTCATCTTTGACACAAAAATAGCCCTGCCTCCACTCCACCAGCCAGCTCCTCCTGATCCACGGATAATGACTGATAAAACTATGTTTTTACTAGCGAACAACTACAGTGGATACCGCAACAGTCGTTAAAGTTACTTACTTGATGATGTCCTCAAAATGTCTTGAAGCCCTGAATGCAGCCAAGTTTGTGATTCTTAATTCACGCCCGCGAGCATATGCGAGTGAAGAGCGGACACCAAGGCGGTAGAGGTGGGTCTGACTCCGGGCTACTTTTACACTGCTGCTACGGCCCACGGGGTCATTATTCAAATCAGCGGTTCTAAATTCATGTTAAACCACAGCTTCATGGGTTTTCAGCTCTATTTTATTTTTGGTTTTGTGCTGGTAATCCTATTGGTATGTATTTGCCAATCAATATCCACTTGTAGTCCTGTTTTAATTTGTTCCTCAGTCTGAGGTTGATCCCAGTGTAATCTCGAAGAGCAGCTTTATGTTCCTCTGCAGCTAAACATTTCAGAAAGAGAAAAAAGTGAGCAAAGAGTAAGTGATCTAGTGTTTTTAACACACTGGGGTCTGAGGGTGTATGCTATAAATGTATTAATGGCTAAAGTTTGCCCTAGTGAAAAATAAATATACTGAATTGTATTTAAAATATATTTATTTCATGATAAATATACTAAAAATAGATTGACATGTCTATGTACTAACTGAAATACACTGTAAATGTAGTTATTTCATGCTTTCATCTAGCACAAATGCTTGCTTTCATCTAAGTGCACTACGAATTAATTTGTAATATAGCATACCTTTTACAAATTCAATTGGGTAAGGATGGAATATATATTTTGAAGTTTTGACATACCCTAACAATTGTGCTTTTTTCCAGTATCTTAAAATCTAAAGTCTGATTACATTGTATTCAGCACAAACTGTGCTACAATAATATGTGAGCAGCATGAATGTACGTTTATGTTTTTGAGAAAATGCTTATGCGTGGTTAGTGAAAAACTAAAATTTTTAAGTCACTGAAATAAGGCCATAAACTGGATGTGGTAGTCTAGATCAGTGGTTCCCAACCTGGGGGGCGCCAGAGTTCACAGCGGGGGCGCCGGAGCAGATATACTTTGAGGTTGGGCTGGGCAATAAAATGATAACTACAATTATAGTGATATAATTTTCCTCGATAAAACAAGTTCGATAAACATTCAATGTAATGTTTATGCGGGAAAAGCAGATTCATTTGAACTGCGCCACACGGACCATATCCGCTTGGTTCAAACAGTAGCGCAGAGAGCGCTGACTATAGTAGATCACGTGAGCATTAAACAGCGCTGTGAGATCCAGTGAGAAGCGCTTGAATTCAGTGAAGAACACAAATGACTGGTATAAACTAGTATCAGTCAATATCAGTCAACTGATATACACTAGTTTAAATCCAGATGAAACAGCGCTGACAAACAGCAGAAAAACACTGTGTGCAACGATACAGTCAGAAGGCTTTTCGATTTACAAATCGCCATCGTTTACCAGGGATTTACTGCAGTAACATTAACTGCACCATGGAATTGTGGCAGAAATGTGTGGTATTTATGTCAAATTTATTATATTAATGTAGACATGTATTAAAGGAGTAATGGAATGTACACTATATTCGTTTGTGCATTTATAATAAATGTATTTAGAATGTATTTAAATGTTTTACATATAAATAGGCTACCTAGAAACCATATAGTTGGATTTTTACCACAGTATTGAGGTGCTATATGTGTGGTCTTAACTCTGGTTATCATGATGGAAATGTATGCTACTATGGAAGAACAATGGTTAATTTTAAGAAAACTCAAACAGTCAGAAAAATAAAATTTCACCATATCAAAAAGGAGGTTGTTGCAATTTTTTACAGATGAACATAAATTTACATCTGCATCCTAACTCAAACTACTACTGTCAAATCAATGTCAAATGTGCATTTTTAAGAGACAAATATTAAACATTTATATTATTATTATTGCATATATACATGCAATAACAATAATGGGGGGGGGGGGGGGGGGGTTGCTCAGATTACCATATGTGTGCGTAGGGGGTGCCCATTAAAAAAAAGGTTGGGAACCACTGGTCTAGAGTTTTTGCTACAAAATGTGAAAATCCTCCTGTTCACTCATTCACAGAAAACAATATATTGATGTTTTGTGTTAGAAAGACTATGTGAGGGGGTAACAATTCCCATGAATATTTATGTTATTCACACCTGAGAGCTTAAGGGCCCACCCCTAATGGGCCATCAATGAGGAATGGGACTAAGGCAGGTAAGAAAGAATGCGAGCAGATTAGAATGATGATGTTTTTGATTATTTGTATTTTATTTACAACACAGTATAAACAAAATATACATCATGTTCAACTGTTGAAAGTAAACCATACCTGGTATTAACAAAGTGTTTGCTGCTTCTTTTATGGATTCATGAAAAAAAGCAAAAGCCCCATCATCAGTAGTCATAGAGCTTATTGTACCATATTAAAGTAGAAAATCAGCCCAATGTATAGCAGTCAACATTTGAAGTAGATCAATACCTTTAAAAGTTGTCCTAAAACCAAAACAATACCTGTTCTTGTCTTAGGACAATTTTGATTAACTTTTTTTATCCACTTCAAATGTTGACTACTGTAGTTAAACATCTGGGCCCGTATTTATCAAGCCTCTTAGAATTACTCTCAAGAACACTGCTAAGAATTCACTTAAAGTAATTATTTACCGTTTTGGCGATGTTGATCGATCAGATGTGCAGCCACTGCAAAATAAAATGTTTTCTGGTGTAAAATATTTAAAACATTCAGCTTATATCAAAATCAGAAAAAAAAAAGACTTACACAAATCAATCTGGCTAAAAACACTTTGTTCCCCATTTGATTCCCCTATAATAGGAAAATTGTTAAAGAGTTTATATCGGTTGAGAATTAGATTTTAAGGTAAAATACTGTATTAAAGGTAAAGAAATTAGCTAACAATTTATGTTTTATTGTTTTAATATTTCATTGATGAAATTTGGTTTTTCAACAGTTTAAACAAACATTTATCGTGAGGTTGTAGTTTCATCAATAACCAGCAGGGAGCACTCGAACACCACAATATAACTCGTTAAAAAACATCTGCTAGAGTGATATACACCTGAGACCAGATAGTCACGGCAAAGGAAAACAGACATACATATGGCTTGTTTTTGTACCGCCGTTTGAAATCTCTTTCCCAGGGTCTAAACACAACTACTCAATCGTTTTAAACACGGTGGGGTGTCTGAAATGATCACCATGACTAATTTCCGAATGACTTGCACATGCGAAAAACGTAGTATTCTGTTTACATAAACAGAACCCGAAAGTCTGTGAAAATAACCAGGACAGCGTGTCTAATTAGAAATATTTATTTTGTCACAGATAGAAACGAAACGCATGTACATACACATAGAACTGTTATTTAAACAAACTTTTTAAAACTAGGGATGCACCGATACTTATCGGTAACGGGTATCAGGCGATACTTTGTTAAAATACTCGTACTCGTATTCGTACATAAATTGCCAATACCACGCACGCATTTGCTGTCCTACCTGACTTCAATGTCTAGAGGGAGACAACGAGCTGGAAACTTGGCTTCGGAGATTCTGCCCAAAAGTTCGTGTGTGAAAGCATCAAGACCAGACCGGTAGATTTTCACTGAGAACAGTAAGCAATGTCAGCGATTTGGGAATATTTTAAGATAAAAGACGACGACAGGAGTAAGGCAGTTTGTAAGATCTGTACCGCCACAGTGTCAAGGGGCGGAAAAGAAAGTACGTCGTTTAACACGAGCAATTTGATTAAACATCTGAAGATGCACCGTAGTGCCAAGTACACAGAGTTCACTAATGCTAGTGCAAGACCACAGCAGCAACAAAGCTTACCTGAAGTCTTGCAAAAGCGAGAGAAACTGCAGCAATAAGCTTCACAACTGATATATGGACTAGTAGTGTCTGCCCAATGTCTCTCCTCAGTTTAACAGCTCAGTGGATAGACGAAGCATTTACGGTTCACCACATCATGTTACAAGCGAAACCATTTCGGTGCTCTCACACCAGCCAAGCTATAGCTAATATATTTGAAGACATGCTACAGATTTGGGGCATCCCAAAAAGTTCCGTCCATGTTGTGCTCCGAAATAACACAAAAAATATGATTAAGGCCATGGCTGATGCTGGACTCCCTAGCCTGTCTTGTGCTGCTCACACTCTCCAGCTAGTGGTTCACGAGGGGCTCCTCTCTCAGAGAAGTGTTGCTGATGCTGTGGCTGTCGGTCGCAGAATAGTTGGGCATTTTAAACATTCTGCTTTAGCCTACTCCCACCTCGAAGACATCCAGTTACAGATCAATCAGCCCACAAAATGACTCCAACAAGATGTCCAAACACGCTGAAACAGTACCTTTTACATGATCCAGTCCCTGGTCGAACAGAAACGGGCGCTAGGTATATATGCGTCTGAATACGAGCTCCCTAACAATCTCACGGCTAACCAGTGGACACTGCTGGAGAAGACAGCAACTATTCTGGGTCCATTTGAGGACTTGACGCGAAGAGTAAGCTCTTCGGATGCCATGGCAGCAGACGTGTTTCCTGCAATCACTGTGTTGCTAAGATTTCTATCTAGAGAGACAGAGGATGACCACAGCATCAAAACTACGAAGGGAACGTTAGCTGCAGCCATCAAGAAGCGATTTGGCCATATTGAAGGAAACCCCCTCTACAGCCTCGCAACTTTACTCGAACCGAGGTAGGTTTGCCTGTGTATGTGTGCGTCTGTGTGTGTGTGTGCGTGCACGTACGTGTGTGTGGTGTGGTGTGGTGTGTGTGTGTGTGTGTGTGTGTGTGTGTGTGTGTGTGTGTGTGTGTGTGTGTGTGCATGTACTCAGAGGTGTGGCCCCAATGGCCCATGAGGATAAACCACTGCAATACTGGGAAGTTAACAAAGTGCTGTTCCCTTCTCTGGCCAAAATGGCAAACAGATACCTCTCAGCACCGTGCAGTAGCGTTGACAGTGAACAACTGTTTAGCTCAGTGTCACACATTGTGAATGAAAGCAGAAACAGATTAACACCTAACCATGCATGATGATTCTGTTCATCAAAAAAAATCTCCCTCTCACTTTCCCCAAAAATACATAGCCTAGTTCAGAGGCTGCAACATTGTTTGTTAATAGTCAACAACATAGTGTGTTGATTTGTTTAATAATAGAATAGTGCCACATAGTTTAAGTGAAAGTTTGTGTACTTAAACGCAGGAGGCTGTTTTGAGACTTTGTGTAACTGAATGCTAGTAAGTAATAGTTCTGCTCACTTTTTGTTAAGTTGGGTGTGTTAACTATGCAGCACTTTTCATTTACTTTATCTGGTTATGTTTACATTTTGTCTAAAGTGATGACATTGCCCTTTGTTTTGTTAAAACCAAAAAGATGTGTGTATTTTTGTCTTGGAATAGCCTTCTGTTACAGATTTTTTTGTATTCATCCTTACTAAAGGCAACAAATAAAACCTCCCTCTAAATTAATTGCACTTTCATTTAAACCAAATCTAAGAAGTATCAGGTATCGGTATCAGTACTCGGTATCGGCAAGTACACAAATGAAAATACCCATACTTGTATCGGTTTGTAAAAAAGTGATATCGGTTCATCCCTACTTAAAACAAACAAAGACCACGGCTCTCGGGTTGCATCTGTCTAAACAGAACATCAAGGCCGGTGCAGTTAGGCTAAACTGAATGTCTGAAATAAACAAAACATTGTGAAATAAACATAACCAACATTAAATTCGTAGATTAAAGGTTGATTAGTTGTCATTCTGGATAAATAATTTTAAAAACAGTTTTGAATCCGTCCAAGCTGGTATTAGATAAGCGATCAAAACAAGCATCTAACCGTGCCACAGCGCCGCTGTGAAACTACCAAAATGTTACTACTTTTAGTTTAAAACATTCAATTTTGAAGAGGATGAATAAAATAATAAACTTTTAAACAATCGTTTGATGCGAAATAAGTTAAAATATAAGGACTTCAGACGTATTAGGGAAACATTAATGCAATGTTATACATATCATTTTTAAAATGTTTGCAAAGCTTTCTCTCCCACAATGGACCAAAATGAGGGGGGCGGTGGGGGCCTGCGTCACACACAAACAAACAAACACACCCACACCCACACACGAGCATGCTCGCTCTGCAGATAGAGAGAGAGAGAGAGAGAATTAAAGTTTAAACTAAACAATTTTGTAATCAGTTCATTTGAGACCGACTGGAATACCGTGAAGACGTGTATTCTCTGCTTTCCTGAAGAATGTAAGACAATTTATATATATATTTTTTAATCATTTTATTTGTTAAGGTAAACATTTTTACCCCTTCTCATTGATAGCCTATTTTATTTAAATTATTTTTATACAACCATCAGAATATACAGTATGTGCGAGCTTGGGAGTGTGTCATAAAACCGACCTGTTAAAAAAATTGTTTATTTATTCTGATTTTGTCCTTAAATCTATTATCTTTTTCATACATCTCCCATAGAGAGAGAGAGAGAGAGAGAGAGAGAGAGAGATTTTGATTTTTACACTCCTTTATTAACAATTTCTCAATTTTTTTTTTTTTAAGAGATAAAAAGAGAAAACATTTACACATTTTCTTCCAAAAAAAAAAAAAAAATTAAAATTCAAAAATTACACAAGAATTATTAAATTTTCCTCTTCATCAACAACACACAACATTTTCTCAATTCCCCAAATTTCATTAAAAACCATTAAATTGTTTGTCATTTTATAAAAGGCAAATTCTGCTCTAATTCTTGCAGTTATTAGAGCTTTAAACATTAATTCAGGATCCACTGAACATTCACCTTTTAACTTCCGCTTTCTTGTCAACCATATTGCTAACTTTGCTTCACCCACTATAAAGTTTATCAAAGACATTATTGTCTTCTTTGCAGCAACATATTTAAGACCAAAGATGAAATTCAGCGGACTAAACTCTTCTCCTAGTTTTCTTAACCAATTTTCCAAAGTCTGAAATATTCCTCTTAATCTAAAACAATATAAAAACAAATGATCTATTGACTCCTCAGCATTACAAAATACACATTCCTTCACCACATTGGAATCGAAATGTGCCACATGTTTATTTGTGGCTATTGCACAGTGAATAACTCTCCACTGGAGATCTGCAGTCCGTTTCTCTATGGGAGGTTTATATAGAGACCTCCAACATCCCTTAGGGGAAGATTCTGCTCCAAATATATCGGTCCATTTTGACTCCTTTACTTTCTTCAGAGAGAAGGAATTAATCACTTTCACGCATGTTACATAGATTGCTTTCTTGGATATCTCTTCAAATGTTGTCATTTGTGGAGTTCTAAAATTAAGAATTGAGTCCTTTTCTGGTTTTTCTTCAATGGCTGCAGAAATCTTTAACTCTGGAAAGTCATCATTTTCATCATTGTCCTTTAAAATCAGCTCATTGTCTTCGTGAAGTTGTCTTAGTACAGGAGGTAAAAACAAGAAAATCCTATTTAATATTATCTTCATGAACCTTACAGACGTAATGCCTGTCAGACAACACATCTCCTCAGGACTTTTCCATCTGTTACCATCTCTCAATTCAGATAGTTTAGTACAACCAGCTTTTGCCATTACAGATCTTAAACTCCTCAGACTTAGTTCCTTGACTTCAATCAGAGGGTTATTAAAAAGAGGTTCATGCCGTGTCCAATCTGAAGAACTTCTCTCCACTTTGAAAATTGATCTCCACGCTTTTAAAACCGACTGATAATAAAATGAGGTACCACTCAAATCAATGTCCATCAGTCTTATTAAAAACAACTGTTTATCATATTTAAAAATGTCCACTTTTTGCAACAAAGCACAAGCTGTGTCAGTCCACATAGATTGCCCAGAATACAACAGTCTTTGCGCCGCTTGGATTCTGAAGGTCATAATTCGACTTTGTATATCCATTAATCCATGTCCACCTTCATTGACTGGCAAAAAAAGCACAGCAGCCTTTGTCCAGTGGTATCCAGACCAAAAAAAATTAATTACATTTCTTTGAATTGCACTCACAACATTATTTGGTGGGTTTAGTACAATCATTTTATGCCAGATCATAGAGGCAACTAAATTATTGACAACCAGGGCCCTCCCCCTGTATGATAGTTTGGGTAACACCCACTTCCATCTGGACAATTTCCCACACACTTTTTCTATCATACCCTCCCAGTTCTTTTCCTGATATCTTTCCTTCCCTAAATATACCCCTAAAAACTTTAACCCTTCTTTACCCCATTTAACTCCACCTGGGAGTACTGGAGGAGGTTCCTCTTGCCAATTGCCCATTATGAAACCTTCACTTTTGTTCCAGTTGACCCTTGCAGATGAGGCCTTTTCATAAACATTTAGGCTTTCTTTTAATGCTTCAACATCATTTTTATTTTTTATAAAAACAGTGATATCATCTGCATAAGCAGATACTTTTATAAGCCCATTTTCAAAGCCTTTAACTGCAAAACCTTGTAAATTTTTCCTCAGTTGACAAAGTAGGGGTTCAATTGCCAAAGAAAAAAGTTGTCCTGACAGAGGACATCCCTGGCTTATCCCTCTATACATTAAAACTGGCTGACTAAGCCCACCTCCCACCTTTAACATAACAGATGCCCCAGTATATAACAGTTTCATACCTGATAAAAAAGATCCCCTTTCTTAGGCAGTAACGAAAGTACAGCTCTTTTACAACTAGTTGGCAATTCTTTTTTTTCAAAAGACTCTTTAAAAACCTCCAACAGATCTTCCTTAATCACATTCCAAAAATGCTTATAAAATTCCGCCTATCCAGCCTTGCTGAACTAATATGATCACTAGAAACTTTTACCCATGTATACTGTCTTGCCATTAAATGATGTTCTCTCCAAACATCAATTAGATCAAAATCCCTAATAATATTGCTTAAAACAGTGACTGAAGGAGGACAAGGTTCCTCTCCGTTCCTATCTAAAGTAAAATCTAAAGTGCAATTCCAATCACCGCCTAAAACCAAAACTGCATCTTTATCAAATATTTTTAAACTATCATTCACTTTCCTAAAGAACCTTATTCTCTCTGATCCATTGTTTGGTGCATATATATTAATAAAAACAAACATCAAACCCATTATTTCCACCTGAAGAGCTAAAGCCCTACCTTTTTCTATCTCACAAGTAGAAACAACAGTCATATTTATATTTTTTCTAAAAAGAATAGCAATACCCCCACTTAAATTAGAGCCATGACTGAAGAAAATGTTTCCCTCCCACCACATCCTCCAGTCTATCTCATCTATCTGATCACTATGAGTTTCCTGTAGGAAAGTAATATTAATATTTTTTGTATGTATATATTTAGATAGAACTGCCCTTTTATTTTTTTCCCTCCCTCCATTTATATTAATGGTTCCCATTGTTAAGCTCTCCATATAAAGAGGAAAAAGAAATAAAAACAAAAAACAAAAAGAAAAAACACTTTAAAATGGAAGAGAAGATTCACCCTTTGTGACATTAGACAGTCTTAGTTAGTCTTGTAGCCGGACATTTTCCTCTCCTTAGTTTTGTTACAATTTTCTTTAGTCTAAACCTTTTCCTTCTATCAAGCTCCTCGAAACCTACTGATTTCCGTATTTTCATTACTGAAATTAAGAACTTGTTAACATCTGGAAAGAACTCTCTTACTTCAAATCTTTTGCCAAAGGTTTCATCTAGAAAATCATTGATTTCTTTTACAGTATACAACTGTTCATCCCCACACTGAGAAGGGATATCAGACATTTCAGACATATTATCATCATCATCATCATCACCTTCCTCCATTCCATGACCAATTCCCTCTTCCTCTATCTGTGAAACAAAAGAGTGATCTTCACTTTTCTGCCCTATATTTTCCATTTCAAAAGTACAATTGGCGTCAGACCTTTCTGCTTCAACAGTTCTTCCACAGTTTCCCTCAACTTCTTCTCTTACTATAGGCCTACTTTCACTCTCCTGTACAGCACCACAATTTGAATCCTCCTTTTTCCCCGTATCAACCTGATCTTTCCCTACTCCAATTCTCTGCACTTCTTCTGTTGGTACAACAACTTCAGTTCTAATTACATTTTCATTTGTTTCAACCTGCTTTTTCCGTGGATAAACATTTTTCTTATGTCCAATATCACCGCACTCATAACATTTTAGACTGCCAGTATTCACATAAATCATAAAGGATTTCCCTTCATGCTGAACGCGAAAAGAGATATCCAAAGACGACGATTCCAAAAACATGAACACTTGGCGTCTAAATGACAGCACGTGCTTTAATGCTTGATTCTTACAACCGAGTGGAATCATTTTTATTCCACTAACAAGTTTCCCAAACCGAAGTAGTTCTCGCTCAATTTCACAGTTTGGTATAAACGGTGGCACATTCGAAACTGTAACTTTTGTTGAAAGCGAAGCCAGCGGTGAAACAACACAGAAAACACCACTTACCCACACTCCGCTCTCAATCAACCGACCCACCAAACTCTGCTCCTTCAGGAAGATCACAACGGCCTTGTTCATACGCGAGGCAGAAACTATGTTCTCAAATCCAATTTGTTCACCAACCGCAACAAGTACATCTTCCACTGATGCATCAGCAACAGGTACGCACCTTACTCCATGACGGAGTGAAAGAGAGGAATCCCACCCGCTCGAGTGAGCCTCTATTCTCACACCCCGCCACTGGACCAATCAAAAATCAACCAAACAAAAAATTAAATAAACAAACAAAAAAAGAAGGAAATAAATAAATAAAAACCACACACACACAAAAAAAATCAAACTTAAACAACTTCCCAAACAAAGAGGAAAATACAATTGCTCTTCTCACCCATGAAACGCTCACGCACCCCACACTCCCAACATGCAACTCGCACGAGAGAGAGAGAGAGAGAGAGCGAGAGAGAGAGAGAGAGAGAGAGAGAGAGAGAGAGAGAGAGAGAGAGAGAGAGAGAGAATTTGAATTTTAAAAACGCAATTTTATTACAATTCAATTAAAAAAAACATGGTAACACACAAGAGTGCATATTCTCTAACTCACAGCAAACTATTAAAAATCAAAACATCATCAATAATATTGCAAAGAACATTTTTTACACACCATCTTTGTTCAAAATACATCATATTTTTTGTTGTTTTATAATAACGAAAATCAATCAAAATTCTTGACTTTACCAAGATTGAAAAAAGCATTGTCACATCTGTATCAGAATTACCCTCTATTTTCCTTTTTCTACTCACATAAATTGCCATTTTCGCTTTACCCAACAAAAAATTAAACAACTGACATTCAAAAGAACGTTTTCTAGAATACTTAAAACCACAAATAAAAATCTCCATAGAAAACACCTCATCAAACCAATTAAACATATCTTGTAACAAAGAAAACAAAGGTCTTAATCTATTACAATGCATAAAAGCATGGAACACTGTCTCTCTTTGTAGACAAAAAAGACATTCTTGATTAACCTCACGATTCATTATCGAAACAAATGCATTAACAGCTATAATTCCGTGTAAAACTCTCCATTGTAAATCCCCTAATTTTTTACTTAATGGTGACTTATAAAGTGCCCCCCATTCAGGTCTTGCATTTTCATTTAAGTGTAGAACATTACGCCAAGGTGTGTCTATTTTTCCATCAAGACTTTTTTTGTTAAAAACTTTAACACAACATCTATACATTGTTTTACCAGAAGATTTCTCTTTTCCTGACAAAACTAAATTATTACACCTTAAAAAAAAAACATTACACATTTCCAAATCAGGTGCCAAACACAAATTCGGGAAAAAATCATCTTTTTCAGGCCGAGACCTCTCTTCTGAAAAGTCCTTAATCATTTTAAGTTCTTCTTCAGTAATGCTCTCTTTCCACTTAGTCAGCAACTGAGTTATTACTCGCATTGACTTCAGACTCTCCAAGGTATTGGAGAGTTCTGGTCCAGTTATACCAATTAATCTCCCAAGAGTAGTGATATGAGACTTGATAAGTATGTCTGTTAAAAAAGGAAAAAATTTTTCGTTCGACATCAAAACGTGAACCAAAAATCAGTGGTTCTTGTAGAGTCCAATACAAAGAATCAGTATTTCCACATCTCAACACTTTAAAAAGCGACCACACTTTGAATAAATTACAATAATAAATAGGTAACTTAGATACAGACATTTTCTTCGGGTTCATCCAAAACAAAGACTTATCCATGCCCAAACCTTCAAAATTTTTTAAAATAATAGAGGCAGCCAAACTCCAATTTTCATTCACAGGATTATCAATAAACCTTTGTACAAATTTCATTCTAAAAGCCGCTGCTCTACTCTGCAAATGAATCAGACCTTGCCCCCCCTCATCTTTAGACAAAAATAAAACACTTTGTGGAACCCAGTGTAAATTATCCCAAAAAAAATAGTATAACTAAAATAGATTGAACCTTTTTTATTAAAAGTAATGGTGGATCAATACAAGTTAACCAATGCCATAGAGTAGAGGCAGCCAAATTATTAATAATTAAAACCCGTCCTCTATAAGACATATTGGAAAATAAAAATGTCCATTTGTTCAAACGACCCACTATTCTTTCTTCTACTCCTTCAAAAAAAAATTTAAACAGTCATATCATCCCCTAAATATACACCCAGGTATTTAAACCCACCTTTGCTCCACTTTAACTCCACAGGGAGAGCAGGTTGTCCATTTGGCCATTTACCAAATAAGATAGCCTCACTTTTTTTCCAATTTACTTTAGCCGAAGATACAGTCCTAAAATCACTTAAAATTTCAATAATTTTATTCACATCCCTTTGTTCTTTAATAAGAATTACAATATCATCAGCATAAGCTGATAATTTAAAAACATTTTCACAATAGGGAATATTTACACCTTTTAATTCTGCTCTAAACTTTCTCAACAAAGGTTCGATCACCAAACTATATAACATACCAGACAGAGCACACCCCTGTCTAATACCTCTAAAAACTCTAAAGGGGGCACATAAGTCACCTTCAGTAAACTTTCAACATCACAATATAAGACTCTCAACTTATCAATAAAAACTTTATTAAAACCAAAAGCTTTTAGAACATCCCATAAATAACTATGTTCCACTCTATCAAACGCTTTTTCTTGATCTATTGATATTAAACCAAAATCAACATCTAAGAGCTTACCAATATCAAGAAAGTCTCTAAGAAACGAAATATTATCGAAAATTTGCCTACCTGGAACACAATAAGTCTGATCAGAGTGAATGATTTCAACTAAAACTTTGCTTAATCTATTTGCTAATGCTTTAGATAGAATTTTATAATCACTGCATAGCAAAGAGACAGGCCTCAAATTTTTAATGTCACTCAGGTCTCCTTTCTTTGGCAGTAGAGTAAGGACTGCTCTACGGCAGCTCAGTGGTAATTTTCCACTGCTCAAACTTTCATTGATGACTGCAAGCAGATCTGCACCAATCTCAGGCCAAAATGACTTATAAAAGTCTGCAGATAGGCCGTCTATTCCCGGTGCTCTGCCGCATTCCATACTTTGAAGAGCTTTCTGTAGCTCTTCTAAAGTCAACGCTCTACAAAGCTCGCCATTGGCATCATCCGATACCTGAGGAAGACCTTCAATAAACACATTACCACTGTCTGACCTGTGTGCAAGCTCACTGCTATACAGTTCTTCATAAAACTCTACTGCCCTCTTATCTCTATATTATTCAACAAGAGTGCACCACTCTTTGAACGTAAGCCATAAATACATCTTTTTTTACCATTTTTTTCTCCAAATTAAAAAAGAATTTTGAAGGTATATCCATCAACTCTATATTCTGGAAACAAGATCTGATCAGAGCCCCTTGTGCTTTCAAGTTTAAAAGTTTAGTCAATTCTTTCTTTTTTTTTTTTTATCTAAAACTCCAATAAGCTCTTGATTTTGTTCAGTATCAATAGATTCTTGAAGTTTCTTTATGTCTTCTTCTAAATTTACCATTAGATTAGTTAAGTCTTTAGTGATGTTGCAAGCATACTGTTGACTTAATTGTCTAATTTGTATTTTACCAAAGTCCCACCATTGCTGCAAAGATTGGAACTCAGACTTTATGGTTCTAAAGTCATTCCAAAAAAACTTAAAAATATCTCTAAATTCCAAATCAGTTAATAAACTATTATTAAGAATAATAATATTTCACTCTCAGTATCAGTTTGGCTGAACTCCACTTTCTCCATTCTTTTTGGTTTACTATAATGGCGCTGTTTCATTCTTCTCTTTTGTGGTGTTTTAAAAACACCCTCATCCTGTTCTTCTAATAAACAATGATCTCCTACCATCTCCATGTCTTGATTTTTGTCTGAACTCTGCTTATCACCTGAACCATTAAGTGACTTCATTTTATCAGATACAGAATCTTCCTCAGTCTCAACCACAGTTTGTCCCTCATCACCCATTTGCTTCGAAGCTACTGCCTCACCTGATAGATCAATTAGGTTTACATCTGCAGATTTTTGTGCATTGTTTTCCCCAACTACACTAGTTGTAGGCAACTCTTCTCTAACAGTTTGCACTACCTCCTCTTCGCCTACCTTTTCAACCGAGACCGACGGAACATTGTTCTTAGATTTGTCTTCTTTTCTCGGGCAAGCCCTCACGAGGTGTCCTATTTCACCACAGCTAAGGCATCTCATATTATTAGTTGTGGCAAAAATCACATAATTGAATTCACCGTGCTTAAAGTTAAACGTTAAGTCCAAATCTTCTCTGTTATCCTTTAACACCATAAACACGAAGCGTCTAAACGACACTACATGTTTTAATAAAGGCGATTTACAGCCAATTTGAATCATTTTTATTGGAGAAACTAATTTACCGTATCGCTCTAACATCTGTGCAAGCACCTCATTTTTAATGAAAGGCGGTACGTTTGAAAGGATAACCTTCTTCGACGGCGTGGACAACGGTAGCACCGAAACAAACGCATTGTCAATTACGACTCCACTTTCAACCGTGAAGTTCGCCAACTCAACAGTTTTCATAAACACAACAACCGCGCCATTCATTCGCGAAGCTGACACAACATTCTCACAACCAACCACCTCTCCCACCGCTAAACTACAATCCTCAACACTAGCCTTCGAGTCTATTTTCACGGCATGACGCCGCGTGAGGAAGTCAAAACTCCTCACACCTGAAGTCATTCTGCCAGTAATAAATACTGGCAGATAGACAACTTTTACAGACTCAACACTACAAACAAACCCCTAAAAAAAAAAAAAAATTTTGCTTAGCACAACTGCCAAACAAAAGAGAATTCACACACTCACCACGCTCCGTTCACTCACTCACACGCTCAACAAACGCCCACGCATGCGCAGAGAGAGAGAGAGAGAGAGAGAGAGAGAGAGAGAGAGAGAGAGAGAGCGCCTCGGAACATGACCTGATAGGCGAGCCGCAGATGGGAAGGGCGTCGGACACGTACCATCGTTGGACACGTACAAACAACATAGCTCATCCCTGGATGACGTCGGAATTTCACGCTTCTCCGATTTCCGCATCTGAAACTCATTATGAGATCAAAGGTCACATATGGTTATCAATAATATTATTATGAGGTCACAAAGGCCAAAGCAATCCACCAGCAATCACTACTTATATATATATATATATATATATATATATATATATATATATATATATATATATACTCTATATATATATTTTTTTTTTTAAAGAATGCAAACATGTACACCAATCTTGCTCAAATATTATTGTAGCACAGTTTGTGCTGAATACAAAAATAAAATAACATGTTGGTGAATAGTATGTTTTAAGTAGCTGAAATGAGCACAAATGTCAGGGCATGTCAAAACATCTCAGGGGCGCCAAAATCACCTCAGACCCCAGAGGGTTAAAGTGGATTCTTCCTCCATAACACTCTATGCACAAAATGCATTCATTAAAGAGCAACTACATCTCTTTTCTTTTTAAGACAAATCGAAATAACAACATACGTGCAACAGGAGAATTAATCAGTGGATCACAGGCGACAGCTTCCGCCTCTCTAGTATACACTAATGCTAGTCAATTAGTACTTCATTTAAATCAAATTAAATGTTAAACAATACATTTCCATCATAACCAACATAATCGTACACTTATATCAACTTATCACATTCACCCAGCGATTAATATGCATTTAGACAAGAAACATGATCATATCAGAGTGGTTCGCGGAAGAAGCGTCGGCACACGCTCTCATTAGCCTCGGAACAGGTAGACTAAAGGGGCGGCCACACTGCACGCTTCTTATTCTTCTTGTTTTACGACGCATCGCAAACTTATAAATGTATTACTACCACCTATCTCTCAAACGGACCATTGACACTCTGTCTACAATCTCCTGATTCAAACACCCTTGTTTTTGCACCAGTCGTGCAAAAATATCACTGTCCATGGTACTGATTCTGTCAGATTATTGACAAGTACTCCGAAAGCATGACAGCAAACAGGATGTTTATTTAGGGTGAACACTTTCAAAAACTAGTGGAAACAAGATGGTTTATAAATAAATTGCGCCTCGCGTATATATTCAGTTTGTACCATCACTGTGTTTTATGGGTTCCTTCAATGGCACAGCATCCAGTTCAATAGCCTTTGAAAGGAATGACCCAGTGCTACAGTGCAAGTTGCAAAATATTTATTTGACTATGAAGAACATACTACAAGTCTTTAATGTGCAGTTATTTACTCTAGATGTTCAATTTCTCCCATCACTGTATTCTTCGGGTGTCTTCATTGAGACACCTTCCAGTTCAATATCTCTTGAAGGAAGACTGACTTACCCAGTACACATTTTATAATATTCATTTTTCATCAAATAACACACTACACTTCAGCAACATTTTACTACAGCAAACTGTGAAATGTTTCGCTCAATTGAAGGAACATAACACAGCTCTTTATTGTGTGAGTTATTGCTTCATGCTCCCAGCGTGTTGCATTGGTTTCTTCATTGACACCTTACACAGTTCAATAGGTCTGGAAAAAAACAGATCAAGTCATCCAAGGAAGATTGTAAATTCTTTATTTAGTCTCAAAGATCAAGCTACAATTCTTTATTGTACAAGTTTTTGCTTTATATGTTTCATACCTATTAATGACATTGTGTATGGGTTTCTCCATTGACACATGGTTCACTTCAATAGCTTTAGGTAAAAAAAAAGGGTCGTAGTGCTCCAGAACGAGTTGGAAAATTGTTTATTTGACCCTATAGAGCATACTCTTCAGTGTACATATATTTGCCTTTTATGTTTTTCTCAATCACACATTATCCACTTCAATAGTTTTTGAAAGGAGTGAGCGACTGCTCTAAAACAAGTTAGAAATCCTTATAAATAGTTTACAAAACAAACTACCGTCCAGGTTTTCTTGTCTTTTCATCTCTGTTTTTGTCATTTTGTGTGATACAGACCTGTGATCCTTATAATGAAATAATGGAACGGAAAGACTTTTTCACAGCTTTTAAGCAAGCCTTGATACTGAGATTATTCAGGGCATTTTTGGCCCAACATGTCATTGAAGTTTTTAGATGCAGATCTGCATGCTTTGCTGAAATGTGAACATATGCATGTAGTGCACCAGCAGACAAGATTAAATGGGCCCTCTCTAACTGCTAAAGTGGAGTATGGTTTGCTACAATTTGATTGAATGCCAATGGACTAACACAAACAAACGTCCAGTGATATCAGATAAGGAGGCTAAGACAACTACCAGACATATTGCTTGGCGATCCCAGCACCCAAGAGAGGGCATTTTAATTGGTCCAAAAGATTCACCTTTTTACCCAAACCCTCCTTTTACTTTCATTCTAAGGCCTAGGCTAAGATGGCCACACATTCCTTTGACCTACAGATGCAGCATGCAATTTTGCTGGCCATGCAGTAACAATGGCTATAACAAAGGGGATCAAACTTTTCACACTTTTCAACTTTTCACACCCCTAAAATATAATTGATATTCCTTAGTAGTGTTTGTCATTTGGATAGTTGTTTAGTACTTTATTAACTGTGGCATGTTTATTTTTTTCATTGCATGTTTAGTTTTTATTTTTTTTATAACTGTGTCTTTCTTGTGTTGGTAATCACAAGCCAAATCTCAAAACCCTTTAGATCTGATATCCTTCCTCCAATGTACATAATTATGTACTACTATCCAGTCGGGACAAATTGGAGCAATCATCTGATGAACAGCAGGTGTTAGATAAGCCAAAACTTTAAAAGGTGCAATACTGTGGGTTCTTTAGAGCAAAACAAACAAGTAAGAAGACTAAGGTCAAAACTCATCAACTCATGGGTGGACATAAAATAGGACAAGAGGTAAAAAGGACAGATGTATGGGCAGAAGCAGGAGGAAAGGAAGCCGTTGTGATTCAGTTTTTGAAAGATAATATTTTAAACAAGTGCCAGGGATATTCATCTGACATATGGTCAGATGTATCCATTGCTTTATTTGGTGAGGACACCAAAGAATCGGCAGAAAGAAAGAATCGGCACTGGTTATGGGTCATATGGACCAAAAACAGAAATGGTGTTAGGGACCAACTAGCCATGAACAAACGAAGGCAAATTATTTTGCCTGCCTCTATAATTATGTCATCCAATAGCAATTGTATATAGTGGACCCACAACATATTAAGACACTTTAGCTGTGGCCCATGTAGGATATCAGAACGAATCAGACAAATTAAGATTCAATCAGATTGGTGTTGAACAACTCAGAGAGCCATATTCCACAAAGAGGCCCAGGGCCACAAGACAATGTAATAAATCTGTCCAGATCCTGGCGCCATGAGTCTGAAGCAAGTCCACCATCTAGCAGCTTTGCAACTTATCATTTCAACCTGTCCTCCAACCAATACACCCGTATAGGTCGTTTGTCCAAATCCCTGAAATACGACCCATCAGAGCGTATACTACTATTGCACCCCTATCGGCAACAGGACATTTTCATATTAATGTTTTGTACTCTTTTATCTGCGTGGTACCACTTCCGGCTTCGATACTGTTCGGACGCTCCTGCTTATTGCTCTGTGCTTCGCTCCCTATTTATGCACTTTTCTCAGATTTCTCTAAGATTTTAACTTCAGCATATCAGCACAGTGCTCAAACAACACAGTTTTTAGAAAAAGGAGACTCTTTGCCTCTCACTGCCAGCAGTTTACATTCCGGAGACGGGAAAACACAGCTGCCTACATTCAAACAGACGGGAAAGAAAATGCCCCTTGTGGAATCTACTTGCTGCATGAACTGCCACAGACTTCTACAAAGGATTGCGGTTCTTGAAACAAAGTTACTTGCTGGAGCTCCAAAACAGGTGGAACACACGGCAGATCGTCATCACGGAGCCCCTCAGCATACAGCCGGTGAGTCCTGTGAATCTAGTGAATCTCAACAGTTTATACAAAGTGTAGAAGAACAAGCTGATCGACAGACTAATCGAGCGAGACCCAAAGGCACTCGAGACATCAGATTGTCACGAGTATCTCGTATTGCTGCGGTAGCATCCTCTACCCCAGAAACGGCTATGACAAGACTTGTAAGCACTGGCATTCTAGAACCCCCTATACATCTTGAGAACCGATTTGAAGCATTAATGAATGTGGGAATCCCCAAATGTGACAAAACATGGATCGTATCAGCCAGCAGCTAACATCGCTACTAACAGGCGCTCGAGGTCGAGCAGACAGCGGCACTCAGCTCAGAGCGCAGCCGAGCCCAGGACTCTGATAGTGGGTGACTCTATTATCAGAAACATCAGTAGCAGGACTACAACTACATGCTGCTTTCCTCAAGCAACCGTCTCTGATGTGAACAAGGAACTTCGGAACATTCTGATGAAGCACAAGACTGCAAATCGAATCATCATCCATGTGGGGAAGAACGATATTCGGAAAGAGCAGTCAGAACTGCTTAAGAAGGATTTCAGCAAACTCTCTGAAACACTTCAAAGACCTGAAGTTCAGTTGTTCATCAGTGGAGCACTCCCAGCAAGAGGAACTAACATGTTTTCACGGCAGCTTGGTCTGAATACATGGCTACAAAGAACCTGCAGTACAAAAGGAGTCAACTTCATCGACAACTTCAATATTTTCTGGGGCCATAGACAACTGTTTAAACTGGACGGCTTCCACCCAAACAAACTTGGTGCAAGAGTCCTAAAGGACAATATCTATTTCTCCCTCCGTCATCCTTCAGTGGTGTGTGCCAATCCATTTGGCCTCAACGGCACACACACACCCGGACAGAGTATGAGTGACCACAGAACTTCATGTCAGCCTCAGAGTCATCTTGTGGTCGACACATCCCACAAGGACACTGATAACACCACGCAGCCAAAACAAACTTTCCTCATGGAAACTATCCCGGCTGAGCCCTGCCCAACGACCTCTTCACAGACATACTGTGACGTACTACAACAGCTCCAAGACTCAGCACCCAAGGAAAACTATCTGGAAAACAGCCAGGGAAGCCAGGACAACATATCACAGCCACCGGAAACACCAGAGCCAGAGCCCATCTCACCAGACACACTATCCCTCTCTCCAGCATCTCCACTTCTAAGCTTCTCACAGAAAATGGAGGAACTGGTGTATGCTGGGACCAAACTCTCCCACTTGTTCGCTGCAAGCCCCCAGATATCAACTAAAAAACGGCGGGCCCCACAACCACCAAAGACTGCGGGCCCAGCTTTCCCTCCTCCTCCTGTGAGAGCTCTCCGACCGCTGCCACAACGCCAGGGCCCAAACCCTCCTCCATCGGCTGTAGGTGAACCAAAAACAACTGGATCCCCGCTATATTAGCAGCAACACTCACAATTGTTTACAGAACAAGCGGGAACCCAGTATGCCTGTAGCCTTCTATATTTCTGTTTTATCATGTGATAGAAAGTCTAAGGCCTTCTCAAGCCGTATGGCTGACCCATCTAATCTGCGGCCTATAATGCGTCAATCTGAGATTGCTGTAGAGACAAAATGTAATTCCATCAAGTTAGCATTTTTAAACATTCGTTCACTAAAAAATAAATCATTTCTGATCAATGATCTTATAACCACAAACAACCTGGATTTTATGTTTCTAAATGAAACATGGCTTGAAGACAGCTGCAGTGCAACAGTCCTCAATGAAACAGCCCCTCCTAACTTTCACTTTACAAGTGTCTGCAGGACTGTTAGGAGATGTGGAGGTGGAGCTGCTCTATTTAAAGATGTTTATCAATGCAAGCAAGTGACATTTGGTCAGTATTTGTCCTTTGAATATCTAGGTATTGTGCTGAAAGGTGCTCCACGCATTCTGTTTATCATTATTTACAGGCCTCCAAAATACTCTCCAGCCTTTGTGGAATAGTTCACAGAACTGTTATCAATGATTTCCTCAGAGTTTGACTGTTTTACTATTGCAGGGGATTTTAATATTCACATAGATAATGCAGAAATCAAAACTGCAAAAGAAATTATAACTGTTCTAAACACTTTTGATCTGACCCAGCATGTGCATGGACCCACACACAATCGTGGACACACTCTAGATTTACTCATCAGTAGAGGTCTAAACATTTCATCCATTGTTATTAAGGATGTAGCACTATCTGATCACTTCTGTATTTTCTTTGATATATTGATCTCTGTTACCACTGAATCTAGATCTGTCTCTGTCAGAAAGAGATGCATTAACGATAACACTAGTGCGCTATTTATGAAGGCTATATCTTTAACACCAAGCATTCCTGCAGACTCTGTTGATCTTCTCCTGGATTCTTTTAACTCAAAAGTTAAGAATGTTATTGATGATATTGCTCTGACAAGGGTCTGCAAGAAAAACAGCAGACAAAAATCACCATGGAGAAAATCAACAGCAGTTCAGAGTATGAAAAGACAATGCAGAAAAGCTGAGCGGATGTGGCGGAAGACAAAACTTGAAATTCACTATAGCATCTATAAAGACAGCCTTCATGCTTTCAATGTGGAACTAACCACAGACAGACCTTCTTCTCAAACCTTATAAACAGTAACTTAAACAACTCTCACACTCTTTTTGCTGCTGTGGAGAGACTGACAAACCCCCCCAAGTCAGATTCCCAGTGAAATGCTCTCCGACAGTAAATGCAATGAGTTTGCTTCCTTCTTTTCTGAGAAGATCAATAATATCAGAAAGGAGATTGGCATATCTACTTTTGCACAGGTCACACAGATTCGACTGCAATTTCAAAAAGAAGTGACTATGCCTGTTTGTGAAGCAATTGATTGCAATATTTTGAAAGAAATAGTACAGCACCTTAAATCATCAACCTGCTATCTTGACACACTTCCCACATCTTTTTTCAAAAGTGTGCTTAACTGTTTAGAAGCAGATCTCTTAGAAGTGGTGAACACTTCACTTCTCTCTGGGACTTTTCCAAACTCCCTGAAAACTGCAGTTGTTAAGCCCCTTCTGAAAAAGCGCAATCTTGATAACACAATGTTGACACAACTATAGACCAATATAAAATCTTCCGTTCATAGGTAAGATTATTGAAAAGGTAGTTTTTAATCAGCTGAACAACTACTTAAACCTAAATGGATACCTGGACAACTTTCAATCTGGTTTCCGAGCACATCATAGCACAGAGACAGCACTCATTAAGATAATAAATGATATTCGCTTCAATTCTGATTCTGGCAAAATATCAGTGCTGGTACTACTAGATCTTAGTGCTGCGTTTGACACTGTTGATCATAACATACTACTAGAGAGACTGGAAAACTGTATCGGGCTTTCTGGGATGGTACTCAAATGGTTCAGGTCATACTTAGAAGGGAGAGGTTATTATGTGAGTATAGGAGAGCATGAGTCTAAGTGGACGTCCATGACATGCGGAGTCCCACAAGGCTCAATACTTTCACCACTCTTGTTTAGCCTGTATATGCTCCCACTAAGTCAAATAATGAGAAAGAACCAAATTGCCTATCACAGCTATGCTGATGATACGCAAATTTACCTAGCCTTATCTCCAAATGACTACAGCCCCATTAACTCCCTCTGCCAATGCATTGATGAAATAAACTTGTTGGACGTCCCAGAACTTTCTTCAGTTAAATAAGGAGAAAAGTGAAGTCATTGCATTTGGAAACAAAGATGAAGTTCTCAAGGTGAATGCATACCTTGACTCTAAGGGTCAATCAACTAAAAACCAAGTCAAAAATCTTGGGGTGTTTCTGGAGACAGACCTTAGTTTTAGTAGCCATGTCAAAGCAGTAACTAAATCAGCATACTATCATCTCAAAAACATTGCAAGAATTAGATGTTTTGTTTCCAGTCAAGACTTGGAGAAACTGGTTCATGCCTTTATCACCAGCAGGGTGGATTATTGTAATGGTCTCCTTCCAAAGAAGACCATTAGACAGCTGCAGCTCATCCAGAACGCTGCTGCCAGGATTTTGACTAGAACCAGAAAATTTGAGCATATTACACCAGTCCTCAGGTCCTTACACTGGCTTCCAGTTACATTTAGGATTGATTTTAAAGTACTTTTACTGGTTTATAAATCTCTAAATGGCCTAGGACCTAAATACATTAGAGATATGCTCACTGAATATAAACCTAACAGACCACTCAGATCATTAGGATTGAGTCAGTTAGAAATACCAAGGGTTTACACAAAACAAGGGGAGTCCGCTTTTAGCTATTATGCCGCCCGCAGTTGGAACCAGCTTCCAGAAGAGATCAGATGTGCTAAAACATTAGCCACTTTTAAATCCAGACTTAAAACTCATCTGTTTAGCTGTGCATTTGTTGAATGAGCACTGTGCTACGTCCGAACTGATCGCACTATGTATAATCACTTTCTATTCTTAAATGTTTTAAATTCTTTTAAAATCAATTTTTAAATCACTTTGTTTTTATTGTTGTGATTATTATTATTTTTAATTTCTTATTATTATTTTTAATGACTATTTCACTTCCTTTTATGTAAAGCACTTTGAATTACCACTGTGTATGAAATGTGCTATATAAATAAACTTGCCTTGCCTTGCCTTGCCTTGCCTTGCGTTATAGTTCATGTTTCGTATAGCTCGGTTGGTAGAGCATGGGTTCGATCCCAGAGAACACACGCGCTCATGATTTTGCATGATTTCTGTAAGGGGTAGGTTTAGGGGTAGGGTTAGGTGTGGTCATTCGTACGAATTAGCCACCTAGTAAAATATGTATGAATTACTGTGAGATCGGTGTAAAAAGTCCACACATTACATTTAAATAAACACGCATTTTGATTGGTAATGACAGTCATACGTCATTTCATGACGACAGACACAACACGAGACTGTCATTATTTTTACGTGCGCTAGAGGGCGCTTAACTTTAAAACGTAAAAATAGGTTGTAATAAGGCGCTTGCACAAACGACCTATAGGGTCGTTTTTTTTGTTGGAGGACAGGCTCAATCATTTCTATGCATAACTCCATATCATGTATGTAACCCACACAATTAAGTTTGCCGCAAGGTCCCCCTTTACCAATCTGTGAAATGCTATCAAATGAACATCCTCAAAGCAGTCAGACTGGCAACATCAAAGCAAACAAGGTCTGAGAGACTTTGTCACATTTGCCTTTGCAAGACTGCAGAACGCCTTTTCACTAGCTGAAACAAGACATATATTTAGTGCACTGTGTTCTGTCCTGACAACTCCAAAAAGCAGAGAAAATGTCAAGGCAAGCCTGCAAATTCTTGAAAGTGTAATTGCTAAACCCCAAGAAGGCAAGCATGATGAAAAAATGGAAATTGGAGACACAAAAAATGGGACTGTGAAGACAGAAACAATGCTACTACAATTGTGGGTTGTTCACCATTCATACCGTATTTCAGACAGATCTTTGAAGAAGCCAAGGAACTCGCAGCAAGTGAGACATCTTTCTCTAACGACAACAATCCATACTTTTGTCCAGGTATCATTGACATGCTCTTTGACCATTATCTTGCAATTTTTCCTATGCGGAGTGGTTTGCTGTTAAGGCATCTAGAATATGCATCACATGATCAGAAGGACATAAAACAAAATCACACAAAACAAGAGACACTAATTGCCATGTGGAAAAGTGGTTTGGAATTGTAAAACATACCATCATGAAATCTAAGAAAAAGCTCAGACCAGGAACTTTCATCAGAAAAATGTATTGCTCCCTGCAAACAAGATACACCGATCACATCATTCAGCACAACCTCTCTGAAGATCTGTTGCTAAAGCCTCGGCCACCAGTGGACATCAGTCATTCCCAGGAAACATGGATGAAGAGAAGGAAAACACAATTATCAGGGAAAAAATCCAAATACTTTTCAGCACCAAACAACATACCAGTTCCACAAAAAAAAAAAAAAAAAAAAGAACCCAGAAGTGTAGAAAGGACCTGGCAAAGATCCAGGCAACAGGTTCAAACCTGGACCATCATGATCCACCTGCAGAGATACTATCTGTAGAAGATGAGGTAATACTGTCATTAATGTAAACATTTATAACTGTGTACTACATTTAATCAATGAAGTTGAGGGAAAGTAATTCATAAGGTGGATGTTATTGTACGTTGTACGTTGAAATGCTATGGACAAAACCCTCAGATCTGAGATCTGATCTGGTTGTTGCCATTCTGAGGTCCCCTGATCACAAACAGGAGTACCTCTTGCATCATAGTGCATTCCAAACATTGAAGCCCCATGACTGGTTATTTGGAGAGGTATGTCAATAAAATATGAATGCCAAATAGTGCACCATTTGGCAAATACACTCAGTGTAAATGTATGTTCAATTTACAAACTGAAATAAGTTGTTAAATTACAATGTGTATGTGTGTATTTTCAGACTATTGAATGCTATCTAAGAGCAATTCTTAATGCAAAGGGTGCATCTGCTAAACTCTACCGACTGAGTCATTACACTACAGGTGTAATTTTAAACGGCACATGAGAGCAGTTGGCCCAACAAGGATTAAGAAAAGTTACGTTTCTGAGTATTTAGGTCATACATACAACATTGATTGTATTTTTGAATGTCATACAAGTCAACTTTGAGCAATATGATGGTGTAATCGCTGCTGTGAATGTCAACAATGTACACTGGAGGTTTGTGGTAAGTAGAAAATAAATATCTTATTCTTTTGTCTTTTTGGTATGTCCATGCTGTATCAAAACAAATTCTTGTGCTTGACCCTCAGTGTTGAAATAATGGGTTACACTTTATTTCGATAGTCCACTTTAGACATTCTACTAACTATAAGTAACTTTGGAACTACGTGTCAACTAATTCTCATTCATTTGCAACTACATGTCTACTAACTCTCAGAAGGGTAGGTTTAGGGTTAGTAGAATAAGTTGACATATACTTGGAAAGTTTCTCATAGTCAATATGTTGTATGTTGTGGACCAATCAAAATAAAGTGTTAGAGGATATTAAGCAGACAGTCTACTAATACTCTAATGACTGCTAGTTGACATGTAGTTGCAAAGTTACTTACTGTTAGTAGAATGTCTAAAGTGGACTATCGAAATAAAGTGTTACCAAATAATGAAAAGGAGGCAGCCACACAGGCCTGTAAAAAAATTGGGTACATTAGCTTTCTTTTCAAACAACCTGTAACTTTTCTGCTCTGTCAAAACACTCTGCTGTTGGTGTATTTGGGACTTTGCAGAAGAATCACAGTGCATTGTTTTTGTGCTACAACAGGGAATTCTTCAAAATGAGGAGAAATCGACATGCAATAGAAGGCTGGTTAAACACCAAATGGCAGCCTGGCACAATAGACCATACATTTCAGGACGATGGTTACGTTTTGTTCTCAGATTCAGTGTGAATTGTGCCAGAGGCGGTTTCATGTAAAATGCCTCAACATAGTGGTCCCATCAAAAGACCAATCATGGTTTTGTGTTTTGTGCATACCGTATAATTTATTTAGAGGTGTTCATTGTATGTGTTCATTGTATGTCTTTTTATTTGTTATGCTAAATGCATTAAAAAACAGTACATTTTATGCTTGTAATATTTATTATACCTTTGGCCTTGTGGCTCTATGTTTACATTAGTTTTTTTGGAAGGATAAACAAATATTTTTTTGGCTATTCAACTTTCATGTGTTTTCTGTGTCAAAATTATTGATTTGAAATGACTAAAATGGCTACACTAAAAATTGCTAAATAGTACTTTATCAGACCATTTAGAGAATCGCAGCACCATGCAGAGAGACAGCATTAACAGTGTAGATATTTCTTTTGTTGTGCTTGTATACCGGTTAAAAGATCCTAAGATTCATAACTCACATCTTGTTCACCCATGGATATTCCGCAAATAGAGAATACATAGTTACCTCTTATTTGGATGGATGGAGTTAGAAGCCTTGGATGCTCTCCCGCCGGTGACCGTCTCAGCTCAGTCAAGTTCGTGTCTCTTGAGGCTCGATTATAATATATTCAGGTTCAGATAACAGGTTATTATTGTTAATTAATGACTCAGAGGCTTGTTTAAAAAAGTTAACGAATCACCAAAGCATTGGTTTCGTTTTATTAAAAAACAATTAACTCATAAGCAAATAACAAAATAACAGCGAGTAGTCTTCACCACGAAAATCGGCCTTGACAAAAGGTTTTACAAACGTTTATATAGTTCTCTCTGTCACTCTTACACCTGCCCCCCCCCCCTTCTAGGGGAGGAAGCCTTGCCTTTTTTGTCTAAGTCTGCACAAAGCGATGTCAAAAGTTCAAAAGGAAAAAATATAGCATCTCTAAATAGCGAAGGTGTCTATATCTATTTTTCTATTTTAAACTATAGGAGAGAATTGTAACACCTGCTTATAGCATAAACAATACATAAGCCTATATGTCTAAACCGCAATATAACACCTCTAGTAAGTGTGATAATAATAATAATAATAAGTTTTATTTATATAGCGCCTTTCCAGAGCTCAAGGACACTTTACAATAAACATCAGAAATGGGAGGAAAACATCAAACAATAAACAGAAAGAAAAGAACATCAGAAATCCAAAGAGTAATATACAACATAAAACAAAATAAACAGAAGTTAACTAAGAAAGATAACATTCTGAAAACAAGTAAGTTTTGAGCAGCGATTTAAATTCAGACAGGTTATTGACAAGACAGAGTGATCTGGGTAGAGAGTTCCATAATTTAGGGGCAACAACACTGAACGATCTGCCCCTCATGGAAGAGAGGCGATATCGAGGGATGGTGAGAAGGCGAGAATCAGAGGACCGCAATGAACGTGGTGGAGAATAGGGGTGGAGCAGATTGCAAAGATAGTAAGGGGCCAGACCATTCAAGGCTTTAAAAGTAAGCAGGATAATTTTAAACTTGATGCGATAGGCCACTGGTAGCCAGTGCAGATCAGCTAGAATAGGGGTGATGTGGGCTGAATGCTTGGTGTGAGTGAGAAAACGAGCGGCTGAGTTTTGAATATACTGTAATCTAGCAATAGTGGTAGCTGGCAAGCCAATGAAGAGGGCATTACAGTAATCAAGACGAGATGAGACAAAAGCGTGAATGAGAGTTTCTGCATCATTGGTACTTATGAAAGGACGAAGCTGGACAATTCGTCGTAAGTGAAAAAATGCCAGTTTAGAGAGAGAGTTAATGTGAGACTGAAATGAAAGTGATGTGTCAAACATAACACCGAGATTTCTAACGATACTAGATGGAGTAATTAAAGTGCCAGTAATATCGCAAGTAAAGTCAGCGGGAACTTTAGTGGTAAGTGCTGAAGTACCAATGATGATGATCTCAGTTTTTTCCATATTTAGTTTCAGAAAATTAGAGTTAAGCCAAGTTTTAATATCCTGCACGCAAACAGAAATGTTATTGATTTGGGTGGATAGGGAAGGCCTGCATGACGTGTAGATTTGGATGTCATCTGCATAAAAATGATAGCTAAAGCCGTGACGCTGTAGTATCTGACCCAGTGGTAAAATGTAAATAATAAACAGCAAAGGCCCCAGAACGGAACCCTGGGGGACGCCTTGTTTCAGGGGGGCAGTAGGGGATCTGAAATCCCGAGCAGAAATGTAAAAGTGTCTGTCATATAGATATGAAGAGAACCAGAAAAGAGCAGTACCAGATATACCCACAGCCGAAAGTCGAGAGATGAGTAAATCATGAGAGATAGTGTCAAAGGCAGAACTGAGGTCTAGTAACAGAAGTAAAGATAGAGAGCCGGTATCGCAAGAGAGTAATAAATCATTAACTACCTTTACAAGGGCAGTTTCTGTACTATGTTTTGGACGGAAGCCTGACTGAAATGGATCAAAGAAATTATTTGCCACTAGGAAGGACCGAAGCTGGGCTGCTACAGCACTTTCCAGTAATTTAGCAATAAATGGCAAGTTTGAAATGGGACGATAATTGGATAAAACTGAAGGATCGAGATTGGGTTTTTTGAGAACCGGGGTAACTGCACCGATTTTAAGTGACTGAGGAAAAGTAGTAGTGACAAGCGAAGCATTTATGAAATGAGAGATAGGTGCAGAAATGACCAAATGACACTGTTTTAAGAGAGAAGTAGGAGCTGGGTCTAGTCGACAGGTAGAGGAGTTGGATTTAGAAATAAGCTCAGAGACAGAGGAAGGATTAGTAAGAGAAAAGCAGGATAGGGAATGACCAGAGGGATTAGGCTCAAAATTAAAATTGATAGTGCTGTTCGAAAAGCCCTGGTGGACGGCAGCCGTCTTGTCTAGAAGATGATTTAGAAAGGAGTAGCAGAATTCAGCTGAACCTGCAGTATCATTAGTTGGGGGTTTGGTAAGTTTATTTACTGTGTCGAATAGTGCTTTTGGCCTGTTACTAGCTTTATTAATCATGGCAGAAACAAAACTAGAGCGTGCTAAGTGCAGGGCAGATTTGTAATTTGTAATTTTTGAGATGTTCAAGAAAGGCTTGGTGATGAACAGTGAGGCCAGTTTTTCTATAGAGACGCTCAAGCCGTCGACCAGAGCTCTTGAGGATGTGAAGATCGGGGGTAAACCAGGGAGAGGTATGAGGTATGAGTAGAAGGAACATAAGATGATAAGCATCTTATGCCACGGTCAGCTAGAAATTCCACCTTGCACCGAGGTGCAAGGCGCATCTCTTGCTTTTAACCGTTCTGTTACAAAAATAAGCATAGCAAATACATAGCAGTTAAACCCACAAAAATTATCATCATCTGCCATCTCAAAACAGGATACACTTTTACACAGCTTTTAATACTCATACTTTAATAACAGAATTCTGGAGTTTCACTGTCTTTAGATCGTTTGTTAACTTTTGTAATTCAGCAGAGAAATCACATAACCCAATCATCTCTCTCATCAATTTCATTATTCTGTTTCCTCATTAATTTTAGAATTGCCTTCATTTTGAAGATGATCTTCTGGTCTTCTCGCTCTCTCTTGGCCCCGTCTGCGACGTTCCTTCTTCTCTTGTTTCTTGACTTCTCTACTCCAGTTTCTTTGTATCCCTTGAACTAAAAAATCATCAAATTCAACTTTTATTTTATCTGATCTCTTCTTCACGGTTTTGTTAGAGGGTTGGTCGGGAAATCCCATACCAGATGGACCGGTTAATCCTACACTTTATAAAATTAGCGTAATCAAATTTAATTAGGTTGAATCATTTGAGATCTAGTACATTTAAGGGATAGCAGCTATTTCAGAATCTATCTGTTTTTGCATGTATCTCCAATGGCTGCATTGGCTAAGTTTTGATTTTTGTCCAAAGTTGATTCTTAATGCAGTACATGCAGAAGTGATGTAACACTGTATTTATATAACACACTGAACACTAGTGTAAGGTTGAAAATAATCAAAGACTTCTGCTTTCCTGTTCCAAACATATATTGGGTAACAAAAGGGCCATTTGGCATTCCTGAAGGCACAGATGTGCTGATAGTGATCAAGGCCTGTAGGCCAACATGTGTATACAGTACATCGGGAGTCTACTAACTGTTGCACCTTTTACCCAGTGGGTGAAGCTGTAATCTGCTGATTGGTCAGTTTGAATGTTTCACATTTGGGTTTTAGTCACATGGTCAAGGAAGGGATAAAAGAAGATTGCAACTGTTGCTCTGTCTCTTTTCTTTGCTGGAGCTCTTCTTGGGGCTCTGCCCTCTCTCCCTCTCTCTCCCTCCCCACCCCCTCTCTTTCTCTCTCTCTCTCTCCCTCTCTCTCTCTCCCGACCCCCTCTCTTTTTCTCTCAGGTAACATTTTACATACATGTTGGGTACAATTAACTGGTTACGTTTTACCATCCTTCATCTATTTTGTAACCAATTCAAGTGTAACCATAACAATATACTGTTATTAAACTATTTCAATTATAAATTATGTACTAACTAGTCTTGATTCAACATTGACTTTGAAGAGCTACCTATTGCAATACAATATAGTCACTCAATAGCAATGCTCTCCCGCGTATTTAGCTATTCTAACAGTGCTTATTTCCGTCATTGGTATAACGGGCAGTGGGTGGTAATAGACTAGAAATGTACAGTTTTATACCATCGTGCTGATAACGTTTCTTTAGTCATTCGGCAATTCTACAGCCTGAACCACTGTAGGGAAACCACCCTTACACCAGCAAAACACAAAAATCTTTATATCTTTAGGGTGTAGAACATACAAATAATAAGACTAGTAGGGACAAATGATTTTTTTACTCAGAAATTTTTAATGACATTTTCTATTGGTTTCTTCAATGACACATTAACCAGCTCAATAGCGTTTTTTTTTTCTTCAGTGAAGAAATATTTTGTTGAGATGCTCAATTTCTACTTGCAGTGTGCTGTGTAGATTTTTTTCAATGCATATCATCCAGTTCAATAGCTTTTCTTTGTGGTACTTGGAATTCTATATAATTAATACAAAAAAATAACAATGGCACATTGATGGCTCAGGAAGGTGTAATTGTCCAAATAACATATTGTTTAATTTTAAAATATAAAAAGTTTTAAAAGTTTTTGCATTTCACTGCGTTCCAAAGTTCAAACTTGGTGAACTCTGAACTGCGATTTCGCATCACGTGACACCGTGTGACCAACTGCAGATTGATACGTCACAGCATGACCTCGTAGCTGAATTAAAAACATAAAATTAAAACTGCAGCGCTGCAGAAAAGTAGTAGATTGTACGTTTTCACATTTTAGGTGTATTATTATGTGTCATGTGTTGAATTTAACTTTTTAAAAAGACATATCACGACTGTTGCAGCTTCCGAGGGAATTTCGCATGCTCAAAGTCTAGTGCAGTGGTCACCAACGTGGTGCCCGCGGGCACCTGGTAGCCCGCATGGAGCCGCTGAGTCGCCGCCATGCACGTTCTATAAATAGCCTGAATTAGCGCTGGCCGATAAATGATATCATGTCGAGATTGTGATAAAATTTATGTTAATAATGATGATAAGCTCTGGACATTTTTACTAAATATGGATTAATCTAACGTCCTATCACACAACAGAAATAAATTCTTCAGCAGCCAGTCAGCGCATGTCGCTAATAAGTCTGCATGTTCTGTGTGTCTCTGCGTGAATGCGTGGAGTAGTTTCATCTGATACATAAACTCAAACACACGTGACTCGTGGTGTTTTCAGCATCTGCGTGTCAGTATATGAGGACATGAACACACTTCATCTCCAGAGCTGCTCTGAGAGTTACTTCACCAGCTTTAAGGCCTTTCCACACTGAGCGCGATGCGAAAAAGCAAGGCGAATCGCCGACGAACGGTGCTTTCACACCGACCCTGATAGCACACGTACCTGTATAAGATGTCTGTTAAAGATCTCTTGATCTGGAAAGCATCTGCTGTCTATAAACGTCTGACAGACGTCTTTCAGATGTCAATTTTACATACATTCTAAATCAGAAACATCTTAAAGACATCTAATAGACGTCTATTTGACATCTGATAGAAGACGTCCTATAGATGTATTGCAGATGAGCAAACACCCTAAAAAATACGTCTTGCAGATGTAAATGCAGACGTCAAATAGATGTCTCCGAGATGTACGTGTGCTATCAGGGGAGCGCGAAACGAATGTTTGCCTTCTGCTAATTCACACCTGCACGCTAGGGGGCGCCGACCAACAATGTATTTTTCCTCAAATATGTGTCTCGTATGTGGATTTAACATCTAAATTAAGATAAACAAAGTTTGGTTCTACACCAGTAACACAAACTATCTATAATGCTTACAAGAATAGGCTACATCCTAAAATATAATTAGAAGTACGATTAGCATCAAGCTACACTTGAAAATGTATTTAATTATTAATGTATTTGCTTATGTATTTGCATCATCGAGTGCTTGTAATAACTTCTGATTGTGATTTATAGTTGATTTTGATTCTATAATAATAAGCAGACACATGCACTCTTTGTATGTTTAATAACGCTACACTGCTGATATTTGTCATGAACTTCCTTTATTGCTATAAAAAAATACCATGAGCTGCATACAAAACACATACAGAAAATATATCGTCATAATCATGTCTACTTTCTTTCATATTTCATGTGTAGAAAAATGTTTCAATCAATTTTTATTTATTTATTTTTAATACGGAAGATCTAGAGAGTGAATATTCTCTGACTCATAAACACTCGCGCACGTGGAAGAAAACGGACGGTGCTCTACAGATCACATGATACAGTGGACAATTATTAGAAATGTTATTCTGTATGAAAAACATGTGAGAATAAATCTGTTCTCAAATATCAACGATAACAAGAACTCAGCATCCACTCTCTTATATGATGTTTTATTAACAAGGTTCGGGAGGAGCACGATCAGATAATCAGTCTGGCCCAGGTGGAGCTCGTCACCTAATCACCTTAACAAGCACATCAGGTGTATATATACAGCCAACTCACCTCTGTTCTATGACAGTTTTCCAGCATCCCGCCTCCACCCCAACTCCGCACTCAATAATATGTTAGTGCGAACTCGTGAACCGGGATACTCTTCTTCAGTATTTGTTTACACTGGTTTTTGAAACAGCACCACCATTCTCACCTTTTTGTGCAACAGCAGCTGCTCCGGTCACGTGATCCTAGCTCAAATCTGATTGGACGGCCCATGTTTTCGCTTTGCGAAACTGAAACGACAGACTGGACGAAAAAAAAAAAACATTAGCATTTTCGCTGCGTGAATGTTCGCAGTCTATATGGATACTTCCACAGGAAGCTGTTTATAGAGCGAATTTTGTGCCATTATTCATCAAACAAATCCAGCATTTTGCAAATAAACACAATCTGCTTTGCAAAGGAACACTCTGCTCGCAAACAAAGAGAAAGCAATTTGCAAAAACAAAAGTCAGTTTGAGCGAAAACCCAGTGGTGTTCACAAATAAATGTAATGTGTCTTACAAATCTAAATAAATGGACCCCACATCATATTTCACAAATAAATACAGTCCATCCTACAAATTGGATTTAACCCTTGAACAAATACAAATCTAGTGCATACAAATGCATACCTGTCTGTTACAGTTGCGAGACACACCCCCTCTTACGAGATTCTCTAGACTTGATTTTCTCACAAAAGCATTTTAGGCGGATTTTCTCACAAAAGCAGTTGCGCAACTTCCTCTTCCAAGACAGCAGATGGCGCTATGGGTCAATTTACGTGAATCTCCTGGGGGAAGCCCTGAAATAAGTGCTTAACCCTCTGGGGTCGACAAACGAGTATACGCGTTTTGACGCAGATTTTCCTGATAAGGCCGAAATGAGCTTGAATTACTCTGCCATTTTTGATTGTACAGATAAGAGCAATACACCATTCGAATCTGTAAGGGGTCTACTTTTATTTGTATACACTCATAATAACAACTAAACTTTGTGCTTTTGAAGAATAAAGAAAACAAACAGGGTGTGCTCTCTGTCTTCTCCATCTCCGCGAACTGTTTTTAGAAACACGTCACTAAAATGAACTGTAACTCAGCAAATACTTCACACAGAGACATGGGAGTTATATCTATAGAAAGCTTGTCTACTTTGAAATGAAGCAAGTCTTATCCAAAACAAACATTCTGTGATGAAGTAATCCGTGTGAAACCAACGCGATGTTCAATCTGTCCCGTCTGACTCATTATCTCTAATGCGATCCCGCCCTCGCGCAGCTCGCGCTGTTCATATGTAAATAGCCGCGTGGGACGTGCCCAAAACAAACAAAGAGTGAGGGGCATTCATCGCGCTACTGTTCGTTTCTGGAAGACGCGCCGAGTAAAAGCAGGATTTCCCTCGAAAGAAGAACACGATTTCATCCAGCAGAGGAGATGAGTAAGTAATGTTTCTTTTTTGCGTTAGTTAACGTTTTATTGTGACATAAACTTGAACAGAATTACTAACAGTTAGTTGCGTTTTTCCCAAACGACAACATGATGAATGTTACGCGCCTAAGAATGTTTAGACCATGTTTATTATTAATACTCTGTTCACAAATAGATTTTAATAGCATGCTAAACAATAATAATTAGTTTCTCAGATATAAAATATCATTTTTTAAAGTACAAAGCATGCTTGAGTCTGTGGCTTCAGAATCATGTCATAGGCTATTATAAAATCATACATACTAGACTATATGACTACAAAATCATAGTTGGGTTTTTCCCAAACTATAATTCCTGACTACAATGTTTGAAATAGTGTAAAACATTTTTAATATGAGGGGCAATTCACTGTATTTAAATTTCTTATGGCACGATGATGTTTTCATGCTCTATATAAAACAATAAAAGTAATATGAGTGTGCACTGTAACATGATGAATGCTACGAGTCTAAGTATGTTTAGTACATGTTTATTATTGATAGCCTACTCTGTTCAGAAATAGATTTTAATAACGTGCTAAACAATAATAATTAGTTTCTCAGATATAAGATTTCTTTCTCTTTTTTATGATAGCACAAAGTATGTGTGAGTCTATGGCTACAAAACATATACATACATATATACAGTATTGTTCAAAATAATAGCAGTACAATGTGACTAACCAGAATAATCAAGGTTTTTAGTATATTTTTTTATTGCTACGTGGCAAACAAGTTACCAGTAGGTGCAGTAGATTCTCAGAAAACAAACAAGACCCAGCATTCATGATATGGACCCTCTTAAGGCTGTGCAATTGGGCAATTAGTTGAAAGGGGTGTGTTAAAAAACATAGCAGTGTGGCATTCAATCACTGAGGTCATCAATTTTGTGAAGAAACAGGTGTGAATCAGGTGGCCCCTATTTAAGGATGAAGCCAGCACTTGCTAAACATGCATTTGAAAGCCTGAGGAAAATGGGTCGTTCAAGACATTGTTCAGAAGAACAGCGTACTTTGATTAAAAAGTTGATTGGAGAGGGGAAAACCTATAAAGAGGTGCAAACACTTATAGGCTGTTCAGCTAAAATAATCTCCAATGCCTTAAAATGGAGAGCAAAACCAGAGAAAGGTGGAAGAAAACGGAAGACAACCATCAAAATGGATTGAAGAATAACCAGAATGGCAAAGGCTCAGCCAATGATCACCTCTAGGATGATCAAAGACAGTCGGGAGTTACCTGTAAGTACTGTGACAGTTAGAAGACGTCTGTGTGAAGCTAATCTATTTTCAAGAATCCCCCGCAAAGTCCCTCTGTTAAAAAAAAGGCATGTGCAGAAGAGGTTACAATTGGCCAAAGAACACATCAACTGGCCTAAAGAGAAATGGAGGAACATTTTGTGGACTGATGAGAGTAAAATTGTTCTTTTTGGGTCCAAGGGCCACAGGCAGTTTGTGAGACGACCCCCAAACTCTGAATTCAAGCCACAGTACACAGTGAAGACAGTGAAGCATGGTGGTGCAAGCATCATGATATGGGCATGTTTCTCCTACTATGGTGTTGGGCCTATTTATCGCATACCAGGGATCATGGATCAGTTTGCATATGTTAAAATACTTGAAGAAGTCATGTTGCCCTATGCTGAAGAGGACATGCCCTTGAAATGGTTGTTTCAACAAGACAATGACCCCAAACACACTAGTAAACGAGCAAAGTCTTGGTTCCAAACCAACAAAACTAATGTTATGGAGTGGCCAGCCCGATCTCCGGACCTTAATCCAATCGAGAACTTGTGGGGTGATATCAAAAATGCTGTTTCTGAAGCAAAACCAAGAAATGTGAATGAATTGTGGAATGTTGTTAAAGAATCATGGAGTGGAATAACAGCTGAGAGGTGGCACAAGTTGGTTGACTCCATGCCACACAGATGTGAAGCAGTTTTAAAAAACTGTGGTCATACAACTAAATATTAGTTTAGTGATTCACAGGATTGCTAAATCCTAGAAACAAAAACGTTTGTACAAAATAGTTTTGAGTTTGTACAGTCAAAGGCAGACACTGCTATTTTTTTTAACACACCCCTTTCAACTAATTGCCCAATTGCACAGCCTTAAGAGGGCCCATATCATGAATGCTGGGTCTTGTTTGTTTTCTGAGAATCTACTGCACCTACTGGTAACTTGTTTGCCACGTAGCAATAAAAAAATATACTAAAAACCTTGATTATTCTGGTTAGTCACATTGTACTGCTATTATTTTGAACAATACTGTGTGTGTGTATATATATATATATATACAGATTTTCCTGATATTAACATGCTCACAAATGTTTGTTTTTTTTGTTTGTATTTTATTGAATCAGATACCAGCACCAGATGAATCCTGATGTTTCAAACTGTTTTCCTCTGAGAGCGCTGAACCAACATCATATGTTCAACTACACTGATATTCTATGTTAAAACAAGCTGCTTTTCTACTGATTATGTTTTTTTCTTCTTGAATCCATGGAAAGAAGTAGAAACACTTAAGTAAAACACGTAAATATCAGGTATGATTTACTTGTTTCACTTGTTGAACAGAATCTGTTGCAGGAATGACTCAAAGTCTGTTCACATCTCTGTGGTTAGATCAGTGTGCACAATAATGTGTCTTTGACCTTCATTATGTATGTTTTGATTATACGGTGTTGTAAATAAAATACAAATAATTTAAAAAACCCTATTTTTCAATGTCCTCACATTCTCTCTTACCTGCCTCACAGTCACAGTCACACTGATGGGCCATTAGGGCCCCATAGGGGAGGGCCCTTTGTCTCTCAGGTGAGACTCACTCAATATTCATGGCCATTGCCACTCCCTCGCATACAGACCCTCGATCACAAAACATGTCTTGAAAATTTTAAATCAATATATTGTTTTCTGTGAATGAGTAAGCAGAATGATTTTCACATAATTTTGAAGTAAATATTCTAGCCTACAAGACTGATTACTCAAAACCCACACTAAATAGTCCTGAACAAGACTTATAAGGCCTTATTTCAGCTACATTTTTTTTCCCAAAACTTACTAACCACGCATAATTTTTTTTTTTTTTTTAAATGCAAACATGTACATCCATCTTGGTCACATATTATTGTAGCACAGTTTGTGCTGAATACAAAAAAAAATTACATGTTGGTCAATAGTATGTTTTAAGTAGCTGAAATAAGCACAAATATCAGGGCATGTCAAAACATCTCAAGGGCCCCAAAATGACCTCAGACCCCAGAGGCTTAAGGCTACATCTGAGTGAGCTGACAAAAATGAGCGGTGAACAGGTGAGTTTCTGTCTTACTGTATCTATAATTGACCTTTTTTGAGGTTCATTTTCAGATTGTTAGCTGTTGTGCGCTGCTGAGAGGTTTGTGATTGTAGCTCCGTGTACCTTCACTTTTTATTGAATCTCTACCTTACTTTTACTCCTTTTTGTCTAAAGTGATAACATATAACTTAATTCCCACCATATTTCAGGTGCTATCCTTCAAACTAATCTAACTAATTTGATCGTTCGCTTTTAAAACCGCGAGTGCAGTTTGTTAGCCCGTTAGCTTGTCACTCGTGGTTCCAATTGCATTTCGTGCCTATTATTTATTATTTTTATTTTTTCCTCGCTCCGTTTTTAACAAGCTCGTCAAACAACAGTGGTAAGTTAAGTTGGTATCATTCATCAATCATGGTGAGTAATGGCTTCTTCTCCTGCTATTGTTGTTTGCACTGTTTGCCACATGTATAGTTTATCTGTCTCTGTCAGCAGCGAGGGATTCACATGTGATAAATGCATGGAAATAGTTAGGCTGACAGAGAAGATTTTAGAACTAGAGACGCGCATCCAAACTTTAGTTCAGGATGTGAGTAAGAATGTGAGGGCTGTAGATACTGCTTTGGATGCGACTAGCTCAGGGAGTCCTGTACATTGTTTGGTTTCGGTTGAGCCCATGCAGCAGGGCAGTGGGGTGACAGTGAGGCGACAGTGAGGTGGCATAGTCGCGGGTCAAAACACCACTCTTCCGTTCCGATCAGAACATCAAACAGGTTCTCCCCACTCAGTGAAGCACCCACTGAGAAACCTGATGAAAGTGCTCTAGTTATTGGCGATTCTATTGTACAGAACATGAAAATAGAGACACCAGCCACCATAGTCCATTGTTTACCAGGAGCCAGAGCACCTGACATCTTGGCAAATTTAAAAGTGCTGACTAACGCTAAACGTAAATTCAGTAAGATTGTTATCCACGTCGGCGCTAATGATGTTCGACTTTGCCAGTCGGAGATCACTAAAAATAATGTTAAAGAGGTGTGTGAACTTGCAAGTACGATGTCAGACACTGTAATATGCTCTGGTCCCCTCCCTGCTTACCGGGGTGATGAGATTCATAGCAGACTGTCGTCACTTAATGGCTGGATGTCTAAGTGGTGCCCGCAAAATAACATAGGCTTTATAGACAATTGGATGAGTTTTTGGAGAAGACCTGACCTGTTGAAAAGAGATGGTGTTCATCCCTCCTGGGGTGGTGCCGCTCTTCTCTCTAGAAATATGGCACATAGTCTTAGAGTTTGTACTTGACTAACTGGAGCCCAGGTCAGGAAGCAGACAGACTGGCTAAACCGATCGTCTGCTAGCCGCCTCACGTCACAGAAGGCAGTTAACTCTCAGCACATAGAAACTTTTTCACCTAGATATCACACTATAGAGACTGTGTCTCTTCCCCGATAAACTAGATGTGCTTTGTCTGACAGAAACCTGGCTAAAACAAGATGATTACATTACTTTAAACGAGTCTACACCCCAAGATTACTGTTACAAACACTAACCGCGTACAAAAGGTAAAGGGGGAGGTGTTGCTACAATTTATAGAAATACTTTCAGTATCTCTCAGAGGTCGGGTTTCAAGTATAATTTGTTCGAAGTAATGGTGCTCCATATAATGTTATCCAAAGAAACAAGTATTAATGATAAATCCCCTGTGATGTTTGTACTGGCTACTGTATACAGGCCACCAGGGCACCATACAGACTTTATTAAAGAATTTTCTGATTTGCTGACTGAAGATAAAGTCCTAATTGTTGGTGATTTTAATATCCATGTTGATAATGAAAAAGATTCGTTGGGATCAGCATTTATAGACATTCTAAACTCTATTGGTGTTAAACAACACGTGTCAGGACCTACTCATTGTCGAAATCATACTCTAGATTTAATACTGTCACATGGAATTGATGTTAGTGGGGTTGAAATTTTGCAGCAGAGCGATGATATCTCTGATCATTATCTAGTCTCCTGTATATTCCATATAACTAAAGCTGTAAAGCCAACTTCTTGTTACAAATATGGTAGAACCATTACCTCTACCACACAAGACTGCTTTATAAATAATCTTCCTGACTTATCTCAGTTCCTCAGTATATCCAATAGCTCAGAACAACTTGATGATGTACCGATCTCAAATCTCCCTTTTCTGTCAAAGATACTAGAAAAGGTAGTATCCTCACAATTATATTCCTTCCAAGAGAAAAATGATATCTGTGAGGAATTCCAGTCCGGATTTAGATCGTATCATAGTACTGAGACTGCTCTCATTAGAGTTACAAATGACCTGCTTCTATCATCTGACCGTGGTTGTATCTCTTTATTAGTTCTACTGGATCTTAGCGCTGCGTTCAACACTATCGACCACAACATTCTTTTGAATAGACTACAAAACTTTGTTGGCATTAGTGGAAGTGCCTTAGCATGGTTCAAATCATACTTATCTGACCGCCATCAGTTCGTAGCAGTGAATGAAGAGGTATCATATCGATCACAAGTGCAGTATGGAGTACCTCAAGGCTCAGTACTAGGGCCGTTACTTTTCACGCTTTACATGTTACCCTTGGGAGATATTATCAGGAGACATGGTGTTAGCTTTCACTGTTATGCTGATGATACTCAGCTCTATATTTCTTCGCGGCCCAGTGAAACACACCAAATTGAGAAACTAACGGAATGCATAGTCGATATAAAAAACTGGATGACGAGTAATTTTTTACTGCTAAATTCTGAAAAAACAGAGGTGTTAATTATCGGACCTAAAAACCCCACATGTAACAACCTAGAACATTATCTAACACTTGATGGCTGCTCTGTCAATTCTTCTTCATCAGTCAGGAACCTAGGTGTGCTGTTCGATAGCAATCTTTCATTTGAAAGCCACGTTTCTAGCATCTGTAAAACTGCGTTTTTTTCATCTCAAAAACATTGCAACCTATGCTCTCAATGTCAAATGCAGAAATGTTAGATCATGCGTTTATGACCTCAAGGTTAGACTATTGTAATGCTTTATTGGGTGGTTGTTCTGCACGCTTGATCAACAAACTACAGTTGGTCCAAAATGCAGCAGCTAGAGTCCTTACTAGAACCAGGAAATATGACCATATTAGCCCGATTCTGTCAACACTGCACTGGCTCCCTATCAAACATCGGATAGATTTTAAAATCTTGTTAATTACTTATAAAGCCCTGAATGGTTTAGCTCCACAGTACTTGAGCGAGCTCTTATCGCATTATAGTCCTCCACGTCCGCTGCGTTCTCAAAACTCTGGCCGTTTGATAATACCTAGAATATCAAAAACGACTGCGGGCGGCAGATCCTTTTCCTATTTAGCTCCCAAACTCTGGAACAATCTACCTAACACTGTTCGGGAGGCAGACACACTCTGTCAGTTTAAATCTAGATTAAAGACCCATCTCTTTATCCTGGCGTACTCATAACACACTAATACTCTTCTATTATTCAAATCCGTTAAAGGATTGTTAGGCTGCATTAATTAGATCAACCGGAACCGGGAACACTTCCCACAACACACGATGTACTCGTTACATCGTAAGTAGAATGGCATCTACGCTATGATCAGATGGTGGATCAGCACCAAGAGATGATGTCTGCAGCCCTGATCGTCAGCGGAGACCAGGACACCCAGATGACCCCCAGAGACCTTGATTAAAATACAATAAAACTAAAAAAATATAACTAAAAATATAATAAAATACCTAATTACATAATACTTTTGAACTGTGGGTGTCGTCTGGTCAGAGGAGAACTGGCCCCCCGACTGAGTCTGGTTTCTCCCAAGGTTTTTTTCTCCATTCTGTCTCAGAGGGAGTTTTGGTTCCTGGCCGCTGTCGCCTCTGGCTTGCTCAGTTGGGGACACCTAATTTCTAGCGATTATCGCCGATTTGATTGCACAGATACTATTTAAACTAAACTGAGCTAGACAATGACATCTCTGAATTCAATAATGAAATGCCTTTAACTGAAAATTGAGTGTTTAATCTTATCATTATATATTATTGACACTCTGTCCTCCAATTTGAGTGCTTTGACACAATCTGTATTGGTAAAAGCGCTATATAAATAATGGTGACTTGACTTGACTTGACTTGACTTAGTTACATATGTAGACAACAAGCCACATTAGCACTTCTCCACTATCTCTAGGTTATAGTCTATACTAATCAAGCTATGTCTAACCACAACCACGTTTAATTATATATAACATTGATTAATTATGAAAATGAACTATAAATAGTATGTCTACATGGAAATAGTCTATGTCTGTTTCTTTCATTGTCCATATCGTCTACTTCACAATATTTAATTTAACTGAAAAGTAATAATAATTTGGGCAATGCATACATCACAGGCAAGTTAAGAAACAATTGCAGATTTTTTTCTCAGTCGGCAGCCTCTGGACTTAGACTACTTACAATTTACATGCACCCAGGAGATGGTGTTGTGTAGTGCATTTTCTGAACAGATTTCTCTACCTGAGAGTATTATGGATGGTCTCACACACCTGTACAGATTAGTTACCCAGCACAAATCAAGTCCTGGAAGTGTTCATTGAAGTCAGTCACGGAGCAGCTGGACATCCACGTTTTCAATTGTCCCAAGATTACCTTGTGCTTCTTCTTCATCAAGGTCTGAAAGTTTCCTGGATTGCCAGTCTTCTCGGAGTGTCTAGTCAGACAGTTTATAGAAGAATGGCAGAGTTAAACATAATTGTTAGAGGTCCATACAGTACTTTATCTGATTCAGAACTTGATAACCTCATTGCAGAAATAAAAGAAGACATGCCACATGCAAGTTATCGGCTTGTTAAGGGGACTTTGCAAGCCAGGGGTCATCGGGTTCAGTGGGAGAGAGTGAAGGCCTCAGTGCATCGCGTTGACACCACTGGGATCCTGTCCTGTTTGAACATGTTAGGGTGTGTTGTGTGCCGGAAATACTCTGTCACTGGACCGAAAGCACCAGTACACGTCGATACAAACCACAAACTGATCCGGTGAGTGTATGTATGTCTCTGTCTGACTCTCTGTCTCTATCTATCTATCTATGTTAATTAAGTAGAATAAAAATATGCATGTCTGTCTGTCTGTCTAATCTAAGCAATCCTGTCTCTGTAGCTATCAAGCAGTCTATTACAAACACTTCATTGCAGGGTATGTTGTTGTCTAAAAGAAATGCTTAACTGTATAATGAGAGCTGTCTATTGAATATCTAGGTACAATATAGTCATCTTTGGTGGCATCGATGGATTTTCTAGAAAGGTAATAATAATATATTATAAAACATGTCAACACAAAGTCAGATTTTTTCTATAGATCATGTACCTAGGTGCAGCAAATAACAACCTGTCATCTACAGCTTTGGCCTTCTTCCAGCAGTCCGTTGAACATTATGGATTTCCCCTGAGGTATTTAAATAAACGATTAAGTAGTATTTGCAGCAACAGCTATGTATATAGTAAAATATATTTCAAAAGGAACATTTTTATAATGCAGTTTAAATAGAGAGGAAAACTCACATTTGTGTACTATATGAGTGTGTCTGTGTAGTTTTTTTTATTAACCTTTCTGATTCTAGCTGTAAAAGTATTGAGCTGAAATTCCAACTGTGTTACATTTAGAAATGTAGTTGGGTGTCTAAAAATCTCAATGCAGGACATTAAACGGTTCACCCACAAATGATCATTTGGTCATTATTAATGCCTAATGTCATTCCTTACTTTCGTCTGTAAACAATATTTTGCTAACAAAATGGTTTAAGTTCCCATTGAGTTCCATTGTATGGGCCAAAAAGACAATGGAAGTCAATGAGAGCTGAAACTGACATTCTTAAATATATCTTCTTTTGTATTCCACCGAAAAAAGTATGTAATCACACAAGTATGTAATGACATGATGGTGAGTAAAAGATGACAGAATTTCAATTTTAGGTGAAGTATCCTTAATATAAGGCTTGTAGAACCTGGTCGAAAAGAAAGCACACACATGAGTTTAAACTTAAGAACATTCCACAGAATCTCACTCTCCATCGCAGCATCGTAAAAGTTACAAACGACCAACACAACGCCCAAAATCTTTAAATAACTTCCTGTCTGTTCTCCTTATCTCTCATGAGACCCACGAAGCTGGGAGGAAAACATCTGGCCATCCCTTTGAAGAACAGAATCTTCAATGTTGTTCCTGAACCAGTTTACCATAAATAAAGTCAAATAAACAGACAGCACAAAGCACGTGGGATCTGGACATGTTCCAGCACAGACCCTCCCTGAGTCCCCTGACTGCTTTTGACCATAATTCAATGATGGTATCAACAAGGAAAGACAGATATACGTTGACCAGACCTCAACCAACCTACAGCACGGTCATCCGCATGACCTCATAACAAACCCCTTTTCTTCACTGCATTCCAGGAGAAAGCCGCCTCTTTTCTCTTACAACAAAAGGAATTCTAGTTATACAAAGTTTCTTCAAGGACAATCCAGAAAAGACTGCTGCTATTAAAGTGACTCAAGAGACAATATATGTACGAAAGTGGTATTCTATGTTTCGTTTATCTTGCTGTAGTTATTAGAACTTAAGATATTTTTAATCTATGACTTAACCCATTTAGTAGGTAAAATTATAAGTAGTCGAGACGACAAATACCTCATGTTTGATTTCTTATATATATGTATATCGATATATATATATATACATATGCTTGGTGTTTTATGCTATGCATGGTGTGTTTTAGTTTGATCTTTTCTTTATAACTGTCTTTTTGAATATGTATAGCCTTGTCTAGTATTGGGTCAAAGCTTTTCTCAAATGCCAGAAGTTGAACAGAACTATATGTCGATTTTCAGTCTCGTATGAATGAGGAATACCTTTATAAGAAGTTATTAAGAAATGGTCCTTCATGTGACATATTTATGAGCAGATAATGAATGCACGAAAAAGAAGTCGTGTTGGGCGGGGCTCCGCCCTACAGAGACAATGTGATTGGGTCGGATAGTGAAAAGGATGGACTTAATTCTGTCCAATAAAACAGACACCCCAATTTTGAATTAGTCAGTCAAAGATTAAACACAGAACAAAGAAAACTGGGGTGAACAACTGGTTGAAACCTGCAAGGAAACTTGGCTGAAAGTCTGGGCTCCTGATCGCGCTGCGAAACATCTGGCTGATCATCTAAAAGACTTCAACACTCTGTCAACTTCAGACCAAACTTGCAAAGAACTTCAAAGCCTTGCCGTTCGCGCGCTGCCAGGAAGCCACGAATCGTAGAGAGGATTCCCGAGTGACGTCACGCGACAACGACACAGCGCGAAAGTCGGGGATTCCCTCAAGAAGTACAGCCTTCAACTCAACTTCAAAGCAAGTAAAACAACAAATCTCTAATTCGCTGAAGTTTGAATTGAATGAATCTTAAAAGATAACCATAAGTCGAGTCTTCTGTTTGTGACGTCCTAAGGTCGTCTTTATTCTCGGGAAAAGAGAATAGCTTAACTTTCTTCAAACTGCTTTGATCTTGCCATAACGTGTGTATGTGTGTGTATGTGTTTTGTTTGTATTGTACCCTAGAATAGTAAATAAACTCTCGATTCATTTTTAATGAATAGTCTGGTGCCGTGATTTTCAAATCTTAAATTATTTGCCATAGATCGTGTTACCTGTGCTCAGAGATTTCCCAATCAATTCTGTAGTATTATCAACAATAAGAAGAATTGCTAATTTATACTGTATTAATACTTGCTGGTCGAGCCGTTAATAAGGTATAAATTGTACATTTTGATTAATATCAATTAATCTATACATTGGTGATTAATATCAATTAATCCGATCAAAGTCGGATTTCTACGATTTGATTCCCTAAAGCTAAAATTTATAAATAAAGGATAACATTATTACAGGCTCTAAGACTTTTCTTATATCAAGCAACATAAAACAGAAGGGTTTGACAACAAAACTGTTGTAAATGCTGCGTTTATTCACTAATTGTATATTTATTGCTTAGCATGATGACTGTTTATTAATTCTTCTATAGAGTAAGAGAATGTCGACATAGCACGCCTGATGTTCAGTGTACGGGGCACAGGAAGGTCCAGCTTTATAGCTGGAAAGAGCGTTCACAATCAGGGGCACGTTATTTTTCTCTTCTCATAAAGTGTATGATACTCCCTTTTTGTGTTGCATTAGTTTGTAGGATTTTGTTTGTCTGTAGGACATATTTGGTTTAAAGGTCCATTGCTTTTAGATGGGAAATGTATCACGTGTCTTGGCATTAGATTACAGTGTTAAAACACAGAATTAATAATTCTAATGAGACAACTAAACATATCAGTTTTTTTGTTTTTCCCACAATTCCAATTGCTGTTCTTTTAAATAAAGGTGGCACTATAAAACCTGTCCTGTTGATGATTATTTGCAGTCGCTTTCTTAGAAACAAAGTAATGATGACTCTGCATAAATCTGTATATGTTTGGAATGAGACTAACTTTATAAATACATTTAATTATTTATAAAATATCACTTTTTCAGGATTGAGAGGCTGTGGAGAGACGTTTGGTGTGCTGTAACTGTGGAGAGACGTTTGGTGTGCTGTAACTGCCATATATTACAGTGTGCTGCACTCACTGGGTTACTTGACCTATCTTACATGCATCTTTATAGCTGCCATTACGTGTTCCTGCTCAGCTAGTCTGGATACATTTCACGATGGTTGAGACAACCACCCAATTAGAACCGAGGGGAACATGACGCCCAATCAGCTATGGGAGATGGGATACATTCAGCATCTGGTGGCAGAGCCAGAGCTGGAAAATACTGAGTACAAAATACCACTGATCCCATGGGACCATCAACGTCATATAGCACTGATATCTATCTGGCAACCACTATGGCGTCAAATCTGTGCCATTAATAACTGAGCGCACCACTTATGCTGGCGCGCGCACGGTAAATCACTTCCGCGAGAGGAAAACAGATCTACACACGAGGAAACGGGAGCCCGCGAGCTAATTTCAAACACTCGAGCACGCATCACTTGTCCTCTGCGCGCAATACAAGCCCTCGCGAGCGCGTGATCATGCCCCACATCCTCGCGCTCGATCTTCTCTCACCTGCTCGCGCGAACACTTCTATTTTTGTCAGTCGTGGGGCAGGGCTTGCTGTTTTAATTGTTATCTCTAACACCATTGGTTACTTCCCCATTTCCGGAAGTCAGCTGTGATTGGACGCCTGTGAAAAGGCGATCCATAATTCATGTGACCTGAGACATGGCTTCATCAACAGACCAGATGCATGTAAGATGTCATTTTTTTTTTTTTTTTTTTTTTAAATAAATATAACATGGCTGTTTTAAGGAAAATGCATGCATGCATTGTCAGTAGAATACATCATTAGAATAAAAGTTTATTAACATAAATTCTTCCGTTTACTAGTGATTACAATCTTGTGATGATACAAAGATAAAACGGGACCATAAACCCTTTTTATAGATTTTAATGACACGTTTCCATGGTTATTAGCATGGTAAATCTACCAAAAAGGATATATTTTAATTTTTCATACAACATAAAGTTTGGGCTATATTATCTTTGCAAAATGAAAATAAAATAAAATAAAACTAATAGTCAACTTGTTGCTATATGCTGAATTAGTTGCTGTATAAACTTTTTTTTTATATATTTTGCATTATTATGTCAAATTTTAGGGGTTGATGGTAATATGTTCTTTCATTGTAAGAGGGTTCTGCACTTTACTTTTTATAGAAAATGTAACAATTTTTTAAGTAAATTGCTACTCTTTTCTAACAATAGAAAAAAGCTACAGGAATTGTAGCACAAAATAAAATGACAGTACAATTAGGGGAAAAAAAAGCTTTTGTCTTTCTGTCTTGCGAATAGATACAACATCATAATATTTGGTGGTGTGGATGGTTATTCCAGAAAGGTATGTTTTCATATATTGTTTCTGTAAAAACACAGGTTGCACCATGTTTTTTTGTTTGTTTATTTTTTTAACGTAGTGTTTACTAGTCATCTAGTATCAAGAGCAGTCCAGCCTCCTTAATGTATAAGAATGATTCCTGTATCTTGAAAATTATCCTGTAATATATATATTTCCAATCTATATGTTCTCCTACCTATATGTACTTATTGTTCTTTTTCTTTGTATTTTTAGGTTATGTACCTGAATGCAGCAAACAATAACCAGGCATCAACAGCATACCACGTCTTCTCTGATGCAGTTCAAAAATTTGATTTAACTTCAAAGTGTGTATAGTAACAAGAAATAAACCAAAAATTGTCTGCAATTTCTAAAATATCAAAGAATTATTTAAAATTTGTATTTTCCTATACTGCCTGTCCAAACAAAAGTTGCTGTTAAAATTTAAATAAGCAAATACTTGAGTCTATGACTGGATCTTTATTACAGTTATTAGTATGTTTCTGGATTTTTATATGTTTGGCAGAAGTTATTTTAACCCTTAAAGATGCAGTGTGTAGCTTTTTATTTATCCCATGGTCATATTCTGGGATGGAAATGTAAGATTAATTAGGAACAAATTTAATAATAATTAATCTCAACTGTCAACTGCTTTATTTTTTTACTTCAACACTTAAAAAAAAATTGTGTTTCTAATAGGATTGAGCGCCTTTGGCGTGATGTCAGAATCCTGGTGACCAACAAGTACACGGACATGCTGCACTCACTGGAGGAGGAAGGATTGCTTGACTTATCAGTGGTCAAGGACCTTTTCTGTGTGCACTACACTTTTCTTCCAAGACTTCAGGCAGACTTGGACACATTTGCAGAAGCCTGGAATCATCATCCACTCTCCTCAGAAGGCAATCGAAGTCCAGAGCAGCTATGGCAGATTGGACTGATGCACACACGTACTGGCCAATCAGAGAGTTACAAGGTATTGTAACACTGCTTTACTTCCTGTCACCACACTGCTATTTAAGGTAGATACATAACCATGTATTTAACTGCTATACCTTCAGGACATTGAGGAGCCAGACCTGGAGTGGGACATGGCAGCTTCTTATGATGCCTGTGAAGACTTGGGAGTTGTTGTTCCAGAATTTGAATGCCCTCTGTGTTCAGATGGATTGAGGGCCATTAAACACCTGCTGAATTCAACTGGTCCTAATGTCCCTGTCAAAGAACTGCTTTGTCGGGAGTTTGCTGCAACAAATCTGTCATAGTAATTTAAAAGAAAAAACCCCACCAAGACAGATTTTATTTTGCATTTAAGTTTACTGTATATAAAATATACCTTTCTCTTCATTTCTGAATTGATTTTGTAACAATCTCCCAGTAATCAATAAATGCCCTTAATGAGCAAAACTATTATAAAGAAAAACTACAGTTGAACATCTGAAAACTGTTACATCCCTTTTTTTCTTTTTTACAAACTGATAACAGTATAACAGAGTACACAGCATATGAACTAAACACTACGATGAGAATTCATCTCATGAATGCCCAAATTCTTTGCTTTTGATCACAGCCTGTCGCATAATGCAAATAAACTCTTTGTAAGTTCCTAAGTGCTGTGTGGGCAAGGTCATGGTACAGGAGCATGCGTTCACGAGGGGGTATGCACAAACTGTGTTGACCATATCGCAACTGACAGTCGTGGTCAAATTCCACATGTATTTTGAATTTTTCTCAATGTGTGGATGTAATGGGAATGTGTCCTTGACCAGTCAGCCACTGCATGAAGCTGCTGACAGTGATCTTGTCTTGTTCTTGTCCGTTGGTGCAGTCCTCCATTTTATCCCCCTGTTCGTTGTCATCCTCACCTCTGAGCTCTGTACTAGTGCTTCCTTCTACAAGAAACAAGATCAAAAACAAAACTACGTCAAGTATTATAAATACAAATTAACATTGTAAACACTGTGACTGGGTTGACAAATTTTACGATTCTCAAATCACACGCTTGCAGTTCGATTCGAATACCAATTTGATTTGACTATCTATTATATTGGATATATATTAGATACAGTACATGCCAAATTCAAGGGGGGAATAAAAATCTTAACTATGCTGTTGTAGGGTTTGATACATAAATATAATTTAATTTAGCTCAAAGGGAATCCTTTATGATTTTATAGGGAATTTGAACAGAATCACTGTTTTGCGGCTGATCACTGAGTCGGCAGCGATTCACAGAACGAGCCGTATAACATTAATTCTGCACTGGATATTAAAATCCAAAATATAGTGAAAACACTATTAATAAGCACAGTAACAAGATCGGCAGATTAAGACATTAACTTGTAAGCACAAAACACAAGATACTTCTCTTTTCAATATAAATAAGACTTTATTTATATAAACCTAAGACATAAACTAATCTAATACATGAACGCACACATTCACACATTCACACGTTGCAGAAAGAGAGAAAGGATGAGTTTAGAGAATGAGAATGTGAAATCCCAAGTTTACAGCAATATGTGCTATTGCAAAGACCTGAACAACCATCAATCACTTAATTAACCCTCGCATTGAGTTTCTCAATGAGGCTAAAATTTATATTAAATGCACCACTTCAGTTAGAATCTGGAGTTTGTACTTGCTTGCGTTGCCTTTGTGTTACATGGATTCCCTTCTGTCATCGTCGTTGCAGGAAAGGGGTTTTCCTGAGTTGGTGATTGGCTGGAAGTTCAGTAGTCTTTGAAGTAGTTTTCTTGGGAAGCCAATGGTTGGGGGTTGGCTGAGGATGGTTTTGGAGTCAGTTGCTGGTTGAAGTTTGAAGCGGGTGCAGTCTGAGCTGGACTTTGCGGCAAACTTAACTTTTGAACATGAGACTCAACGGAAAGAAAAGAAACTAAAGTAAAAGAATAAAATGAGTAACGAGACTAGGTGGTTTTTCTTCTCATCGTGGTGTTAAGTAGCAACTGGCCTGTAGGCCAGAGCACGCTCAAAGAGCGCTAAAACAGCGTCAAAACGCGGTGGCGAGAAGAAGGACGAGAGAGGGGCGAAAGAGAGAAAGATTTGATGGTGTCTTGAGTTTTTAAACTCGGCTTTTGGACACATCCCATCTGGTGTCTTGACCAATTAGATAGGCTATTATCTTAGCTAGGGTTGTTCCTTCCATCATAAATCAGCATGTTATCAGACACGTGGTGCGAATTTTACACACTCTTGCAAAGTATACTTTTGGATGTGATTTCTATAACCAGAATATGATACAATTTGACAAAGAAACAATTGGAAGAAACGTTTCAAGCTAGAATTGTCAAGCTCATACATACCAAACACGAATAAACCTTAAAGTCATTCAATAGTTATCAGGGGCGCCATGAAGAGTTTTAAAGGGGGTATGCAAGACAGAAATTTGGGCCCCCTTCTTCCAGATGATTTTTTTTTCTTTTAACGCTTAATAAGAAATTGAAAGAAACAGAATAAGTATACAAAATTTAAATAATTTCTCTGTTAATATTTGTATTATTTCAAGTAACATTGAAATATTTTATTTCAAGTAGCGTAACTTTGTTGTAAAAAAAAGTTATAATTGTTTTTGACCCGTTATCTTGTATTATAATAAATAAGCAAATAACATCAAAATTATAGGCCTATAGCCTACCAGTTAAATTTTACAATTCACGATTCCAATTTCAATAACACAGCAAAAACTACTAACAAATATAAAGTTCAAATATTATTAAAGACAAGAGAACAGTCAGTAAATTAAGAACAAATGAACAAATTACAAGCAATAGCACAAATAAATAAATAGAACAAAGATACACATCAAGGATGTTTTGGGTTTTCAGATTTGTAGGTGTTCCAAGTACAGAAAATAAATAATAAAATGTAAAATAACATTGCATATTCTACGCTGTATAAATGGAGTAGGCTGTAGATTAATCATAAGTTATTCAGTCAAGAGCAGGGAGTTCGTTTCGACAGGACTCACAGTGGTGTCACGGTTCGGCAGCCTAAGCTTTCGATACAGCAAAAAGAATGAAATGCCAGAGAAATATCCTTGTTTTTTTTACCATTTTTTAAAATGATTAAATCTAACATAATAAAGTTTTGTTTTTATTTTTTTGTTTTTACTTTGAACAATGCAGTGTGCCAAACAACAGTCGCATCTCAGATCAGCTGCAGGAGTCGGATTTCATTTATCACGTTAGGAGAGTGAGTCGAGCTGACGAGTGAGGTGAGAAAGATTTAGTTTCGAAACGAAGTATAAAAGCACATGCTTTAAAAATATTGTAGACTTTGGAAGGCCTTTTGACTTTCGCCGTTTATCTAAGATGATTTTGGAAGCTTTTTTTAACATTCGTTTCTTATTTATTTGGTTCCACCAAATAAATTTGTTACTAATGTTTGCTGACTTTCAGTGTTTTATATGTATTTATTTTATATTAGGCCTGATAGCATGGTGTTTGTATTCGCTTTGTTAATATATTAAACATTTTGTGTAAACATTTTACATTTAATATAGCCTAAGTGAGTTTGTCGTACTTGTTTTGTTGTTGTCAATTCATTCAATTGAAGCCGAATTGCCGCTAATTCGAAAGTGAAAGTAAAATGTACACATGCATTTAAAGCGAATAAAAGCGAGGAAAATAGGGAAAACTCTAACGAACTTTTGGGGATGGGAGGGCCAGACATCACGTTGCCTATTACATTGTTTGGGCTGCCTTGTTGAGGATTTTAAATTGTCAGATAATAAATTGTTTTTGAGGCTGCCAAGAAGGGTTTTTTACATACTTTTGTATTCCACACTGTTGGGAGTCACTTCAAAGATTTTACGTATCAGTAGTTCTTTGGAAACAGGCTAAACATGACAAAGTTGCAGAAGGGAGTCAGGGAGAGGCAGTGGTGTTGTTTTACGGTGTATTACAGTGACAGCTCTACAAGCTAAACATAAGGGGTCGTACTGTAAATATTTAAAAACTTTGCTCTCTTTCTCCTCATCTTCGTCCTCCTTATAGCCTACTCGCAAATTTGCTGGCTTTTGTGGCACATCAGCTTATAAATGAAAGGGTAAACGTGTAAAATTAGGGTAAACCTATTAAAATTCAGTGGCCTCCATGTTTACTTCCGTATGACAGCGCGCTTCATGCCGTCAGTTCAAGAATGTCATTCATTCACAATGAAATTTGGTCACATTTAATAAAAAAATATTATGAACAGCTATACAAAAAAAAGGCAAATTGGCAAGGTGTATCTATCCTTTAAAATGCTAGAAGACGTGCTCAAATAAAAAAATAACCAAAGTCGTAATTTGGGGCCCCCTAGCGGTCTGGGCCCATATGCCTGGCATACTCTGCATCCCCCCTAACGGCGCCCCTGAGTAGTTATTAAAAAGACATACATAATCCTCTTTTGGCTATTATTAATTCATCATTGTCATTAGGATATGTCCCCAAAACCTTCAAATTGGCTGTTATTAAGTCTCTCATTAAAAAACCACAACTTGACCCCAAAGATCGAGTTAATTACAGACCGATCTCAAATCTCCCTTTTCTGTCAAAGATACTAGAAAAGGTAGTATCCTCACAATTATATTCCTTCCTAGAGAAAAATGATATCTGTGAGGAATTCCAGTCAGGATTTAGATCGTATCATAGTACTGAGACTGCTCTCATTAGAGTTACAAATGACCTGCTTCTATCATCTGATCGTGGTTGTATCTCTTTATTAGTTCTACTGGATCTTAGAGCTGCGTTCAACACTATTGACCACAACATTCTTTTGAATAGACTACAAAACTTTGTTGGCATTAGTGGAAGCGCCTTAGCATGGTTCAAATCGTACTTATCTGACCGCCATCAGTTCGTAGCAGTGAATGAAGAGGTATCATATCGATCACAAGTGCAGTATGGAGTACCTCAAGGCTCAGTACTAGGACCGTTACTTTTCACGCTTTACATGTTACCCTTGGGAGATATTATCAGGAGATATGGTGTTAGCTTTCACTGTTATGCTGATGATACTCAGCTCTATATTTCTTCGCGGCCTGGTGAAACACACCAAATTGAGAAACTAACGGAATGCATAGTCGATATAGCTGGATATAGATATAACTGGATGACGAGTAATTTTTTACTGCTGTTAACTTTCGAACCTAAAAACCCCATAAAACTTGACGGCTGCTCTGTCAATTCTTCTTCATCAGTTAGGAACCTAGGTGTGCTGTTTGATAGCAATCTTTCATTTGAAAGTCATGTTAAATATTAATAAGGCAATAAATATTAACCTTTCCCCACAGGTACTTGCATGTACTTCAATGCAGTCTTCTAGATACATGGCCAACACATAGGACAAGATACCTTACAAATGCAGAAAAAGAGTTCAAGGAAAAAATGAACTAAACCAAGAAACAAGATCAAAAGCTAACTACAAATCATTACCATTATAAAATAAAATGACCATTAATAACTAATCTGTAAATAACATTTTTTTACCTTCTGCATGCACTGAACCAGTGATGAATGAAAAGTAATTTCAAACGGGTCCCTTTACATCAGTGGTTCTGTACAGTGTTACTTGAAGCACAGTGTTACTTGTTACTGCTCTCTCTGAACCTGCCCTTCATCTGCAGAAATCATCCAAAACTGTCTACGAAACTGAAGCCTTTGTGGTTATATACTACTCAAAGCTATATTAATATGGCCAATAGTAATTATGACATTACAATGTAAAACAGATGTGTAATGTTTAATCCAATGACATGATACATAGCACATTAAACTTACCCATCTGGGATGGTGAACATGATTCAGTAGCTAAAGCACTTCGCAAAAGGGACACAACATGCCTAGCAGCATTCTGCAACTCAGCCTATTGTATATGAATAGAGAAAGCATTATTAGGCCTAATTTTGAGAACAAAGTAGCACGTTGTAAGGGTTTTATCCTTTATTTATAAATTTTAGCTTTAGGGAATCAAATCGTAGAAATCCGACTTTGATCGGATTAATTGATATTAATCTCCAATGTATAGATTAATTGATATTAATCAAAATGTACAATTTATACCTTATTAACGACTCGACCAGCGATTATTAATACAGTATAAATTAGCAATTCTTCTTATTGTTGATAATACTACAGAATTGATTGGGAAATCTCTGAGCACAGGTAACAAGATCTATGGCAAATAATTTAAGATTTGAAAATCACGGCACCAGACTATTCATTAAAAATGAATCGAGAGTTTATTTACTATTCTAGGGTACAATACAAACAAAACACATACACACACATACACACGTTATGGCAAGATCAAAGCAGTTTGAAGAAAGTTAAGCTATTCTCTTTTCCCGAGAATAAAGACGACCTTAGGACGTCACAAACAGAAGACTCGACTTATGGTTGTCTTTTAAGATTCATTCAATTCAAACTTCAGCGAATTAGAGATTTGTTGTTTTACTTGCTTTGAAGTTGAGTTGAAGGCTGTACTTCTTGAGGGAATCCCTGACTTTCGCGCTGTGTCGTTGTCGCGTGACGTCACTCGGGAATCCTCTCTACGATTCGTGGCTTCTTGGCAGCACGCGAACGGCAAGGCTTTGAAGTTCTTTGCAAGTTTGGTCTGAAGTTGACAGAGTGTTGAAGTCTTTTGAGATGATCAGCCAGATGTTTTGCAGCGCGATCAGGAGCCCAGACTTTCAGCCAAGTTTCCTTGCAGGTTTCGACCAGTTGTTCACCTGTTATCTTTGTGTTTCTTTACTAATTCAAAGTTGGGGTGTCTGTTTTTATCGGACAGAATTAAGTCCATCCTATTCACTGTCTGACCCAATCACATTGTCTCTGTAGGGTGGAGCCCCGCCCAACACGACTTCTTTTTCGTGCATACATTATCTGCTCATAAATATGTCACATGAGCCCAAATATCCTAGCAGATTTCTATGAAGTGTTATAATCACACCTTATGATACTAAAAGTCAACATTCATCCTTTTCATCTTATTGGAATCAAAATAAGGTTTAAATCAATATCAAACATGAGGTATTTATATTGAATACCTATAATTTTACCTACTAAATGGGTTAAATCATAGATTAAAAATATCCTGAGTTCTAATAACTACAGCAAGATAAATGAAACATAGAATACCACAATCGTATATATATTGTCTCTTGAGTCGCTTTAATAGCAGCAGTCTTTTCTGGATTGTCCTTTTGGGCAAAGTCCATAAAAGTTTGGAAGAAACTTTGTATAACTAGAGTTCCTTTTGTTGTAAGAGAAAAGAGGCGGCTTTCTCCTGGAATGCAGTGAAGAAAAGGGGTTTGTTATGAGGTCATGCGGATGACCGTGCTGTAGGTTGGTTGAGGTCTGGTCAACGTATATCTGTCTTTCCTTGTTGATACCATCATTGAATTATGGTCAAAAGCAGTCAGGGGACTCAGGGAGGGTCTGTGCTGGAACATGTCCAGATCCCACGTGCTTTGTGCTGTCTGTTTATTCGACTTTATTTATGGTAAACTGGTTCAGGAACAACATTGAAGATTCTGTTCTTCAAAGGGATGGCCAGATGTTTTCCTCCCAGCTTCGTGGGTCTCATGAGAGATAAGGAGAACAGACAAGAAGTTATTTAGAGATTTTGGGCGTTGTGTTGGTTGTTTGTAACTTTTACGATGCTGCGATGGAGAGTGAGATTCTGTGGAATGTTCTTAAGTTTAAACTCATGTGTGTGCTTTCTTTTCGACCAGGTTCTACAACGTAAACAGCATAAAAACAGTATTGTAATAAAGAAATACGCGAAAAGTTCTGCTTTCTCCTAAAAGAGTACTGTTAACAAAGAGTGTCATTATAGTTCATTAGTTTTAGGATATTGAATCTAAGCATTACATTTGCAAATTTTTAGATATACATCTTTTATACAACTAACCCCCGGTTTCACAAATGCATGTTTGAGCAGTCTCAATTGAAAATATCTTGCTTTGACATATCTTAAAATATGTATCTTTTAAATAATTAATCTTTTAATTAATTATAAGATCTATCTAATCTTATATTAATTATCTAATAATTAATAAGTATCTTTTTTTATAATTGTTGTCTCAAGATGCTGACCTGTAACGTTTTCTTCTAGGGCAATTTTATAAAAGCTGTATAAATATCTTAATTTAACTAAGGTCTAGTCCTGGTTTTGAATGAGTCCCGTCTGTGAAACCAGCCCTAAGCATAATAGTTATATGTTTATAGTTATAAGCTAGTGAGTTAAAGTAGTTCATAGAACGCTTAATAGAAATGCAACTACAGCCAGCTAATATGCACTTTTACAAAGTTTCCAAACAGGTAACATACTAAACGTCACACGTTAAAATAAAATTAAAATTTAGTAATCGCTACATACCTCTCTTTGAGCATCCATCTTGACCGCAAAACCTGATTGACAATCACAGGCGTCCAATCACAGCTGACTTCCGGAAAAGGGGAAGTAACCAATGGCATTAGAGATAACAATTAAAACAGCAAGCCCCGCCCCACGACTGACAAAAATAGAAGTGTTCGCGGGAGCAGGTGAGAGAAGATCGAGAGCAAGGATGTGGGGGATGATCACTCGCGAGTGTTTGAAATTAGCTCGCGGGCTCCCGTTTCCTTGCGTGTAGATCTGTTTTCCTCTCGCAGAAGTGATTTACCGCGCGCGCCAGCATAAGTGGTGCGCTCGGTTATTAATGGCACAGATTTGACGCCATACAACCACTCACTATATCCAACACATACTGGGCAAACAGTGAAGAATTTAAATGTTTTTAACCTTGTTTGTTTACGTTAAACTTTAAAGAAACAAAAAGAAAAGACTGTGACTGCATGCAATATACATATACTCCAAACACTGAAGTTACAGTATATGAACAGCATTTACAGTAAATACTGTACAAAGAGTGAAGAAAACAGTTTTGTTTTTACTCTTTTCAACCTCATTTGTACATATTAAACTTTAAAGAAACAAAAAGGAAAGAAAAGACTAACTGCATGTAAAATATACTCCAAACACTGAAGTTACAGTACAGTACATACTGTACAAAGAGTGAAGAACAGTTGTTTTTCTTCTTTTCAAACTGTTTTGAACAGGTTAAACTGTAAGTAAACAACTTTAAAAGGAATGACAAATCTCTGTGACTGCATGTCAAGATTAAAAAAAAAAAAAAAAAAAAAAAAGTATATGGCCAGGTCGTATGCCACACTGCACAAAAAAAGAACAATTTTGATTTTATTCTCTACCTGTTTTATCCCCCCTCACAATCCATGAACTGGGATTAGATCAAATGAATAAACATGGATAATTTGACAGTCACTAAAACAAGGCATACTACTATGAAAGAATTGTAATTACACCAGCCCAAATCCTGTATCTACGATATTGATGCAGGCAAGTGATTCTTTCTTGAATGCTGGGAAGTCGTGATATGGTAATGGAAGCCTTAGGGTCTCAAAGCATGTGGATGCCTTAGGTAGGTTACAGTGGGTTACCTCCAGTTTGAGTGAAGTAGTGGGAACTTCCCAGCCAACCCAGAACTTGATGAGGGCCTTCAGTTCAGTACTGGATGCTGTGAAAATGAAGACGCAAATCAAAACGTGTGTGTATATGTGCGTGTGTGACAACTACATATAAAAAAATATATATATTTAATGATGAATTATAATATACAAATAACGATTGAATTGAAATGCTGTACCACTTTCAATGAACTGACGAAGGTAGCCAGCAACCCGACTCTTATCTTCCAAAGAGCATTCATCATCGTCGTCATCATCGTTTTTCACCATGGTAGGCCAGCTGATGCTGTTTATGACACACTACAGATAAAAATGCCAAAATCAACAAACAAAAATTAACATAAAATGTAATCAATTATACGTAGAGCAACAAGAATCACAGGAGATAGGCAAGCCAATTTGGAGCATTATTAGAGGGATGTCTTATTCCAGTGGTTCTCAATCATGTTCCTGGGGACCCCCTGCTCTGCACATTTTGTATGTGCCTTTTATCTGACACACACAGTTTAGTTCTTGGAGTCTATCCTAGTGAGCTGGCGATCTTAGTGATCTCAATGAGCTGAAGATTCCCCTAGGAACAGGATTTAGAACCACTATCTTATTCAATTTAATTAAGATTCAAACTTCTCTGAGATTATTACCAAAATTACATACCACCGAGGTCAACACATCATCTGTCTCGCATGGAAAAATGACTGGAAGCACATCTGGGCGTTGACGAAGTAGTGGCCACAGAATTGTCTCCTTCAGTCCTTTTCGAGGTAGCTTGATTTGCCTCATAGTTCATCCAATAACCTAGTAAGAAAGGGCCAAGAGTCAAAAATATTCAACAAGTGTTCAAATGCATACTACCGCATGATGTAGAAACCTCTCATAAAGCCATCATCGATTAGCACTGTTCACTGGAGGAAGGTCCCACGAGAAGCACAAATCACTGATGCTCTCCTTCTCATCAGGTGCTAGTTCAGAGTCCCCTTCAAGCTGAAAGTCACATAATTTCATTCATATTTTTACTATTAAATAAGATAATGTTCTCAATTATTCACATTTGATGCTTAAACAATTGTACCACAATAAATATCCAAATGTAAAATACATACCAGTGTAACTTTCTGACGCAAATCAAAATCTGGACAATCTGACATCTGTACAACAGCTGTTTCAGCACTGCCACTAGAAATGACACGGACAATAGCAGGGCTAAGTCCTGACAGGAGTGGGCCTCCATGTAGAAAGCAGTGACCGATCATTCTACCAGCCATCAGAAACAGGTCACTATTCAGCAGATGTGAAGATGAAGATGGTACAAGATGATCTGGCTCGCCATCAAAAAAACCTTGAAAAAATATGAGCATTTCCTGAAAAACAAGAAAACAAGGAATTTTGTGGTCAGACACATCTTGCGGTAGTATGCGTAATAATCAAGGAACTTTGCTGCCGTACCATGGCGCAGTGATATTACGTAGCCCCTGAAAGTAGTCCCCAGCTATATTATAACTAGTTACCTAGCTGTGGACTACTTTCAGGCGCTGCGTAATATCACTGCGCCTGCTGCGCCCATGTTACGGCAGCAAAGTTCCTTGATTATTACGCCGGAATGAGAGTATAGTTCTTAATCATATCAGCCTAGAAAATCGCAACTTTTAATTTTCCACCGGTGTTAGTACACGATATAACTACAGAAGAGTCAAGGTTTAAATAGAACAAATATCGAAACTCTTTGGTCATTTTTGAACGCGATGCTACTGGTCTAATCGGATTCAATGATCTATGCTAAGCTAAGCTAAAAGTGCTCTCGCCAGACCCGGAGATCAGCTGAATGGATTCAAAAACGGTAAAACTCTACTTATTAACTCTGGGGGAGTTGGAGAATGAGCCTATTTCCAAAAAAAGTGGAGTGTTCCTTTAAGTTCTCCATTTTAGGATACTCAACTGTAAGAGCTGCTGTAATCTACATAAACAAAAAGCTTCAGTAATGCACATGTCCAATACATGGATCCTGCTTACAAATACTGCATTTAAAAACTCTCACCTCAGCATGGTTGCTGTTGTCAGGTAGTGAAATATGGCGTTCACCTAACCCTGCCATTAAGAATTTAAGTTCTTGAGATCCTTGTGGGGTCCTATCTGTTGGTGCTGGGAGTGAGTAAAACTGAAGGCTAGTATGCTTTGATGGGGCTGCAACAGCTTTTGTCACAGGAGTTGGAAATCTGCGTTTGCCGCTGTTTCTTTCTTTTCTGAACATAATAGGAAATGACCTGTTGAAGGTATTCAAAAGAAGGTGAAGCAATATTTCCAGCATTTATAAACATGTATTGTCATGGAAAATTTCATTTATTTCAGTAATTCAACTCAAATTGTGAAACTCGTGTATTAAATAAATTCAATGCACACAGACTGAAGTAGTTTAAGTATTTGGTTCTTTTAATTGTGATGATTTTGGCTCACGTTTAACAAAAACCCACCAATTCACTCAACAAATTAGAATACTTCATAAGACCAAAAAAAAAACATTTTTAGTGAATTGTTGGCCTTCTGGAAAGTATGTTCCTTTACTGTATATCTACTCAATACTTGGTAGGGGCTCCTTTTGCTTAAATTACTGCCTCAATTCGGCGTGGCATGGAGGTGATCAGTTTGTGGCACTGCTGAGGTGGTCTGGAAGCCCAGGTTTCTTTGGAAGTGACCTTCAGCTCATCTGCATTTTTTGGTCTCTTGTTTCTCATTTTCCTCTTGACAATACCTCATAGATTCTCTCTGGGGTTCAGGTCTGGTGAGTTTGCTGGCCAGTCAAACACACCAACACCATGGTCATTTAACCAACTTTTGGTGCTTTTGGCAGTGTGGGCAGGTGCCAAATCCTGCTGGAAAATGAAATCAGCATCTTTAAAAAGCTGGTCAGCAGAAGGAAGCATGAAGTGCTCCAAAATTTCTTGGTAAATGGGTGCAGTGACTTTGGTTTTCAAAAAACACAGTGGACCAACACCAGCAGATGACATTGCTCCCCAAATCATCACAGACTGTGGAAACTTAACACTGGACTTCAAGCAACTTGGGCTATGAGCTTCTCCACCCTTCCTCCAGACTCTAGGACCTTGGTTTCCAAATGATATGCACAACTTAATTTAATTTTTACTCTTTTTTTTTGTTTTTTTACTTGAATTTTTACTTTACTTTTGGGGAAAAAATCTTGTTTTACCTTTGAATTAAGATTAGTATTAAGATTATACCACTTCGAATAACTGTACTTTGATAAATGTGGCGGCTGAAAACAATCATCACCTGAATATCACGCCCCTAAAAACATGGTTTTGAAACCTTCCCCCTAGAGTTTACGACATGGAGAAACAAAACCCGACCAAAAAGAGGAAGTAATCTCATGAAAGAGAAATTGATCTTACACCTGTTAACCTTGTAATTGCAAATATTTACATTAATTTATATGTATATTAAATATCAGTAAATATAACAAAACATTATAAACACAATAGTTCCTCTCACTCCACAACAAATCCTTTAAATTGAACAGTATTCAGAACAGAACAAGAATAAATTATATATTAAACTATGAAATAAAACACAAATTAGGCTATAGTGGCATTCATTAGCAATAGTTAATAACTAACAATGAAAATTATTTTTCAGCATTTTCTCATCTAGATAAATCAATGCTAATTTCTATATACAGTGTACTATTACATTTAAAAGATGCATTATAATAGCATTCAGAATAATAAACAAGGGCGTAGGTTTGATTTTGACATTGGTGGGAACATAAGTTTGACAAGCCTATTGACAAGTTTGAGTTTGATTGACAGGGGATCTGACCAATCATAACACAGAATCTGCCATTTTGTCTGTCAAACAAACCAGAAAGGAGAGTAGATTAACTTCAGTGGACTTGAACTTGAAAAATGGTGTGTATTGTCTCTCTGTGGTTGAAATGAGATACGAAATACCTTCTGTTGTTCTTTCATGTTTATTTTGTGTTATAACTAGAAGAAGATATGGTTGGTTCACATGCTGCTTGATCTGAGATGCTACAGAGATAGATCACAACTAGGGTTGCAAAAAGGTGGAATTTTTCAGGATTTTTTGGAATCTTCTGGGGATTTTTGGAAAGTTTCCAGAAATTTTCCACTGCTTTGCAACCCTAGTAACAAAACAGATTAGAGAGCCACAAAACCGGTAACTAAGGGGGGCGGGTCTTTGCAAAGGGTCAGTTACTTATGTGAATAAAGATAGCACTCAGATTAGTTGTAGTTTAACTGTATATGGAAACAATACTTTCAATGCTGTTATATGTAGAGGTACAGAATCATTTTACAGTAAGTAAATTGCATTGTACAATTACATGCCTCTTAATGCATTTCACAAGATGCAACATGCACCTGAACGGCGCTGACTCATCTGCTGCTGTAAAGCCCTCATCTGTTCACTGTGCTGCTGCATCATCATAGCCATAGACTCCTCATGTCTCTTGTTGGAGTTTTCTAACAGCTCTGCAAACTCTCGAGCTCTATTACTCTCAGCTTCAGTGTTCTGTCTCTTGAACTCTTCCATCTCCTGGCTCATCCTGTCAGCCTTGTCCTGAAAACCCTTCTCCAGCAGGGCAGCCTGCTCCTTCAGTTTACTGTCCATGGCTCGCTTGGCCTCCTCTCTCTGAAGCCTCATCTCCTCATCCATCTTCTCCTTCATCTGTCTCATCCTCTCTTCATTACTGTGTTTTTCTGTTTTAATTTTCTCTTTTAACTGTCGCTGCTCCTCCTCTTTAGCTTTGATTTCCTGCTCCAGGAGTACGGCTTTCTCTGTTTCCTCTGGTCATTGACAAAAAGAAGAGGAAGGAAAGAGATGCTTTACAGATTTGCTTTACAAAAGACTCAAACCATGAGATTAACGGTCTATTTTATTTTAAGGGAGATATAAACTGCAAGGTAAAATATTTTAAATTCCACTTCTGTGAAAGACTTTGATTTCATCTATGGAGTATTTTTTTCAGTCAATAACATACTGAATGGGGGGGGGGGCGCACGCGCGCAGATCATGGAGTAGACGCTTTTTTCTGAGCTCCTCTCCACTGGCGCTAGATTTGAAACATTTTCATAACTAAAGTACCATCAGTTCACGCCAAAGTCAATAATGACTTTCTGAAAGCTACCTTTCGTCAGTTGTTTTGAATACGTTGTGATAAAGAAGTGCCTTGAAGGCGAATTTCGACATCTCGTTAACTCACTCTGTGTCGGTAAAATGGCGTCCAAGAAATCTTCAAAAGCCGTTGCAGCTATGAAGGAGAACGCCAATCCAGGTGACTCAGTTTCACAGGGAAATGTGAACGCAATACTCGCTGCAATCGGTGCCCAAGGGGATGAACTTAAAAAGTTAATCGAGGACAAGATGACGGCTCTAAGTACTCGCTTGGACACATTAGACGCCACGCTGGTCAACCTGCAGTCAGAACAGGCCGACGTCAAACAAAAAATTGTGGAAATAGAAGGGGCCCTGAACGGTACGGATTCACGGCTAGGAGAGGTGGAAAAGGTGTGTGAAGACTTGCGTGCAGAAAATAAATCTCTCTGGGCTAAACTGAATGACTTGGAGGGATGCTCTCGCAGGTTGAATCTCAAATTTGTGGGAATAATGGAAGGAGAAGAGCGGGGACGCCCCTCTGCATTTATTTCGGATCTGATTATGGAGCTCTTCGGCCGAGATAACTTCCCCAAACCGGTCAAAATTGATCGAGCGGACCGGGCACTGTTACCCAAGCCATCTGAAGGCCAGAGACCTCGCACCATTATCGCACGGATCCATAATGATCGGGACAAGGATTCAATTCTTCGTTTGAGCCGGGAAAAGTTTCCTCTGGAATATAAAGGAAAGCGGATTTACATCTTCCCTGACTATATTCCAGAGGTAGCCGCGCGGCGACGTGCCTTTAGCACAGTCACGAAAGCTCTGCGAGAGGCCGGGTTGAAATGGTCCCTGCGTTTTCCAGCGAAATTGATGCTGCACCATACCGGTCGGGAGTTCTCTTTTGAATCTCCAGAAGAGGCAAAGAAGTTTGTGGGTAACTTGTCGAATGAGACAGCGTTGGTTCTACGTTGACTCAGCTTGGCCTGAACAATTATATTGACGAACAGAAGTGGACTGTCTTTGAAACATTCTGTATATTTTTCATTATGTTACGTGACTGAAGGACTAACGTTAGATATGTGCACGGCGGGGATCAGCTTTTTTGGGTTTGTTTTTTTCTTCTTCTTCTCTCTCTTTCTCGCCTCGTGTGTTTTTCCTTTGTTTTTACTATTATTGTGAGGTAAGGTAAACCAAGTTATTCCTACTCTGCACTCTTGTTGTCTCCGAGAAGATGGGGAATACTTGCTGCCATTGTTCCTGGGGCAGCTGTGGGGAGTTCGTGTGTTCTTTTTCTTCTTTATTGTTGCACCAGAAAATGTTTATTCTTGTTAAGATAATTATTGATTCTTATGTTTGTTTTTGATGACATTGTATGAGTGGAACTAGTACTAATAGTTATAACAATGCCGGAGTGAATATTACGTTTGTTAGTTGGAATGTAAGAGGAATGGGGCACCCAATTAAGAGGGGGAAAGTATTTACACATTTAAAGTCGTTGTCGGCTGATATTATTTTTCTTCAAGAAACTCATATTAGACCCAATGAACAAATGCGGCTTAGGGCAAATTGGATCTCACAAGTTTATCAAGCCACTTTCTCCTCTAAAGCTAGAGGTGTGGCTATACTTTTTAAGAAATCAATTCCTTTTCGAATGCACTCTGTGGTATCTGATCCTGGGGGACGATATATTATTGTGTCTGGATTTATTAATAACTTCCCGATTACATGTGTTAACGTGTATGGACCAAATATAGATGATCCGTGTTTTTTTCGAAAATTATTCAGGCTTATTCCAGACACAAACTTAACTAACTTGATAATTTTTGGAGACTTTAATTGCTATTTGGATCCTTATCTGGATCGCCAGTCTTCACAAGCTCCTCCCTCTATTCAATCCGTAGGTGTTTTAAATAATTTAATAAAATCTATGAATCTTGTGGATATATGGAGATTACTCAACCCTACCGCTCGTGATTATTCTTTTTTTTCCAGTGTTCATAAATCGTATACACGTATTGACTACTTTATTATTGACTCTAAACTCATTCAGGGGGTGACTTATTCTAAATATCACAATATTCTTATTTCTGACCACTCCCCTATTTCTATGGGTCTGAAAATTTCACTAACAAAGGCACAGTATTGCTGGCGTTTCAATCCCCAATTATTATTGGATAAACAATTTCAATCTTATATGTCTGATTGTTTAGGCCAATTTCTGGAGAACAATGACAAGGGGGATGTTTCAGACTCCTGTCTTTGGGAAACCTGTAAAGTAGTGTTAAGGGGTCACATTATTGCATATGAATCCTCACTGAGGAGGGATAAGCGCAGGCGTCTGTCTGAGATAGGATCCATACTGCCATCCTTAGAACAGATATTTCGTTCATCTAAATCTCAGACTGACCTTAACGCTATTCTGAAGCTGAAATATGAATATAACTCGATTTTGAATGATCAGGTTTCTAATTTGTTAATTAAACTTAAACAGAAACAGTTTGAACTGGGAGATAAGGCTGATGCACTTCTTGCCAGGCAATTAAGAGGTGTGCAGGCTAGCAGGGCTATTCATCAAATAAAATCTCAGAATGGTACTTTGTTAACACATCCACAAGAAATTAATAATTGTTTTGCAGAATTTTATAAACATCTTTATTCTTCCGGCTGTTTAGAGCTAAACGATGTAGGGCACCAATTTCTAGATGCGGTAGACTTTCCAAAACTTAATGAATCTGCCAGAGAGGAATTAGAGGAGCCGTTCTCTCTCTGTGAAGTTTTGGAGGCGATAAATTCCTTCCCTAATGGGAAAGCCACAGGCCCTGATGGGTTCGGTGTGGAATTTTATAAAGCTAATGCAAATGTATTTGCCCCCGTGTTGCTTAGAATGGTAAACCATTCGATTGAGAAGAAAAAATTTCCAGATTCTTTGTATGAGGCACATATATGCGTTCTGAAGAAAAAAGACAGAGATCTTACAGAGCCCTCTAGTTATAGGCCTATAAGTCTTCTCAATTGTGATCAAAAAGTGATTGCCAAGATCTTCTAAATATTTTGTACAATAATCAGAGTAAAAGTTCGAAGGCAGCTGTACTTTCCTTAGACGCGGAAAAGGCTTTCGATCGAATTGAATATAGCTACTTGTTTTCTGTGCTGGATCGGTTTGGTTTTGGTGAGAATTTTAAACTATTGGTAAAAATGCTCTATTCTTCCCCTAAATCGGCAATACTTACTAATTCAGATAAGTCTGCTTTCTTTCCTCTTCAACGAGGTACACGTCAGGGATGTTGTTTAAGTCCCCTATTATTTGATTTAGCTTTAGAACCCCTGGCTATACATCTTCGTAATCATTCTGGGATTAGAGGTATAACATGTGGCTGTACTGAGGTTAAGCTGTCCTTATATGCGGATGATCTACTTTTATATTTGAGTGATCCTTCTTCTTCTTTGCCACTGTTGATGGAATCACTTGAGGTTTCTGGCTCTTTCTCTGGTTATTCTGTCAATTGGGAGAAAAGTGTATTCATGCCTTTGGGTGAAGGGCTGGATGCTCAGTTTCTGAGGTCATTACCCTTTAGACTTTCAGAGGATCACTTTACTTATTTAGGGTTAGTCATCCCAAAAAATTGTAAACATATTATTAGGTTAAATTTCACAGAAGCCATAAATAAGTTAAAATTATCTATTGATAAATGGAGGGCTCCTCCATTATCTTTAATCGGTCGGGTCAATGCCATTAAAATGGTCTCTCTGCCTCGCTTTGTTTATCTTTTTCAGAACTTGCCTGTGTATCTGCCACATTCTTTTTTTAAACAATTAGATTCTGTCATTTTGCCTTTTATTTGGGGATATAAAGCACATAGAATTTCAAAGGCCCATTTGCAGAAGCCGAAAGAGTTATTATTACTGGGCCACTAATGCCAGGGCTATGATGTTCTGGCAGATGAGTGACCAAGCTGCTGACAGTTCGATGGATTCACAACCCAAATGGTTGCATATGGAGGCTCGGTCAGTTGTTGGTAGCTCCTTAGCTGCTATTCTTTTCTCTAAAACTGCATCCCTAAAGAAGTCTCAATGTAAAAATTTTGTTGTGCTCAACTCCATTAAAATTTTGAGTCAAATTAAGTCTGCTTTGAATATTACATGTCCCTCAGTACACCTGCCCATTTGCGATAACAATAATTTCTTGCCTGGCCAGTCGGACAAGGTATTCTCATTGTGGAGAGGCAAAGGACTGATCACAGTTAAGGACTTCTATATAGACAGGAAATTTGCCACTTTTGAACACTTGTATAAACTCTTTGATCTTTCTCAGTCACAATTTTTCCGTTATCTACAGGTGCGTCACTTTATAAAACATTCTTTTATTGAGTTTCAGGAATTACCACAAGATCATGATCTGTATATTTTTTTGCGGCAATCTCCTATGAGCAAACACTTGGTGACTCAGTTTGTTGCTTTGTTTGTTTCTCATTTTGCAGTGTCTTCAGATCACCTTAAAGTAGCATGGGAAAATGACACTGGAATTAATGTTTCCAAAGAGATCTGGGAGGAGGCCCTGAAACGTATTCATACCTGCTCTATTAATGCACGATTACAACTTATACAGTTTAAAGTGCTGCATAGGTTACATTATACCAAGACTAAACTCAATAAAATTTACCCTTCAGTTTCCCCATTATGTAATAGATGTAGGAGCTCGGATGGGACGCATGCTCATACTTTTTGGTTTTGCCCTGAGATTTCTGAGTTCTGGAAAAATATTTTTCAGTGGTACTCAAATGTTTTTGGAGAAGACATCAGTCCAGATCTTGAATTAGCTTTGTTTGGATGTTCTGACCATACATTAGCATTGACACATTCTCAGCAATTGTCTCTTATGTTTGGTATGGTGGTGGCTAAAAGGGTGATATTGATGGATTGGAAGTCCACTTTACCACCCAGCTTTCATAAATGGTTGGCTGAGATGGTTGCTGCCCTCAAGCTTGAAAGAATCCGTTTTTCTAAGATTGACGCTTATAAAAAATTTGATAAAATTTGGGGCCCCTTCCTCACTTATCTTTTTAAGAGTTGAAATTTAATTTTAAGATAGTACTTTCTATGTTTTATATTCTGTTTAAGTCTGATTAAGTAAGGCTTTATGGTGTGTATTTTTACTGTATCTGGTGCATGTTCAGGTATGTGTTTTTTATATATATATATATATATATATATATATATATATATATATATATATATATATATATATATATATATATATATATATTAATTTATTTTTTATTTTTCTTCTTTTCACAGTTTGTGGGATTCTGTATTGTTTTGTATTTTCAGAAAAAATGTTAGAAAAGTGTCATAAATAAAATTAAAAAAAAAAAAAACATACTGAATGTAACATTCAAGTTCTGGCCTGACGACTAAGTTACACCTGATTTACACCTGAGAATGCAGTTGTTATCTGAATGATGTTAAAGCAAAATTATTCTTGGACCCTTGAAACTGCTTCTACCATTTATTGCTACTTAGTGCTGTTTATTGCATTTGAAGCGTATCACCTAAACAAGTACCTAAACTTTTGAGCACTTCTTTCACAAGCAACCTGGTCAGAATTTAAGAATGGGGAACTCTTACCTTTAATCTTTTTTTCCTTCTCAGTCAGTTTTTTGTCGGCTTGCAGAATAGCTTTAGAATCCACAGACTTCTGCTTCAGAAACACCTCTAAGACCGCTTCAGCCTGTTGACACACACAGACCTTAGAAGCTATATCAGAACATCTTGTAGACTTTCATTGTTTTAAAATGTCATTAAGTTTTGCAATATAGACAAGACCTTGACTTCTTTATTGGTCTGGCTGTTGTATTTCTTCCCAATGTCCTCCAGATCCTTGCAGAAGAGATCATAGCCACCAGATTTAGCATAGATGCCCTGTTTGAGATTTTCATCCATTGTTGCTGTGAGGGATGACAGAAGATCCTCGCATTTTTTCTTTGAAGCTTGCTCATTTTGGCACAGGTATCCATCAAAGAGTTTATTAACTTTCTCCTAAAAACATACAGACAGTGTTTCAGTTCTTTGGTGACTTAGGGCTTGCTATTTGGACAAAGTCTGACTTGCTTATTTGGAATAACAATGTCAGCACAGAATCACATATATGAGAAGAAGGAATCAGTGAGAATGGCCAGATCTCATTCACTACTCTGAAAGAACATCTCTCTATCAGTAAGCTCAGAGCACCTCCTCAGAGAGAGATCCAGCTAACCTCTAGAGATTTCAGGTACTTCCCGTCAGTGTCCCTGAAAGATCGAGTCATGAAGGTTTGTGTTGCCATGCCACTGAGACGCTGGTGTTCGGAGGACACAACCTTTAATTCCAGAGAGAAGGAGTTCTTCAGCTTCTCCATTCCACTCTGGTACACCTCAAGCCCCTCCTTCACCGCAGCTTGATTCTCTATCATTGCCATGGCGATCACAGCATTCTCCAGACACGGCACAGCCCCACTGGAGATGGTGTCTGTGAATGTTTTTGCTAGATGACCCAGAACTTTCAAAGAAGGAAATAAGTCAAACAAAATGATTGAGCAATAGATATTCCACTGAAAGCACATATGCAAGCTTTTCAAATGTCCATCTGAATCACCTCTGCCAGTGACTGTGTATCCATCTTTCAGCTTCTTCACAGTACTCTTGTCAAAGATAAACTTGCAGAAACGTCCTGTAACCTCCAGGAATTCAGAGGAAAGGTCAGGTGGATCTAGTGACTCCAGATGAGACAAGTTCTCGGGGGTGGTTGGAAACGGGAACGTGAAGCACGTTCTGGAGGGGAAGAATTTTTGGATGCACTCCCTGGGAAGGTTGTACTCCATCACTTGTTTTGATGTTCCTAGAAGAGATGAACACAAGCTGTAGCTTTTCTCAGTTCTTGAGATTTGTAAAGTTAAAAAGAAAGAGCGTCTGTCCTTTGAGCAGAGTGTAGCTGTTTCAGCTACTCTTCTGGGCCACATTGTCACCGGACATTTTTTTTCTCCACTTTGAACCCTTTCCATTCGCAGTGTATTATAAATTTATGCTATTATCTAGGTGTCCAATACTGCTTTCGGAGGGCCAGTATTCTGCAGAGTTTAGCTGCAACCCCAATTAAACACATCTGCACCAGCTAATCAAGGTCTTACTAGGCATAAACTTCCAGGCAGGTGTCTGGAGGCAAGTTGGAGCTAAGCTCTGAAAGACAGTGGCCCTCCAGGAGTTTTCAGCACCCCTGATCTACAGTAGTGGTTCCTAATTCCAGCCCTTACATACCACTACTCTGCATATTTTGCATGCCTCTCTTATTTAACACACCTTATTCAGATAACCAGCTCGTTGTAAGAGAGCTTAATAAATGAACTGTGTTCCAATTGTCATGGTACCTACACAGTGTTCATTGCTCCCTACTACCTGAGCAGGGGAAATCCATTGAAGTTTACTTCACTTTGGAACAATCGTTCTCAGATATGCGCTACTCCACAGCCTGCAGCATCTTCACACACAGACAAAACTTACTAGAGAAGTGACATAATATACAAATAAATACAATTTAAATTCACATCTCACACACTTTAATGCCCTTTAAATGGAACATATATGCTCTCTTCCAACTGGAATAATGGGGAAATATCCCGTGATATCTACTTTGCAAAGCACCTATGGTCGAACAGAACAAATATCTGAAGTGTAAGAAATACATACAAAATGTGCAGAGCAGGGGGTCTCAAGGATTGGAATTGAGAACCACTGGTCTAGAATTGGAACAGGGAGAACACAATCTGCTGTGGATGAACAGCACTGGTTCAGGGAGTAGATACTGTATGTTGACAAGGAGAAGCTTGAATCCCAGTTTCACCTAACTTTGGGCAAGACACTGAACATCACGTGCTCCTGATGGTTGGGTTATGGCACCTTGCATGGTAGCCTCCACCAATTTTTAGATAGATCTGACTTGTAAGTCTGGCTGATTCATTTATTTTAAATGTATTTCTGACAACAACAAAAAAAGATGGCTAACAATGTTCTTTGTCTAAACAGTGTTAAGATTGTAGATTATGCTTCTCAGCTTACCTCACCATGTTCTATGACACTGGCTCAATACCTCTTACTATTAATGGCTCTGTAAAAGAATCTTGGATTCTTTTTTGACATTTCACCCCCACCCCATACAGTTTTTCTTTTACTTTAGACATATTGCAAAGATGCATCCTACGCTATCATTTTCAGTAGTAGAAAAACTGATTTGAAACTGATATCTTTGTCTTTTTATAAATAAGTCAATTTAAATAAACTGCAGTACACTCAAAAACTTGGATCTTAAATAGAACCAGAATAAGTGATGTAAGTGTAAGAAAGATCCATTGATAAACCATTAAGTTTGGAAAAACTCATTACAAGAGCTCATTGTGATAGTGATTGTGAGGGCTCTTAAATTAATATTTTGTACCATATTTAAATTACCATGTTTCAGCTTCAGAGCAAACTCTAGATATTCATTCTCTGTTGCATCTTTGCCATCAATCTTTCGCTCCAGGGTGAAGTCCCTCACTACCCAGATGAAACTAGGGAAGAACTTCACAAACTCGGTTGAATCATCAACATCCTCGTTTGATGATGATTTGACCTTGATGCACTCTGTTAGTTCAGTAACATATCTGACAGTTTGTTTAGGTATGAACACAAAGTGACTGTCCAACATGATTCTAATTAGTATTTGTATTTTACAATAAGTGTGGTTCTACCATGTACATTTAATAAATCTAAAACATAATTTATGAATGAACAACTTTACAGATGTACACATTTACAAATCCTTATTTAATCTATGAATGGAAGTGCCTTATGGAATTCATTGGTTAATTCTGTCGTATTTATGATCATCAGTGAGATTATGTTTTCAATTGTATTTAACGCAGTTGAGTCATTTACTTAATTCTGTTCTTTGTGACTTCTGGTGCCAATTATACATACTTATGTATTACAAAAGTAGGTAATACTTTATTTTGATGGTCCCTTTTGAACATTCTGTTGACATTAAGTAATATTGCAACTACATGTTAACAAACTCTCATAAGAGTATTAGTAGACTGTCTGCTTCATATCTACTCACTCCTTATTGTGTTGGTCTCCCAACAGATATTCTACTGACTATAAGTAACTTTGCAAGAACGTGTCAACTTAATCTAACCCTAACCCTACCGGTCAACTAATACACTACTAACACTCTAATGAGAGTCAGGAGAAATGTAGGTGCAACATTACTTATAGTCAATAGAATGTGTTAAAGGGACCGTCAAAATAAAGTGAAACCCAAAATTATTATATAATTTACCTTAAAATCCTACAATGAATAGAATTTATGTAATTGTTTAAACATTTAATTATTTTATTTATGTAATACCGTTACATTTGTATTTGTATTGTTTTATTTGTTTGATTGTTTTTGCACAAAAATAGAATTGAACTTTGCTTGGGTAGTTTTCGAAATTTGATAATGATAAATGATAAATAGGCAACTGACTCTACAATTCACATGACCCATGAAACTATATTTTTATATATAATTATAAAAAAATAGTACAAGATCATTGTACTTGTTTTTAGCTATTTGCTTGTTCTTATAGTTCAGTTTATAATTGTGTTATCTGTAACTGTATCATGTCTTTATGTAGATGCAGGCAGTATGAGGACACTGTGGTCCTCTGGTTCCAGGAAATCTCTCTGGAAATGTAAATCTACATAGAGAACAGTTAGGCAGTCCTGTGTTGTGTGGATATATAAAGTTGGCATGCCCAGTGTGCCTGCAGGGAGTGAAGCAGAGCGCTGCACACACTCTGCCCTGCTGCCACATGTCGACACAGCTCAGGAAATACGGCTCTTATTAAACTGCTGTCATTCTTAAAGAACCGGTACTGGTAAAATGAGGAATCATACTGTTTTTAAAAACAGTGTATTGCGACACCTTTTTAGTACCAGTATATCGTGCAACACTACTCTATACATCACTCTATACTGTTGTATAGCACCAGACAGCACATTTGCACGTTTTTCCTGTGAAAAATGGTGGTAAACATCTGAACAATCTCTTTCTTTTGCAAATGGATAAATAAATAAATAAATAAATTAAAATCTAGATAAATGTTCAGAAGGATACTGCAGCTCCTCTACAGCCCTGTTGTCGATCGTCCCTCGGCTGTTGTAGACCAGAGTGCTGCTCAGTAACACAGCCAGACAGAAGATGTTGGTGTCATGCTTCGAGTCCCCCTAAGATGCAGAACCACATTTGTGAAGTTAGAATAGTAAACTGGAAATAGCCTTCAATTTGCATTCACATTCGACTCAATGAAAGGTACTCATACAGCTACAGGCTATAACATTTAGTGCTCCATTTAAGCAGGTCGAGATGTCCCTGCCTCCACTTTACAGCAAACTAGCAAGCTGCACTAGACTGAAAACATCTGTCCATTCTCAACAGCCAACAACATGCTGAATGTGCGACCAAAATACAAAATGCACTTGGAAAATAAGTTTGGACCACTCATTTGCATTCCGAGCTGGTTGACAGCTGTTATTGCACAGTCACCCTTTTAGATTGACTATCTGTAATTTTTTTTTTTTTAAATGAAGACTTGGATAAAAGTGCCATAAAACAGTGATTGAACATTACAATGATGAACAAATGAACCACATCATATCCTGTCCTCTTTTCTTTATTCTCAAATCATAACTGTTGCTTAGAGATAAGAGGTATAGTATGAGGGAACAAGTAACATCATTATTTTTTTCTAACATTCTCTATGCTACTACCTAACTACCTCGTAGATTAGGTATCAACTTTAAAGTGCAAAAAAACTGCCAAGTCAGACTGAAACAGGAACTTCAGGTATAGTGTGTTCAGTTTTCATAACAAGGAAAAAATAATAATCAGACCCAATAGCAAAAAAATAAATAAATAAGTTTCAGTTTAGTTTGTCAACTTTTAACAACTAAAACAAAAATGAACTCTCAGACCATCATGTTTTGAGGATTATGAGTCACTCCCTCAGTTGACCTATTTTAAGGCCTCTTTTCTTTTGCCTCCAATCACAAGCTGTTGCTTTGTTGTGCTAGGAAAGCAACAGTTGTGAATGAAGGGTCAAGACAAGAGGGTGGGCTTTGAGATGGGTCAATTCTTGAAAACAAAAACGACCCAGTAAAAATAAAAAAATAGCAGCTTACTTATTGCAGCTGGACCTAGAGCTGAATAAGTATGTCAGCTCACTCACACATTCGCCCACTCACCTCATTCACTCATTTACTCACTGACTCGCTCACTCACTCACTCTGAGACAGGTTTTTTAGGAAAATAAGCATATCAACATTTTCGGGTAGAAGCTGGGATCTCTGGCCATTTACAATGTCCCCTGCTGTTGAAAAAACCCTCTCACTTTGGATTGAGGTTGCTGGGACAGAGAGATATGACTTGGCCGAGGTTGACGGCAGTGGGTAACGATGTGTGTTGCTTCTCCACCACTCAAGAGGACAAGCAGAGAGTGAGATAGAGGTCTCTTTATGGTGCGAGTCAAGTTCTGCTGTCCACCTGAATAAAAGAACCCCCAAGGAGATCTTCAAGAGCAGTCATTTTGGGAGGAGGAGAGTCCTCGTATCTTCAGATACTTTTCGGGGTGATGACTTAACAAGGCTCTTCACGTTTGTCGTATTCGCCGGCATGTATTTCACCGCAGCCTTGCAGTGTTTGCCTATCGTTTTTTGTCAGACAATCACCTTTTCTCCTTTCTTGTTTCTTTTCACGAGGAAACCAAAATGCCTCCACACTTCAGATTTAAAATTCACTTTTGTGTCCACAATTTCCCAGTCTCTCTCTTCTCCTTCGCCAATAGCAGCATCTGCCATTTTGGATACGATGGGTACGCATGGGTCGATGGGAATTGTAGTTCCCACTTCCCTCCACGCTGCTCCACTGGGCTGAAAAATCTACAGTTTTTGTCCAGAAGACTTGTCGTTTCATATGTTATGTAACCACGATAATATGGAGACAATTTTGATATCGCGATACAACAAAATTGATAATATCGTTACATCCCTAATATCTATAGATTTTATGTTAGGCAAGTCGTGATGATTTAAGAAGGCAAAATTGATCAAACAGACTATGATCAACTCACTGTCTGCTGCTGGCCGCTTGGTCATTACTTTAAAAACAAAAAATTATATTTAACGAACAAAAAATGCTTCTTTTTCTAAATTAACTTCATAAAAAATTTTTTTAAAAATGAAATATGATCACTTTGCCATTACAAACAACTGTGGGGTATTTTGAGCTAAAACTTCATGTACACACTCTGGGGACATCAGAGGCTAATTTTACATCTTGTAAAAAGGGGCATAATAGGTCACCTTTAAGGTTATCTCTGCTGCAGAAATGAAAGTGTTATTGGACCCTTGGGCACTAGTAATTTGGTAATTGTTATCTTTCAAACTAATCTAACTAATTTGATCGTTCGCTTTTAAAACCACGTTTCTATTCGCGCCTATTATTGTTTTCTTTTTTTTTTTTCGCATGTGGGACTTTAACAGAACGTTCCCACATGGTCCTCTGTTGGTCATTTTATAACGTTCCAGATATGACTTAAGAGGAACGTTCTGTATTGGTTAGAATATGGTCACATAACAACGTTATAAAGAGAACATTTGTAACATTAACAAATGTTCCCACATGGTCCTCTGTTGAAATGCAGGGAAATAGTTAGGCTGACAGAGAAGGTTTTAGAACTAGAGACACGCATCCAAACTTTAGTTGAGGACAGTAAGAATGTGAGGGCTGTAGATACTGCTTTGGATGCGACTAGCTCAGGGAGTCCTTTACATTGTTCGGTTCCAGTTGAGCCCGTGCAGCAGGGCAACTGGGTGACTGTGAGGCAGCCTAGTCGCGGGTCAAAACACCACTCTTCCGTTCCGATCAAAACATCAAACAGGTTCTCCCCACTCAGTGAAGCACCCACTGAGAAACCTGATGAAAGTGCTCTAGTTATTGGCGATTCTAAATAGAGACACCAGCCACCGTAGTACATTGTTTACTAGGAGCCAGAGCGCCTGACATCTTGGCAAATTTAAAAGTGCTGACTAATGCTAAATGTAAATTCAGTAAGATTGTTATCCACGTCGGCCCTAATGATGTTCAACTTCGCCAGTCGGAGATCACTAAAAATAATGTTAAAGAGGTGTGTGAACTTGCAAGTACGATGTCAGACACTGTAATATGCTCTGGTCCCCTCCCTGCTTACAGTGGTGATGAGATTCATAGCAGACTGTCGTCACTCATTGGCTGGATGTCGAAGTGGTGCCCGCAAAATAACATAGGCTTTATAGACAATTGGAAGAATTTTTGGGGCAGACCTGACCTGTTGAAAAGAGATGGTGTTCATCCCTCCTGGGGTGGTGCCGCTCTTCTCTCTAGACATATGGCACATAGTCTTAGAGTTTGTACTTGACTAACTGGAGCCCAGGTCAGGAAGCAGACAGACTGGCTAAACCGATCATCTGCTAGCCGCCTCACGTCACAGAAGTCAGTTAACTCTCAGCACATAGAAACTTTTTCACTTAGATATCACACTATAGAGACTGTGTCTGAACTAGAAAATAATAAAAAAAAAAGCGTCTAAACCAATTTAAGGGTAACAGTTTAATTGATGTTCAACAAATAAAAAACGATATAATACAGATAAACACATGATAAAGCTTGGCTTATTGAATATTAGATCCCTTTCTTCAAAAGCACTTTTTGTAAATGATATGTTCACGGACCATAAACTAGATGTGCTTTGTTTGACAGAAACCTGGCTAAAACCAGATGATTACATTACTTTGAACGAGTCTACACCACAAGATTACTGTTACAAACACTAACCGCGTCCAGGTAAAGGTAAAGGGGGAGGTGTTGCTACAATTTATAGCAATATTTTCAGTATCTGTCAGAGGTCGGGTTTCAAGTATAATTCGTTTGAAGTAATGGTGCTTCATATAACGTTATCCAGAGAAACAATTATTAATGATAAATCCCCTGTGATGTCTGTACTGGCTACTGTATACAGGCCACCAGGGCACCATACAGACTTTATTAAAGAATTTTCTGATTTTCTATCAGAGTTAGTGCTGACTGCAGATAAAGTCCTAATTGTTGGTGATTATAATATCCATGTTGATAATGAAAAAGATTCATTGGGATCAGCATTTATAGACATTCTAAACTCTATTGGTGTTAAACAACACGTGTCAGGACCTACTCATTGTCGAAATCATACTCTAGATTTAATACTGTCACATGGAATTGATGTCAGTGGCATTGAAATTTGGCAGCAGAGCGATGATATCTCAGATCATTATCTAGTCTCCTGTATATTCCATATAGCTAAAGCTGTAAAGCCAACTCCTTGTTACAAATATGGTAGAACCATTACCTCTACCACACAAGACTACTTGATGATGTAACAGGAACTCTCTCTTTTCTAGCACTTTAGATGCGGTTTCTCCTTTACGCTTAAGGAAGATTAAGGATAAGAGTCCAACACCGTGGTATAATAAGCACACTCGCGCCCTAAAGAGAGCAGCCCGGAGAATGGAGCGCAGCTGGAGGAAAACTAAACTAGAGGTATTTCGTTTAGCTTGGCGGGAAAGTACCCTATCCTACAGAAAAGCATTAAAAACGGCTAGATCTGATTACTTTTCGTCTCTTCTAGAAGAAAACAAACATTATTTTTTCGTTAATTTAGTCACTGTAAACAAACAAAGCATCAACAGGTGTTGGCATTTCCCAAGAGCATAGCAGTAATGACTTTATGAACTACTTTACTTCCAAGATCGATACTATCAGAGATAAAATTGTATACTTGCAGCCATCAGCTACAGTATCGCATCATATCTATCTATAGTGCACTATAGATCCCCTGAGGAACAATTCCATTCATTCTCTTCTGTAGGAGAGGAAGAATTGTATAAACTTGTTAAATCATCTAAACCAACAACATATATGTTAGACCCGATTCCATCTAAACTATTAAAAGAGCTGCTTCCAGAAGTCATAGATCATCTTTTGGCTATTATTAATTCATCATTGTCATTAGGATATGTCCCTAAAACCTTCAAATTGGCTGTTATTAAGCCTCTCATTAAAAAACCACAACTTGACCCCAAAGACCTAGTTAATTACAGACAGATCTCAAATCTCCCTTTTCTGTCAAAGATAATAGAAAAGGTAGTATCCTCACAATTATATTCCTTCTTAGAGAAAAATTATATCTGTGAGGAATCCCAATCAGGATTTACATGGTATCATAGTACTGAGACTGCTCTCATTAGAGTTACAAATGACCTGCTTCTATCATCTGATCGTGGTTGTATCTCTTTATTAGTTCTACTGGATCTTAGCGCTGTTCGTAGCAGTGAATGAAGAGGTATCATATCTATCACAAGTGCAGTATGGAGTACCTCAAGGCTCAGTACTAGGGCCGTTACTTTTCACGCTTTACATGTTACCCTTGGGAGATATTATCAGGAGACATGGTGTTAGCTTCCACTGTTATGCTGATGATACTCAGCTCTATATTTCTTCACGGCCCGGTGAAACCAAATTGAGAAACTAACGGAATGCATAGTCGATATAAAAAAACTGGATGATGAGTAATTTTTTACTGCTAAATTCTGAAAAAACAGAGGTGTTAATTATCGGACCTAAAAACCCCACATGTAATAACCTAGAACATTATCTAACACTTGATGGCTGCTCTGTAAATTCTTCTTCATCAGTCGGGAACCTAGGTGTGCTGTTTGATAGCAATCTTTCGTTTGAAAGCCATGTTTCTAGCATCTGCAAAACTGCGTTTTTTCATCTCAAAAACATATCTAAATTGCGACCTATGCTCTCAACGAAATGCAGAAATATTAATTCATGCGTTTATGACCTCAAGGTTAGACTATTGTAATGCTTTATTGGGTGGTTGTTCTGCACGCTTGATCAACAAACTACAGTTAGTCCAAAATGCAGCAGCTAGAGTCCTTACTAGAACCAGGAAATATGATCATATTAGCCCGGTTCTGTCAACACTGCACTGGCTCCCTATCAAACATCGGATAGATTTTAAAATCTTGTTAATTACTTATAAAGCCCTGAATGGCTTAGCTCCTCAGTACTTGAGCGAGCTCTTATCGCATTATAGTCCTCCACGTCCGCTGCGTTCTCAAAACACTGGCCGTTTGATAATACCTAGAATATCAAAATCAACTGCGGGTGGCAGATCCTTTTCCTATTTAGCACCCAAACTCTGGAACAATCTACCCAACACTGTTCGGGAGGCAGACACACTCTGTCAGTTTAAATCTAGATTAAAGACCCATCTCTTTAGCCTGGCGTACACATAACACACTAATACGCTTCTATTATTCAAATCCGTTAAAGGATTGTTAGGCTGCATTAAGTAGATCAACCAGAACCGGGAACACTCTCCATAACACACGATGTACTCGTTACATCATGAGTAGAATGGCATCTACGCTAATATTTGTCTGTTTCTTTCCTATTCTGTTTCTCAGTCCGTATCCGATCAGATGGTGGATCAGCACCAAGAGATGATGTCTACAGCCCTGATCGTCAGCAGAGACCAGGACACCCAGATGAGCCCCAGAGACATATCCCCCCCCCCCCAGACCTCGATTACAATACAATAAAACTAAAAATATAACAAAATAACTAAAAATTTAATAAAATACCTAACTACATAATACTATTATTGTTAGAAATTGCAACAAAATAAAAAAAAATAGAAATATAAACTTTTGAACTGCGGGTTTCGTCTGGTCAGAGGAGAACTGGCCCCCCGACTGAGTCTGGTTTCTCCCAAGGTTTTTTTCTCCATTCTGTCACAGAGGGAGTTTTGGTTCCTTGCCGCTGTCGCCTCTGGCTTGCTCAGTTGGGGACACCTAATTTCTAGCGATTATCACCAATTTGATTGCACAGATACTATTTAAACTAAACTGAGCTGGACAATGACATCTCTGAATTCAATAATGAAATGCCTTTAACTGAAAATTGAGTGTTTAATCTTATCATTATATATTACTGACACTCTGTCCTCCAATTTAATACTGTTAAGTGCTTTGACACAATCTGTATTGTTAAAAGCGCTATATAAATAAAGGTGACTTGACTTGACTTAATTTGGTGGCAACACTTTATTTTGATGGTCCCTTTTGAACATTCTATTGACACTAAGTAATGTTGCAACTACATGTCAACAAACTCTCATAAGAGTATTAGTAGACTGTCTGCTTCATATCTACTAACTCCTTATTGTGTTGGTCTCCCAACAGATATTCTACTGACTATAAGTAACTTTGCAAGAACGTGTCAACTTAATCTAACCCTAACCCTACCAGTCAACTAATACACTACTAACACTCTAATGAGAATCAGTACAAATGTAGGTGCAACATTACTTATAGTCAATAGAATGTGTTAAAGGGACCATCAAAATAAAGTGAAACCAATTTGGTAAATTTGTTACTTCACCTTGTCCACGTCCCCGAGTCCCTCGGTGTCCAGCAGCACCAGAGTGGTTTCTGCTTTAGAGGGGTGAGGCACGCACCAAATCCAGATGCCCTTCGTCTTGGACTCGACTGTGCTGCCCAGTGAAAACCCTGATAACCACACACCAGAATGACTTACATGCGTTCATTTGAAGGGCACGAACGTTTGGATGCTGCTGACCTGTTTGCTTCCCTGCCAGTTGGTTCATCAGGTAGGACTTCCCGGTGCGGTAGAGACCCACCACACCCACCACCACCACGGGCTGCTGGATCTGCTCCAGAGCCTGCAACGCTGACTGCTGGACACACAGCTTCCCATCAGACCCCGTGTCAATCAAGCACACCGGTTTGTCCATGGCCACTGGAGACCCAAGCACATTTCACTTCCTTTAATCAACCGCATTGAGAAACACTCCAATAATCCTGCATTACACAGTACGGTAACTCCCCACATGAGCAGCATTACTTCTTTCTGTTCAGGGAACTTTGTGTAAAATATATTGCCTTTCACTTTCACAACAAACTACACAAGCAGGCTGAATAAGATAAATGCTGTCAGATTTCTTTGTGTCCGGCTACAGTCTATAACCAGACTGGGTTTACTTGATGCTGGTTTCTACTAGATAGGTAAAATACAAGTTAATCATGTCACATAAACAAGGTCCTTTGTGCCCTAACAAAACATGACCAGAACATCTATCAAGACAAGTCATGCTGCAGAGTTCACTAACACACACAAGCAGGTTTGTTTTTGTGAACTGTGGGGACTCTCCATAGGCATAATGGTTTTTATACTGTATAAACTGTATTTTCTATCGCCCTACACCTAAACCTACCCCTCACAGGAAACTTTGTGCATTTTTACTTTCTCAAAAAAATTAATTCTGTATGATTTATAAGCCTTTTGAAATATGGGGACATGGGGAAATGTCCTCATAAATCACCTTCTCCTTGTAATTCTCATATCATACCCATGTCATTATACAAATTTGTGTCCTCATATGTCACAAAAACATGCACACACTAAAACACACACACACACACACTAATTGAGTGCTAAAGTTAAATCACTAACATGAAATCTCAACTACACACAGTCACACATTATCATCTGCTGGAGCAAAAACAAACGAATTTGATGCTGACTGTAAAACACTGGACATTGTATTGTTTGCAGTTATAAGAGCAGCACAAGTGCTATAATGATGGATGGAGGAATGAAGGAACGTCCCATACCTGTTTGCTTTAGTTCACTCCAGTCTAACTTCAGTCTGAGTTGTGCTCATGTTGTAGCTTCCTGATATTCTACCCATGTTTCTTAGACACACCTTCAGGTCCAGACTCTCGATGCTGATTGGTCTAGAGTGAGTTAGGGGACGTTCCTGGGCTCTCAGTATGACTCTGGTTATTCTCTGTGGCTCATTTGAGCTCATTCTGTTGACTGAGCAAGCAACAATGTGCAGTTTAACTCTTAGTTTCACTTTAAATATCAGCAACTGCAAACTGGGCAACATGTGACAGCAGATACAAGAAGCTTGGATTGTTGGATTGTTTTGCACTGGCATAAAGTTTGATAACGTGGAGTTTTCTCAGAGTCTTTTTCATTGTAGATATGAAGGGAGAGACCAGTCTGTTTATTTGTTTTGCATTCATGAATCTTATAATTATGTATCCTATTGTATTAAAGAATCCTGTTATTATTGTTTTTATTATTATTTTTTATTTATTTAATGCATTATTTGACAGGGACAATAGACAGTCAAAAAAAACTGCCCCAGAATTAGCTCCAAAGCTAAATTTCATCTGCTGTCCCTGGGCAGGAAAATACAAATATGACAAAAACATCAATATAATACCATTTACAATAAAATCCCCCCAAAATTTAACAGAAAAAAAACATATAATCCCACATAAAAACTACAATCCAAATTTCTACAAAATATCCCCTGTAAGTACTACAAAGCATCATCCTAAATTTTACAACTCCCCAAAGTTTCATTCAAAATACAGAAATACTCAATGGTCACATACCTGACTCGTCTTTAACCATATTTTTAAATGTAGCTTAAATTGTGCCAAGGTAGAACACTGTCTTATATTAATTGGTAAATTATTCCAGTTATTAACAGCCCTTACAGAAAAAGCTGAACGACCAAAACCAGTAACTCTAAAATTCACTGTACAATCACCTCTAGACGAAGCTCTAGTTTGTCTTATATTTTCAGTACAAGAAAAAACAAATTCCTTCAAGGGTGAAGGTGCAAGATTGTTAACAATTTTGTACATTAAACAACAATTATAAAACACAAAATTATCAAAAGTAAAAAAAAATTGTACTTGTTAACAATCAGACAATGATGATACCTATTAGGTTTCTTGTCGAATACTTTTAGAGCACGTTTATACAGAGTATATAAAGGTTTGAGAGTAGATTTTCCTGCTTGCGACCATGAAGTAATACAATAAGAAAAATGAGAAAAGATCAAAGAATTCAAAAAGACTCTTGAAGCTTCTATTGAAAGTTGACTCCTTATAAATTTTAAATTTCTAAGTTGAGGTGTCACTGTACAGACTATTTTTGAACATTCTTTTCAAATGTTAGATGAGAATCCAAAATAACTCCGAGATACTTAAAATCTGATACAATTTGTAATTTTTCACCACTAACTAATATATCTGGTTGGACCTCCTCCTTCTTTTTAATTTTAAAATACATACTGTCATGAACTCGGCCTCTGTGGCCCTCCCTGAACACCACCGGAGGGCACCATCACCAGAATATTAGTTCTGAACTGCATGCGTTTACCGCTCCCCTAGCGGTAGCACTCTACAGAGCCCCTGTTAGTTTGGATTGTGTTTTCCCCATGTTTGTTCTACCCGTGTTCCCTGGATTAACCCTTGCCTTGCCGTCTGGACACTGTTTGCCGATCGTCGACCTCCGCTTGCCCTAAGTTTACTCTTTGTCTTGTCCCTGCCATACCTGTTTGCCATTGTTTCGACCCTGCCTGTATCTTTGACTATCCCTATGAATAAAAGCCTGCACATGGATCCGCACGCCTCTCGTCTCGTCAGCCACGTTACACATAGATGCACTTTTACGAACGTTTAATGTTAAGCAGCACTGAGTAAACCAATCTAAAATTTTTGTCATTGCAATAGATAATTTTTGGGCCACCTTTTCTTTTGTTTTATCATGTACATAAATCACAGTATCATCTGCGTACATTTGAATATGTACATCAGGACAAACATCTGGAAAATCATTCAAATACAAACATTCAAATACAACATCATTCAAATACAAACTAAACTTACCGGCACTCAAACACATCATCAACACATCCCTCCTCACAGGCATCTTCCCCACTGCGTTCAAGCAGGCTCGGGTAACCCCACTGCTCAAAAAACCTACACTAAACACTTCTCTGATAGAAAACTATAGACCTGTTTCTCTCCTTCCATTCATAGCGAAAACACTTGAACGTGTTGTCTTCAACCAGGTCTCATTGTTCCTTTCACAGAACAACAAACTGGACTCTAAACAGTCGGGTTTCAGGAGTGGACATTCAACTGAGACTGCGCTTCTCTCTGTCACTGAAGCCCTGCGAACTGCGAAAGCTGACTCCAAATCATCAGTCCTCATTCTGCTGGACCTATCTGCCGCGTTTGACACTGTCAATCATCAGATACTCCTCTCCACCCTCTCATCACTGGGCATCACTGGAATTCCACTTCGCTGGTTTGAATCCTATCTCACTGGTAGGTCTTTCAGGGTGGCCTGGGGAGGGGAGGTATCCAAAGCACATACACTGGTCACTGGGGTTCCTCAGGGATCGGTTCTTGGACCCCTCCTCTTCTCCACATACACTACATCGCTGGGTCCAATCATACAGGCACATGGATTCTCCTACCACTGCTATGCTGATGACACACAACTTTATCTCTCCTTTCAACCAGATGATCCAACGGTAGCTGCAAGGATCTCAGGTTGCCTGGCGGACATTTCGGCATGGATGAAAGAACATCACCTTCAGCTCAACCTGGCAAAGTCTGAGCTTCTTGTCCTTCCCGCCGCTCCAACTCTACAGCACGACATCACGATCCAGTTAGGTTCATCAACTATTACCCCATCAACTTCGGTCAGAAATCTTGGTGTAATCTTTGATGACCAGCTGACCTTCAAAGACCACATTGCAAAGACTGCCCGAGCTTGCAGGTTTGCACTACACAACATCAGAAAGATCAGGCCCTTTCTGACGGAGCGTGCTGCACAACTTCTTGTCCAGGCCCTTGTCATTTCTAAGCTGGACTACTGCAATGCTCTTCTGGCTGGACTTCCATCAAACACATTCAAACCTCTACAAATGATTCAAAATGCAGCGGCACGACTGGTCTTTAAGGAACCCAAAAGAGCCCATGTCACACCTCTCTTCATCTCATTGCATTGGCTACCAATCGCAGCTCGCATCAAGTTCAAGACACTGATGCTTGCTTATAGAACAACCACAAGCTCAGCACCTGCCTACATGCACTCACTACTAAGAATCTACATCCCCTCCAGAAGTCTGAGATCTGCTAGTGAGCGACGTCTTGTGGTACCATCACAAAGAGGCTCAAAATCTCTCTCCAGAACATTCTCGTTCACCATTCCTAGCTGGTGGAATGATCTTCCCACCCACATTCGGAGTGCCGGATCCTTGGCAATCTTCAAGCAACAGCTGAAAACTCATCTCTTTCGACACTACTTGACTATACCCCACACATAAAAAAAAAATAAAAAAATAAAAAATAAAAACTTTCTCCTTATTCATTCCTTCCCCTGCTAGCTTGTACTTATTTAACAACGCCTGAGACTTGGTGTTACAAGCACTTCGTTTGTCGGATTGCCTCCTCAAGATGAATCGCTTTTTGTATCCCCAATTGTAAGTCGGTTTGGATAAAAGCGTCTGCAAAATGGCTAAATGTAAATGTAAATGTAAAGAGTAATGGCCCTAGGGTTGACCCCTGAGGAACTCCTGTGGGACAATCTCTTAAAGAAGATATGCATGCATTAATTCGGGTACACTGTTTCCTTGATGTAAGATAAGACTCAATCCATTTTATTGTATCTTCCAAAAAATTAAAATGTGATAATTTAGATAATAAAATATTGTGATTTAGTGTATCGAATGCCTTTTGTAAATCAAGGAACACAGCACCCACAACCCCACCCTTATCTAATTTTGACCGAATTTGCTCAATAAAATAACATACAGCAGTTTCAGTCGAATGCTGTTTACGAAACCCAAATTGCATAGGACACAATAAATTATTTTGTGTATCTACGAAATTCACAATTTGCTCAGTTACTACTTTTTCTACTATTTTAGACACTACTGATAAAATTGAGATTGGCCTATAATTTACCACATTAGTTGGATCACCTGTCTTAAAAACTGGGGTAACTAACCCCATTTTCCAACAACTTGGGAATATAGATTGTTTAATTGATAAATTCACAAAATGAGTAATTGGTTCTAAAAAGATATCACTATTATTTTTTAAGAAATTACAATCTAAACCATCTATATCTTTGGCACTGGAATTTTTAAAATCTTTTATAATATCCTGAATTATACACTCTGTAACTGTTGTCAAATGAAGTGCAGGTTTTACTAAATTCACTGAATTAATTTCTTTGTCTTATTCCAAATTTATCACTCAAATTTTGAACTGAGTCAACAAAGTAATTATTAAATACATCAACAATTTCATCAGGTTTATCAATTATACTTCCTTTAAAATCCAATTCCAAACATTTGATAAGACATGATTTAATGTCTTTCTTTGTCAATTTATTAATGGTTTGCCATACCCTTTTACTATTGCCTTTAGCCTCATTTAGAATATTAACAAAAAATTGTGACTTAGCCTGCCGTAATGTCTTAACTACCTTATTTCTTAAACTATTAAAAAGAAGTCGATCTTGTTGCAAACCAGATTTTATAGCTTTTTTTTAAAGCAGTATCACGCTTTTTCATAAGTATCCATACCTGTTCATTGATCCATGGTAAATTATTATTTCTAGACTTATTTCTAACTAGTTTTGTATATTTATTCCTTAGATTTTTTAGCTCCTCTATAAATTTTCTATGTGCAGTTTCCAAGTTTTCAGAAAATAAAAGTGATTGCCAATCAATTTGTCCAAGCTCTTCTTCAAAAGCACTCATATCCTTTTTTGGTATTCTATATGAATGATTCTGGTTACTCTGGTTAGTTTTATGATATACAAATCTATTCTTATTCAACTTCCCAGAAACAAGTATTAAATTATGATCTGATATTCCAGTTAAAAAATTAAAAGTTTTTATAACTCTATCTGGTTTATTAGTAAAGATAAGATCTAATAAGGTTCGAGAAGTAGCTGTAATTCGTGTAGGGCCCTCAACCAATTGTGTAAAATCATATAATTTAGTTACTTCCTTCAATTTCTTTTTGGTCATTTTATCAGACCAGTTAAGATTAAAATCCCCCAAAACAATACATTCTTTACTTATCTCAATTTCTGTGAAAAGTTTTCTAAAATGATTAAAAAATGAAATATCAGACGAAGGGGGCCTGTAAACTGCAACAATGGTGAAAGACATTTGAGAAGATAAAGTAATTAAAACAGCAATACATTCAAAATCATTTGAGCATTCAAGATGAACTTGTTTACTTATAAAATGATCTTTAACATAAATAAGAAGCCCTCCTCCTCTACCATTTTTCCTATCTTGTCTGAAATATTTATACCCAGGCATTGCTAAAGATGTACTGGGAAAAGTTTTAGTTAACCATGTTTCAGACAAACACAAGAAATCTAAATTTGAGTCCATAAGCAATTTTTCAAGTTGTTCATGTTTTGATAACATACTTCGAACATTTAAATGTCCTCCTAAAATACCCTTCGGTTTAGCCCCACGGTCCCAAATTATTTTAGAATGGTTCACCGTTTGAAAGTATTGCAGTTTGCGATGCTTCTCCACGGCTGATTCACGATGTGGCGTAGTGAAAACTCCTCTAATACACTCCGGCAACCCCGGCTTGATCACCAATGGCCATCGTATGATTTTCAGGTGAATCCTCAACGAACTCCGGCAAAACAACCAAGCCGCAATCAATCTCGGCTCGATCACCACCACACGGCGTGGACCGCAAAAGGCCTCCAGGTGCAGTACCATAATCCAAAACGACACACTGAGCACCACCGACGACACCAGGGCCTGGGTTGAGCTGAATATCACCAGCCAGGAGAATCGTTGTCATCAAGTAAAGCAGCACTTTTCTCTGAGGCTGTGTAGATCTCGCACGTGTTGAATTCCTTTGTACAGTTGGTATTGAAGCCTTTCCGTGGTTTAAAACAACGGAATACGAGGCGAACTGACCTAGTTCACTTAGATGAACTGCCGATTGGACCTCGTTGCAGCGTACATGAGTAGTCCAACAACACTGAACCGAAACATATAGGAGGGCAATCATATATCCGTAAAACAAAGTTTTCTGCATGAATTTCATCTTGTAGGGATTCAGGAGAGCTGCAGCATAATTATCCTTCGCATTAAATACATTAGGGTTATGAAAATCAGATCGTTTTGTTCTGAGAGCAGCTCCTGCCACACTACTCTTCAGGGACGCCATCTCCTGAGGTTACCTGAGATAACGGGAACAAGCATCGCATTTGGTATAAATGACTACTGTTAATATATATATATATATATATACCTGTGAAATGGTATGGCCAAACAGGGGTGGAGCTTCACTCTATAAAAGAGGCCTCAAACCTTTGGAAGGGACTTTTTGTGTGATAAGCCAATAGAGTGCAGTAAAAACCTTTGATAACAGAAGTATATATCAATATATCTGTAAATATCTTATTCTATTTGTTTGTACTTGTGTAAATAGCCTATTTTCCTGTGTGTTTTGTTGTTTGTCACTGGGAACTGTAATAATTGTTTACATATTTCTAAAAAATTATGTAAATGTGCAAACTACCTGTAGGAGACCTGAGTATTAAAAGAATGGCATTTGAAAGATGCAAAGATATACATATATTAAATTCATTTAATTTTTTTTTTTTTTTTGCCAAAACAATGATAAATGATCCACGGTTTAGCTTATAAAAATGCTGTTGTTCTCACTATGTGACAAAAGTATTGAAAAAGGTGTCCTAGTGGAAAAAGTAAGTCCAGCAGTGTTGGCTTAGCATGTCATATCCAAGAATTGCAGAAGGATTTGCTACATATTTCTTAATAATTAGCAAGCTTGGATGACAACTAAAAATTCTAATTATCATACATATTTTCAGTGTTTTTGTAACTCTTTTGTAAACAAAATTCACCTCTAATTATACATCATTTATTTCTATGTAAAATAAACTTTTTTTTAAGAACACACATTTTATGCTATTTTTGAATTAATGCAGCATGCAAGTTAAAAACAGAAAGAAGGCATTTAAAATGCAACAAATTGAGGCAGATTAATGCTCTGGCTGAGCCAGGATGTTTTCATAGGGGTGGCCAGGAAGGGGCCAGCAATCAATCTGGGGTGGCACAGAAATCTTCCTTATTGCAATATAAAAATGTGTTTGACAATAAAGTACTAGATGGTTTTAGTGCCTAAAACACAATTGAATACAATTAATTTCTGCTTAATTGTAACTGAGAGTTGTGAATTAGATTAAGTAATACAGAGTGAACATGGCATTTACAGGTGCATCTCAATAAATTAGAATGTCATGGAAAAGTTCATTTATTTCAGTAATTCCACTCAAATTGTGAAACTCGTGTATTAAATAAATTCAATGCACACTGACTGAAGTAGTTTAAGTATTTGGTTCTTTTAATTGTGATGATTTTGGCAATTGTGATGATCTCAACAAATTAGAATAATTCATAAGACCAATAAAAAAATCATTTTTAGTGAATTGTATGCCTTCTAGAAAGTATGTTCATTTACTGTATATGCACTCAATACTTGGTAGAGGCTCCTTTTGCTTTAATTACTGCCTCAGTTCGGCGTGGCATGGAGGTGATCAGTTTGTGGCACTGGAAGCCCAGGTTTCTTTGACAGTGGCCTTCAGCTCATCTGCATTTTTTGGTCTCTTGTTTCTCATTTTCCTCTTGACAATACCTCATGGATTCTCTCTGGGGTTCAGGTCTGGTGAGTTTGCTGGCCAGTCAAGCACACCAACAACATGGTCATTTAACCAACTTTTGGTGCTTTTGGCAGTGTGGGCAGGTGCTAAATCCTGCTGGAAAATGAAATCAACATCTTTAAAAAGCTGGTCAGCAGAAGGAAGCATGAAGTGCTCCAAAATGTCTTGGTAAACGGGTGCAGTGACTTGGGTTTTCAAAAAAAACACAATGGACCAACACCAGCAGATGACATTGCACCCTGAATCATCACAGACTGTGGAAACTTAACACTGGACTTCAAGCAACTTGGGCTATGAGCTTCTCCACCCTTCCTCCAGACTCTAGGACCTTGGTTTCCAAATGAAACACAAAACTTGCTCTCATCTGAAAAGAGGCCTTTGTACCACTGGGCAACAGTCCAGTTCTTCTTCTTCTTCTTCTTCTTAGCCCAGGTAAGACGCCTCTGACGCTGTCTGTGGTTCAGGAGTGGCTTAACAAGAGGAATACGACAACTGTAGCCAGGTGTTTTGAGTTGATTAGCTGATTGGCATGTCACCATATTCTAATTTGTTGAGAGTGAATTGGTGGGTTTTTGTTAAATGTGAGCCAAAATCATCACAATTAAAAGAACCAAAGACTTAAACTACTTCAGTCTGTGTGCATTGAATTTATTTAATACACGAGTTTCACAATTTGAGTTGAATTACTGAAATAAATGAACTTTTCCACGGCATTCTAATTTATTGAAATGCACCTGTATTTGTATTATTCCTCACCTAAAGGGGCTCACTATAGCTGTATTGCTCAGTCAGCTTGGTTCTGGTTCTCAACATGGCATTGGTGGAATAGGCAAATGCTAGGGGCACCAAAATTAGTGTTTTTTTTCAGTACTATGCATTTAAAATATTACAATAACAGCGATCGTCTCAAAAAACACAACTATTTTATTGCTTTCCTGATTCGCCCCGGTTCAAAGCATGATCAATCTTCCCCCGCACATCCGCATACTTCAGTTACCTGATTGTGATAGATGGTCACTGATAAATTATCAATACGTCAAGAAGACCGAAGCCCTCTGGTGCCCAGGGAAGAAAAAAATAAGAAATGGGACAAAGACAGAGGTAATGTGATGTGATGAATGATGATGATAATATATAAATAAACTATATGAGGTCAAAGTTTGTGAACAAACTTTGTTGGCCTAGTCTAGAAAGCCTAGTCTAAAAGTTTAAAATAGGGTAATAACAATGTCTGGAGTTCCAGAGATCCGAGATGTTTCGTGTCACATAAATAATATTTTTACGCTACAGTTTTGTAGTATTTTGGTCTTCATGGTATTTTTTAATTTGAATTGGCTAATTTAATAATGTTTGTATATAACTAGGCTTATTAAAAATAGCAACATTTTATGTACAATTCACTTTAAAGATGTATGTTTCTCAGTTTAATTTGTGGTGATAACGTTAGAAAGGGCCATAGTTTAGTAAAACATTGCTGCCATCTACTGGAAATTGAACACTTCAAATTTATTTTGAAGATTAAACAGTAACGTTACTGTATGCTAGAGAAGTGTTCAAACAGAACTGTATTAGTTTTGTGCAGGAATACCAGATGTAATCATTCTTGCTGTTTGTGTTTAATTTATAATGTGACTTAGGCAGCACCTATATTTTTTATAGTTCCACTGGAAACAATTTAAAATAAGATTTTTCCATAACTAACATTAACAAAAATACTGATACAAATGTATTGTTCATTGTTAGTTCTAGTTAGTTAATACATTCACTAATGTTAACAAATGATACGTTATTGTGAGTGTAACCATTTTACTATCATCAGCTTTTTTAATTTTTTAAGAAAATGTAACCATTTGTCTCCATTTGTTAGGAGTTGGGACTTTAGTTTAGTCTGTTTCTGTTTCTTCTGTCTGTTCTTGTTTTCCCTAATTTGGTTTTGTTTCGGTTTTCCTCATTAGTTCTTTATTAGTTAATTAAGGCTAAGTCTCTTCACCTGGGTTTTTGTCATTATCTCGTTTCCTCCCTAGTTTTAGTTTGCTTTATAAGCTTTCAGTTTGAGTTCCACCTTTGTCAAGTCTTAATGTTATTTTGGTGTTGTTTCTTTTGTTCCTGAACCGATTATCACTATTAAAGAATCTGATTTCATTCCTCCGTCTTGTTCTCCTTGAGGGCACAACACGTGACACCATTTGACACAGTGTTAGGTTGGGGTCCTCCTCAATGCATCCTATAGAAATGTTGTCAAATCTCTCACCCATCCAGTAGGTTTTTGCTTTTTTTTCTAGCAGGTTTAGAACAAAGCTAGGACAGTTGCCCTCCAGGAGCCGAGTGTGTGATACCCCTGATATAAAGTGTTATTAAAATAACCCCTCACAATTCCAGGAAAGTTAGTCTATAAATTATTACACCAAAACCAAAACCATGTTGTACTGTTTTGCTGTTGTTCTGATCTGTTTCAAGATGGCGCCGCAGATGGCAGCCATGGTTTGTCGCTACTTGGTACTTGTTCTTTTTTTGTTTGTCCTGTCTTAAGCAACTTTTTCCCGATCAGCTTTACTAGAAACAAACTCCTGGACATCAGAAATGGCACACCAAATAACTTCCTGCCTACATTTGAGCATTCAGACCTTTTACTGGACATTTTAATCGGAGGAGCTCCGTTCCTATACAAGCGCTCCAGGCGACGCAAGCGAGGGAAGCGCGCTCGTGAAACTCCGACAGCGCGGGTTTAGGACTCCGCTGCCGAGCATTCATCTGGCGAATCTCCGCTCCCTGGCAAATAAATCAGACGAACTACGACTCCTCACCCGCACAAACAAGGACTTTTTAAACTCCGCTGCGCTTTGATTCACGGAAACCTGGCTGAACGGAGCCATTCCGGACAGCGCGCTTCATCTAACGGGCTTCCTGCTGTTCAGAGCAGACCGCGTCACCGCGTCACCGAGTCCTCGGGGAAAACGAGAGGCGGTGGATTATGTTTTTATATCAACGAAGGCTGGTGTACAGACGTGACAGTTTTAAAGATGATGTGCTGCCCAAATTTGGAAGCTCTCTTTATTAACTGAAAGCCTTTTTATTCACTGCGGGAGTTTTCCTCGTTTATTCTGGTGAGTGTGTACATTCCTCCTGACGCGCACGTGAGCGCGGCGCTAGAACTGCTGGCCGATCAAATCACACACACTGAGCAGCGTTATCCGGACTCTTTCATTATCTTTCTCGGTGATTTTAATAAAGCTAATCTCACCTGTGAACTGCCTAAATATAGACAGCACATCACATGCCCCACCAGAGACAGAAATATACTGGACCACTGCTACACTGTCTTAAAAGGATGCATATCACTCTGTTCCCCGTGCAGCGCTGGGACTCTCTGATCACTGTTTGGTTCATCTTCTACCAGCCTACAGGCAGAAACTCAAATCTGCTAAGCCTGTAGTAAAAACTGTAAAGAGATGGACTTCTGAAGCAGAGCAGGTTTTACAGGCCTGCTTCGAACTCACTGATTGGAGTGTTGTTGAGGCTGCAGCTACTGATCTGGACAAGCTTACTGACACCGTGACGTCCTACATCAGTTTCTGTGAGGACATGTGTGTACCCACCAGGACTTATTTAACATTTAACAATGACAAACTTTGGTTCAGTGCAAAACTCAAACAGCTTCGCCAGGCCAAAGAGGACGCCTACAGGAGTGGGGACAAAGCCTTGTACAAACAGGCCAAATACACACTGAATAGGGAGATAAGAGTGGCAAAATTAAACTACTCTGGAAAGCTAAAAAAACAGCTTTCAAGCAATGACTCTACATCAGTGTGGAAAGGCCTGAAAGCCATCACCAGCTACAAGACCCCATCCCCCAGCACTGAGGCCAATCAAAAACTGGCTGAAGACCTGAACGAGTTCTACTGCAGGTTTGAAAAGACTGGTCTGACACCCCACACCCACTCCAACCGTCTCACAGCAAAGCCATCAACACCCTCCCCCCTACTGTTTCTCAGCCTGTACTCAAGATCTGTGAAGATGATGTATGCAAAGTCTTCAGAAAGCAGAAGATAAGGAAAGCCAAAGGCCCAGACGGTGTCTCTCCAGCCTGCCTCAAAGCCTGTGCTGTCCAGCTATCATCCATCTTCACATTGATCTTCAACAGATCTCTAGAGGTGTGTGAAGTCCCCTCCTGCTTCAAATGTTCCACCATCATCCCTGTACCCAAGAAACCAAAAATCACAGGACTTAATGACTACAGACCTGATGCTTTAACGTCTGTGGTCATGAAGTCATTTGAGAGACTGGTGTTGGCCCACCTGAAGGACATTACTGGACCCTTGCTGGACCCCCTACAGTTTGCTTACCGAGCAAACAGATCTGTGGATGATGCAGTTAATATGGGACTGCACTACATCCTGCAACATCTGGACAAACCAGGGACTTATGCAAGGATCTTGTTTGTGGACTTCAGCTCCGCTTTCAACACCATCATCCAGGACACCCTTCAGAACAAACTGACTCAGCTCTCTGTACCCACCTCCATCTGTCAGTGGATCACCAGCTTCCTGACAGACAGGCAGCAGCTTGTGAGGCTGGGAAAACTCACATCCAACACCTGCACCATCAGCACTGGAGCTCCTCAGGGCTGTGTTCTCTCCCCACTACTCTTCTCCCTCTACACAAATGACTGCACCTCTAAAGACCCCTCTGTCAAACTCCTGAAGTTTGCAGACGACACCACAGTCATCGGCCTCATCCAGGACGGCGACGAGTCCGCTTACAGACAAGAGGTTGAGCAGCTGGCTGTCTGGTGCAGTCACAACAACCTGGAGCTGAACACGCTCAAAACTGTGGAGATGATCGTGGACTTCAGGAGAAACCCCCCTGCTCTCCCCCCACTCACCATCATGAACAGCACTGTGGCTGCAGTGGAGTCATTCAGGTTCCTGGGTGGGGCTTCCTTCAGCATCCTTGCGCTCCACTGTAGCTTCCACTGTCACGTGCGATGTAGCCGGCTCTCGCACCTGATCGGACGTTCGGTGAGGCTCTGGCTCCGGGGCAATCTCCAGCTCAGTCGCTCCTTCTTGCGATGGCTCATGGGTTGCTATGGGCTCTGGCTCTCCGTCCGCGGTGGGCTCGGGCTGACGCTCTGCGGCTCGGGGTAATGGTGGGCTGGGCTCTGGGTCAGGAGTGGGGCTGGTGTCATCGTCCTCGAAGTCCACGGTCAGTGGGGATCCACAGGACACCAGCACCCACTCCACAAAGGTGGCAAAATCTCCCCGAGGACAACCGCGCTCTGCACTCGTCATTCAGGCTCGTCCGGTAGAACGTGCAGAGGCAGTAATCCGGGTAGTGGGTATAGCTGGCGATTTCCACAAATAGTCTTGTATGGTCCTCGAGGGAAAGGCTCCTCTGCTCCAGCATGAGGAGGAGGCAGGTGTAACCGGTCCTTTTCTGACCGCTGCTACTGTCGTCTGCGTTGTGTGTAAGAAGGCTCAGGACACTTTCACTTCTGTTCACCAAAAGGGGATTTATTGACAGTCATGCGCAGCATTAACTTCACTCCTGTGAATTAACATGAATAAAGTTCTCATCTCTCTCCTGAGTATTCCATAGAGGCATTTCTCTCACCAGCATATACAATGTGAACTCTCTTTTAACAATTGAGTATAACAATTTTTCAAAGAATATAGAAGAAAAACAATTAGAGTGAAATACCTGTGAATTAACATGAATAAAGTTCTCATCTCTCTCCTGAGTATTCCATAGAGGCATTTCTCTCACCAGCATATACAATGTGAACTCTCTTTTAACAATTGAGTATAACAATTTTTCAAAGAATATAGAAGAAAAACAATTAGAGTGAAATACCTGTGAATTAACATGAATAAAGTTCTCATCTCTCTCCTGAGTATTCCATAGAGGCATTTCTGTATGATACAATATTTATTAGCTAATTAATGACTCAAAACCATGCCAATAGCATATCATACGGCACACACGATATAACTTTACATTCTTAATCCACTAGCGCAGAAAACTTATAACAGAACACTGCATGTAGTCTCAGAAATACTTATAACATAATATTTAACCGATTTATACACTTTGCAAGCTTAATTCAGTCATAAAATGAAGAGCTCTGACAAACGCTTACCTCTCACCAGCATATACAATGTGAACTGATGAGAAGCGCGAACTCACTTGAAAATGGCTTCAGTAGAGCGCCAACAGCATTTTTCAAAATAAAAGTCTCTAAACAGTGAACAGTAGAATCGACAAATATTGCTCAGGAAAAACAGAAATAAAAAAATAATAATACAATAACAAATAAATCCGTAATACAATAAAAAGGATTTTAGTGAAAAAGCAATGTGTTACATTCAAACTGTATTCACTATAACTCGTTACATTCACCCCTTCCGGATTTCACTAAAATCCGTACTGAATCCAAATCACCTGGTACAGGTCCACAATGAAACATTCATTACTTCAACTTGTGAGTTACCCACTAATGGGTCAAGAAAAACCTCAGGGTGATCAAGCCTAAGATCATCTTGGAACATTACGATGCCTGGTACACCATAATATGACCTGACCCTTACATTTCGTATTTGGAGTCAAAAATGTCTCTTCATCACACAAAACAAAATATAGTAGAATACTCCTTAAAACAGGGAAAGAAATGACCCAGATCTCTTTTTCAAATGATTTCCTACACCTTGGAGTTTAAAAGGCTTCTGAACCATTGACTCAATTAATCTGTTCACTTTCTTAACAACTCTACCTGCCCTTGTTCTGACACCCTGAACATCAGGAACTGGAACTTGGTTGTCAGTGTCGGTTTGAATGTCAGTCTGAACTTGTGCTCGTGTACGTGTATCTGTGTCACAGTCAAAATTAACATCAAGAGATGTTGGACTGGTTTCAGCTTCACTCTGAGGAAGATCCCTGCTACTATTCTCTTTAGTCTGCCTCTGATCACTGGACTCTTTCCTATCCAAAATGTTATGGTCTGTGCCCATGGCTTCTTCAACATCAAAGTTATGGACTAGAGGGCTTTCAGACTCTTGGTTAACCCATCTCATGGTTCTTTCCTCCAGGTCTGCTGGATCAACGTCTTCGACACCGAACTCACTCCTGTCGCTACGTGTCTCATCCTCTGACTCTCCTGCAGAAAGCAGAATGCTTTCCTCCTCATCAGGTGACCCAACAGGTAGGAAACTAATGTCCAACATCAAATTCCTGTGCACTATCCTCACATTCCCTTTCTCATCTTTGAGTTTGTAAGTGTGCGTCTGCAGGTTCCGGTCCACTATGGTGTACACTACAGGGTCCCACTTATTTGCTAGTTTCCTCTTTCCTCTTTCTCTTTTATTCGCTACTAGCACACGATCCCCAATCTCCAGACATGTCCCTCTGACTTTCTTGTTGTAAGCTTTTGCCTGTTTCCTCTGCTCTTTTTCAGAATGTCGCTGCGCGATCTCAGCCGCTTCATGGAGGTACGACATCAACGACTTCAGGTAAGTACCACGATCAACAACTACAGGGTCATGTAGCACCTGTCTGAACATAACGTCCACCGGCAATCTTGGTACACGACCAAACATAAGCTGGAAAGGAGTGTACCCTGTTGTTTCATGGACTGTAGCATTGTAGGCGAAGGTCAGCGTTTGAATTTGCTCTGGCCACTTGTCCTTCTCTTTTAGGGGCAGAGTTCGGAGCATACTTCCTAAGGTCCGATTAAACCTCTCTACCCCCCCATTTCCCATGGGGTGGTATGCGGTGGTGTGAGACTTGGCAACTCCGGACAGTTTGAAAAGCTCCGCTAGAAGGGCACTTTCAAAGTTGGCTCCCTGGTCTGTGTGGATGCGACTCGGGAATCCGTACACACAGAATACACGGTCCCACAGTTTCCTTGCGACTTGCTTCGCTGACTGATTTGCACAAGGGAAGGCATGAGCCAACTTTGTGAAATGGTCCGTCATAACGAGCACATCTACAGAACGCTTTTTCCCATCCTCCGCAGTCCAGAAATCCAGACATACCAGTTCCATGGGCATGGAGGTCTTGATACTTTCAAGTGGGGCCCGCGTGGATGGTTCTGGAGCCTTGGCTAGGATGCACCTTTGACAGCACTTGATATATTCACAAATATCATGCCCCATTCCTGGCCAAAAGAAGCGTTGACGGGCGAGATGAGTGGTCCTCGCCTGCCCTTGGTGGCCTGCCAAGTCATGTAATCCTGTCAAAGCTTGGTCCTTGAGGCTGGAAGGTAAGACAAACTGATGCCGCTTATGCTTACTGTGTGGATCTTGTGTGACTCTGTACAGTATTCCATCTACAATCTTAAGTTTATCCCATTGCCTGAAAAGAGATAAGGTTCTGGAATTCATGTTGGCCCTTTCTCGTCTTGATGGTTGACGCTTCAAATTCATAAAAGACATAACCTTTGAAATGACCAAATCTGCCTCTTGCAAGTCCCTGATTTCATTCGCAGCAATCATAGGAAGGGTATCAGCACCAGCTGGTACTAGATCTTGATAAGACTGAATTAACTGCACAGCTCTTGCTTTTGATGTTTCTTCCCACTGATCATGTAAACTTAAGCAGGCTTTGACAATGGTGCTGTCAAAGGGAGAGGCAAGACAGGTCTGAGGGCAGATCTGTAAGTTCTGAGCTCCTTGACGAAAAGCGTTTCGAACTCCATCTCCATCAACCTCTTCAGCCTCCACAAGCAAATCATGATAGCGCTCCCCCATTAGCCTGCTGCTCACAGTCTTGACAAAGGGGTCTCTACTCAGAGCATCCGCCACTATGTTTTTCGTCCCTGCTATATGCTTTAGCTCAAAGGTGTAAGCTGCCAGTTTGGACACCCAACGTTGCTCACAAGCGTCGAGTTTTGCCTTGGACATAACGTACGTGAGCGGATTGTTGTCTGTCCAGGCAGTAAATGTTTGGCCTTTCAACCAATGGCTAAACTTCTCGCACACGCTCCATTTAAGTGCCAGAAACTCAAGCTTATGAACTGGATAGTTCCTCTGTGATTTACTCAGGGTCTTGCTCGCAAATGCGATTGGGCGAGCTCGCTCTTCGCCTGCAGGCACTTGAGATAATACAGCTCCCAAACCATCCAATGAAGCGTAGATTGCAAGAATCAGAGGTCGAGTGAAGTCAGGATGTGCCAGAACCACACTTTGTAGCAGACTCTCCTTGAGACTAAATAATGCATGATCGCATTCCTTTGTCCAATCCGCGGGTTTGAGCTTCCTATAGGTTCCTGCTTTAATATCTCCCTTAATTCCTCTCTTCCTTCTCTGTCCAGCCGTGAGAGCAAAGAGTGGCTTTGCCAAAGAAGAACATCCAGGAATGAAATGTTGGTAATAAAGGATCATACCAAGGACTGATTTAATCCTCTGCACTGATGGGGTACATCTGTCGTCTTCCATCAGATCAAATTTGGAGAGCTTCGAGATTACCTCAACTTTAGCAGGATCTACAAAAACTCCATCCCTGTCTATGATGTGACCTAGGAACTTTACAGAGGTTCTCAGTAGATGACATTTCTTAGGGCTCAACTTGAGGTTGTACTGCCTCAGACGACTGAACACGATCTCCAGCCTTTCCAATGCCTCTTGCTCACTTGGAGCGAACACCAACAGATCGTCGAGATAACATAACAAGCTGCTGAAGTTTAAATCTCCAAAGATGCTTACCATCATCCGCATAAATGAGGCTGGGCTGTTGCATAGCCCTTGTGGCATCCTATTATACTCGTGCAGCCCTACAGGAGTCGTGAACGCAGTGTATTTCTTGTCCTCTTCGGCCATGGGTATGTTATAAAATCCTGATGTCAGGTCCATGGTGCTAAAAAGTGTGTTTCCGCCCAGAGCAGCTAAGCAGTCAGACTGGTGTGGAAGTGGGTGTGCATCCTTTATCGTTCTTGCATTTAACCATCTAAAATCTGTGCATATCCTCAGACTGCCATCCTTCTTCCACACTAGGACTAACAGAGAAGCATATTCACTTACAGACTTCCTAATTATCCCTTGTTCTTCCATCTGGGACAGAACCTGACGCAACTTTTGGTAGTGTGCAGGTGGCACTCTACGATAAGGGAGTCTGAATGGACGCTCATCCATTAGCCGAATGCTAATTACTTCTCCACAGTCCAAAGCATGCTTGGAAAACACATCGTTGTATCTCTCCAGTAATTGGACTAACTTCTCTTTTCTCTCATGGCTGACAGAACAAGACTGGATGTCAAGATCAGCAAGACCAACAGTTTCCAGACGCTGTCTGAAATCAGAGGATGGACTAGGTAAGTACTGACTCTCCTTCTCAAACACCTCAGCTTGACTCAGTCCCTGGAAAAGTTCAAAATCCTCCACGGCGACACATGGCGATACATCTGCCAATTTGCGATTTCTCTTGAGAGTAATTGGCTTGTCAGAGACGTTGGTGACTTTTACAGGAACCCAGCCATCACCCCATAATGGCATAACAACTCGCCCGATCATGATGTCTCGTGACGCAGACCTGGAAGTCGTTGGTTCCACTACAACTGTGCTTCCTGGTGACATGGGGACATTTGTTGGCAACTTTCCCCAGACAAGGTGCTCCTGTCTTGCTAAAAGGGTCACACGCTGCTGTAGCTTGATGGTTCCCACCTTGTCTGGCAACTCTGAGCCCTTCCACCGACAAGTGTTGGCCATAACATCAAGGAACTGCTCACATCTTGCCATCGGCTCCACTGTCTGATTAGCAACAAGTCGCCAATAATCACTGTCCCCTTTCATGCGATGTGCGAGGAATTTTATCACATTTGTGCCAATGATCAGATCATCCCGCTGTTCGGGTACAACGAGAATTGGCACTAGGCAGCTCTCTCCATAAATTTTCAATTCAACCTCGTACATACACTTTGGCCTTGTAACTTTAGCCCCGCACCCTACTAGAATGACTTCTTGGTGAAGAGGTGTGGGTGGAGGCAATACATTCTGTAGCATATTTGCTTTATGAGATGAACATAATAAATCATAACGGGTTATCAATTATATATCCATCTTCAGGAATTAGCTGTAGTATTAATAGTACAATAGAATGATTAGTTCGTCCGCAGTACGGACCCTTCTATTGACTTTAAGGAAAATTATTCCTCTGGCCACGACAAATAAATTTCTTAACGAAGCAGTGCTCCGAGCATTGTAGCAAGATCGGACGTTAAAGTGACTTAGTTCTGAGAGCAGCAGACACAGACAACCAAGTGTGAATACATATGGATGTTTATTAAACTACACTACAGGATAACATGTAACATAGAACTAGACACAGACATACACACATTAAACATGGATGCCAACGCAAGGAAGGCACGGAGAGAGAGAGAGAGAGACAGAGACAGAGAGAGAGAGAGAGAGAGAGAGCGCTCGCGCGCAAGAGAGAGTGTGGCAGGGTTTTATCAGCTAACTAAAATCTGTTATGAACCATTAGAAAATCGCATCACCTTAATTAAAAGGGGTCGAAGCCTAGAAGCGCATCTAGATAGTTAACAAGCGGTTACTTGCATGGGTTTTGTGGGTGCTGAGTAAAGTATCCTGGTGCATGTATAATGCGTAGATTCCCGGGGGGGGGAATTCCTTTTGGAGTAAAAGCTTCCTCCTTCCGTCCTCCCTTAGTCCGAAGTAAGTTCCCAAAGTTACCGAACTTAAAATTGCCAGAAGATCGGGCTCCCCGGAAGGGGAGCCGCGAGGTTTCCCAGGTGATAAATGTGTCTCCGGCGCGCTTTTGGTAGAAGAGAGAGAGGGAACTGTGCGTGGGCTCTTTAAAGTCTGCGAAAGGTCACGCCTCTCAGGATGGGCTTGACCAATGAGAAAGGCTGAATTTCCAAGCGGGAGTTTGGAAATACTGGGGGTTTTATGGCCCTTTGTCTGAGAGCATGGTAATTTGCAAAAGGGGTTGGATTGAAAGTTATTATACAAACTATTAAAGATTCTTAGGACACTGATATGTTGCATAGATATCAACATGTAATATTCACTCTCAGTTAGATCATCCGAAGACGGATTGATAGAGACCAAACATGTTACAGTCAGAGTGATATTAACTATTGATCTATTATAAGCATGAATAAAACAGTATAAAATACACAAAAACAGTAATAATATACACAATGACTTAATGATATGTGTGCTCATTCAAAGAAAGGTTTTCCTATGAATTAATTAGAGAAGAGTCCATTTTATGGCATAATGTCCTTTTCCTAGAGTGGATATGAAGTGAGTGTTGCTTGCGCGACCATTTGCATTCCTCTGAGCAATAAAACTAGTGTTATCTGATGGGTTGCCATGGCACCGGGGGTGGTCTGGCGGCGTCTGCAGACATAGGGGCACCAAAGATTGTGTATTGGGTGAGGGGTCTGTGATTATTTGTTAATCAAATAACTAGTTTCATTTGTTAAATCAAATGAGAAATTGTGTCTGATTGGTCCAAATGCTACATAATTCCCCTCTTTCGAACGTTGTTGTCCGTCCAATAGACAACAACGAGCGACGTTAAAGATGCAGAACAATCAGACTTGCACCTGCCACTCATGGCTGGGGGACAGTGGTGGCTTTCTGGCTGTTGGTTGCCTCCAGGAGTGGTTGTGGTGCTGTGGTGGATGCTGTCAAGTGGGAAGCTGTGGAACTGTAGGCTGTAGTAAGGTGCGGATCCTCGAGCTGGTGCAGCAGATGTCGAGGCAGTGTCAGCTGTCATCCCGAAGTGGGTTGGTCCGGGTCAGATGGTTGTTGATGCTGTTAGCCAGAAGGCTATCTGTGGTACCCGTGGTGTGGAACAGCCGGGTTAGACTCTCACTGGTGAGAGTGCAGGTGGTTGTTAGCCCTCTGTTCTGCTGGAACATTACCATAAATCTGATGTTTGCGGTGTCACTTTGCTTTTGTGGCGGCACCGACTTGAGCTTGCCTGAGTTGTGTTGGTAGAGGTTTCGCTGTCGGGCATGTGGGCCGTTGCTCAACCCAACGTTGTCTGGTTGCTTCTGGGGTGTCGACTAGTTTTAAGGGATGCTCCTCCCTTGGAGGGGTCTGATGCTGTGTTGCGTCAGGCGAGGAGTCAGAAGTTTGTCCTTCGCAGTACTCCTCGGTTGAGTCTATTTCAAGGAGCTCTTCTGCCAGTATCAGAAGCTCCTGTAACTCAGAAGTAGGAGTGTCCGGCTGTCCTTGTGCAACATCCGTTTGGCACCTGTGTGAAAGGTGTGGAGGAGGATCTTGTGGGGACTGTCGTCGGACATACCATGGTGTTCGCAGGATGAGGATGGCCTTTTCCATGGTTCCTGCCAGTGGCTTTTCTGGGACCTGGGTCTGTTGCCATGGCAATGGCTCTTTCCTCTGCTGGCTAGTGGCTTTCTGTAGAAGGGCCTTACATTGTGGCAATGCTGGGTGCCTTCTGGCGTCTGTTTTGGATTCTGTGTTGTGCAGTTCAGATTCAGTGGGGTCTTACAAACACCTTTGGTAGAGGCCTTGTGCTTGTTAAAGGCCTTCCGTGTCAGGTCACGCAGTGTCTCCACCTGGGCCCCTCTTCTCCAGTGGTTCCGTTTGAAGGTCTGAGGGCGTGCAGCTGTGCACCTGTTCATGGACCTTTGCATCAGGTTGACTCTCAGGACTGGATGTGGGTCTGAGGAGGTGTAACCTGTCTCTGTCAGTCGCGTGAGCTTCCACTTCTGGATATCTCGGCCTTCTGTAGTGTTTGGTCGAACTGGGGATGTTTTGGCCAGTTTGTCAAGGTCTTTGGGAGTTGTCTCGTGCAGTTTCAGGGTCTGCATGGAGAGGGTTTCTTCTTTTGCTAGAAGGGAAGAGTTCTGTGGTGAGGGCTGGCGATGCTTTGGTTTGCGGCCATTCACTTCTTCCAGTGTGTAGCAATTCTTGGATGGGGGACTCCGTTCTACTCAGCGGTGGTGATGCTGACGAGGGCTCCGCTTTTCTTGGCTCTAATTCCTTTTTAGGTGGTCTTCCAGAGCATTTATTTCAGAGTCTTTTGTTTTAAGGTCAGTTTTGGCTTCCTCTAGTAGCTGTTCTGCAGACTGTAGATGTCTTCTCATGTCTTTCTGGGAAGCCTTTAGTTCTTGTCGGTCACTTTCAGCAACTGCAAGGGCTTCTTGGAGCTGTTCAACTTTTTCCTTTGTTTCCGGTTTCACTCCACCTGGTACCTTGAGTTTATCCCGAGTCTTCATTTCGAGCTTGTCTGTGAAGCGTGAGATGTGCAACAGCTCTCTCAGGAACTCAGTGGTCTGATACCTGAAACCATCCTGGACTTTCGCTGCCAGTTTGTCTATGCGGGTTTTGGCCATGTATCAGTTCCTTTTGCCGATGGGTGCTGTGCTTGTCGCGTAGTGTCAGCTGGGCTTTGAGGGCATAGCTTAAGGAACTGATGGCCTTGTTTAGCTCCCCGTGGTGGTGATTCTGGCTTGAGTCGTGTGTCAGGAGTCTTTTCCGGATTGTGACTATTACTCAGAATATTAAAAGTTCAGTGGTCTTTAGGGTGAGGCTCTCTGTAATGCCTCTTAGTCAGGTGTTCACATCTCCTATGGGGTTTGCTTTCTGTGACATGCTGGCAGACTGGGAAGTGAGGACTGACACAGATCTGCTTGGTATTATCGGCCCATATGTGGTGAAACAGCTAAGGGTCATTTCAGTGATTGTAAACCCAAAGTGGAGTGCATTGTAGTGGGGCTTTGTGGTTCAGGCTTGCTGTTTTGGAATTGACATGCTCTGACATATTCCGCCACATCTTGCTTTATGCCAGCCCCGTCTGCCACTTGTTTTAGTGTCTTATAAGTGTCTCTGGTACTGTGGTGTCCAGCACATGGTGCGTTGTGGGTATGCATTGACCTGACCCCCCTTTGTCACTGTGTCACCACAAGCTTCGGCGCAGAGTGGGCATCAGGGACACAGTATGCAATGTTGCTCAGCACATGTAGCATGTGTGTGACGTCATGCCGCAGTTTGAGGGCTGGAGCAGCAGCAAGTCGAGTAGATGTGATAGGGTGGTTGGATGGGGTTAGGGAGGTGGTAGAGGATAAGCTTTATTGTTCAGTCAGCGGTTTGCATTTAGGCAATGACATTTATGGATAGCTTTTAAGTTAGTGTCAGGGCTGCGAGGTGTGTACCCTGGAGGTGAAAGTTGGTTTCATTCTGGTTACGGCTGCCATGTCATTGGTGGGTGGGTCTTGGTTGAGGCCGTAGCTCACCATGCAATGCACTTGCGATGTTGTTGCACGCCTGGTACAGGTGTTGGTGCTTGACTGGCTTCCTGTTCATTGTGGCAAACTCATTTTTTTCCTAGCCAAGGAGGTGGCGTGCGAAGCTGAGATTGGCATAATTTGAGTTTGTGTAACTGAGGAGTTCTTTGATGCAGTTCTTGTGAGCTGATGCGATTTAAAGGATTATCAGGATGGCTGTCACTTGTACTGTGATGACTGGGAGTCCAGCTTGAAGTGTTGCTGTGGTAGACTGGAGAATCACTGGATGATTCGTGAAGTGCGGAGCTGGGCTCTTTTGTCATCTGAGTAGTTAGTGCCACGGTGGGAGCAGTGTTCTGCTGAAGTGGGCAACCCCCCTTTAGTTCTGGCCATGTTGTTGGTGTAGAGTGCAGATGCCATTTGAGTTTGATGATGTAATGTGGTCTTGAGTGAGTCCACATAGCTGACATCAGCTCTGCATTGTTGTTTCTTGTGAAGAGCAGCTTTGGCACTGGCAGTTTCGACAGGTGCAGGATGTCTCTTAGAAAAGGGGGTGTGGCTCAGAGTGCTTTGAAGCGTGTGAGGCTTCAGGCCATGTCCTCATGGCTGGCTGTGAGATTTTCCGTGACCTCTGTGACCTGACAGTCTGGCTAGGTGACCTGTCTGGCTGGAGTGGCTGGGGTTCTTGCACTTCAGCCCGGAGATTCGGCTGTCTCACTTTCAGCAAAGGGTCAATGTGACCCAGCAGCTCTTTATCACTGAGAAGGTTGTATGCATGTATGGCTGCATGTTCCGTGCACACCTTTGGGCCTTAAGAGTTCAGTTCTGTTCCTGAGCTTCAGCTTGGGGTCTGCCCAAGAGTTGGAATTGACATAAAAATTGGATTTACTCCAGTGTCAGCAGAACTCCAAGTCTCGCCTTGTTTTCCAACATGCTGTTTCCTGCTGGTTGGGAACTGTGTTGACTTTCTGATGAAGCATCTATCACAGTGATGTGCCTTTCAAGATGTAAAGGCAGGAGGAGTCTGGGTCGTGGGCTGGTCTGACCTTGAGACTGAGTTCCCGCGACCAGCTGAGATGTCAGGTCTTATCTCTGTGACCTGGCTGTGCACTTCAGATGAGTTGGCAGGCTGGAAGTGTGAACGTTCCCGCACTTGAGGCTAATTCTCTGAATGCTTAAAGTCCCTCGGGCTCAAAACCATACGGCAGGTCCATGTTGGTGAAAAGAGGGCCAGTGTTCATTTGGGGTTGTGTACACAGGGTGTACGGTCTCATGGAGCTGATGGTCAGGTGCAGGAGAGTTGACCGTGTGTTTATTTTGGCTTGTCGTGGGCGGTCAGCCGTCTGCTGATGTGCTGTTTGGGTGCCATGACCATCTGGCATTAGGATGGATGTCTCTGTTGTGAGAGACTGTTTGACAAGATCTGGGCGTTTCTTTTAGTAGGAGGGCTTTCTGGTAAGTTTCTTATGCCACTCGCAGCTAAAAGGAGTTTTGAGAGTCTGATATATCCTGCTTGCGCTGCTGTGGAGGCCACGCTTTATGTCCTCCGGATCTCTGTTGCTGGCCCGTGTGCACTCCAGAGTCAGTTCTGGGTACTGTGCAGGGATAGGCAGGATTTTACCAGTCTGATGGATTGCTTCAGTCTGTTGCACGCTGCTGAGAGGTTTGTGATTGTAGCTCCGTGTAGCTTCGCTTTTTATTGAATCTCTACCTTACTTTCACTCCTTTTTTCTAAAGTGATAACATATAATTTAATTCCCACCATATTTCAGGTGCTATCCTTCAAACTAATCTAACTAATTTGATCGTTCGCTTTTAAAACCGCGAGTGCAGCTTGTTAGCCCGTTAGCTTGTCACTCGCGGTTCCATTTGCATTTCGCGCCTATTATTTATTTATTTTTATTTTTTCCTCGCTCCGTTTTTCACAAGCTCATCAAACAACAGTGGTAAGTGGTAAGTTAAGTTGGTGTCATTCATCAATCACGGTGAGTAATGGCTTCTTCTCCTGCTATTGTTGTTTGCACTGTCTGCCACATGTATAGTTTATCTGTCTCTGTCAGCAGCGAGGGATTCACATGTGATAAATGCAGGGAAATAGTTAGGCTGACAGAGAAGGTTTTAGAATTAGAGACACGCATCCAAACTTTAATTGAGGATAGTAAGAATGTGAGGGCTGTAGATACTGCTTTGGATGCGACTAGCTCAGGGAGTCCTGTACATTGTTCGGTTTCGGTTGAGCCCATGCAGCAGGGCAGCTGGGTGACGGTGAGGCGGCATAGTCGCGGGTCAAAACACCACTCTTCCGTTCCGATCAGAACATCAAACAGGTTCTCCCCACTCAGTGAAGCACCCACTGAGAAACCTGATGAAAGTGCTCTAGTTATTGGCGATTCTATTGTACGGAACGTGAAAATAGAGACACCAGCCACCATAGTCCATTGTTTACCAGGAGCCAGAGCGCCTGACATCTTGGCAAATTTAAAAGTGCTGGCTAATGCTAAACGTAAATTCAGTAAGATTGTTATCCACGTCGGCGCTAATGATGTTCGACTTCGCCAGTCGGAGATCACTAAAAATAATGTTAAAGAGGTGTGTGAACTTGCAAGTACGATGTCAGACACTGTAATATGCTCTGGTCCGCTCCCTGCTTACCGGGGTGATGAGATTCATAGCAGACTGTCATCACTTAATGGCTGGATGTCTAAGTGGTGCCCGCAAAATAACATAGGCTTTATAGACAATTGGATGAGTTTTTGGGGCAGACCTGACCTGTTGAAAAGAGATGGTGTTCATCCCTCCTGGGGTGGTGCCGCTCTTCTCTCTAGAAATATGGCACATAGTCTTAGAGTTTGTACTTGACTAACTGGAGCCCAGGTCAGGAAGCAGACAGACTGGCTAAACCGATCGTCTGCTAGCCGCCTCACGTCACAGAAGTCAGTTAACTCTCAGCACATAGAAACTTTTTCACCTAGATATCACACTATAGAGACTGTGTCTGTTCCCCGAACTAGAAAATACAGAAAACATCCAAACCAATGTAATAGTAACAATTTAATTGATGTTCAACAAATAAAAAAACAATATAATACAGATAAAGACTTGATAAAGCTTGGCTTATTGAATATTAGATCCCTTTCTTCAAAAGCACTTTTTGTAAATGATATGTTCACTGACCATAAACTAGATGTGCTTTGTCTGACAGAAACCTGGCTAAAACAAGATGATTACATTACTTTAAACGAGTCTACACCCCAAGATTACTGTTATAAACATGAACCGCGTCCAAAAGGTAAAGGGGGAGGTGTTGCTACAATTTATAGAAATATTTTCAGTATCTCTCAAAGGTCGGGCTTCAAGCATAATTCGTTTGAAGTAATGGTGCTCCATATAACGTTATCCAAAGAAACAAGTATTAATGATAAACCCCCTGTGATGTTTGTACTGGCTACTGTATACAGGCCACCAGGGCACCATACAGACTTTATTAAAGAATTTTCTGATTTTCTGTCTGAGTTAGTGCTGACTGCAGATAAAGTCCTAATTGTTGGTGATTTTAATATCCATGTTGATAATGAAAAAGATTCGTTGGGATCAGCATTTATAGACATTTTAAACTCTATTGGTGTTAAACAACATGTGTCAGGACCTACTCATTGTCGAAATCATACTCTAGATTTAATACTGTCACATGGAATTGATGTTAGTGGGGTTGAAATTTTGCAGCAGAGTGATGATATCTCAGATCATTATCTAGTCTCCTGTATATTCCATATAGCTAAAGCTGTAAAGCCAACTCCTTGTTACAAATATGGTAGAACCATTACCTCCACCACAAAAGACTGCTTTATAAATAATCTTCCTGACTTATCTCAGTTCCTCAGTTTATCCAATAGCTCAGAACAACTTGATGATGTAACAGGAACTATGGACTCTCTCTTTTCTAGCACTTTAGATGCGGTTGCTCCTTTACGCTTAAGGAAGATTAAGGATAAGAGTCCAACACCGTGGTATAATGAGCACACTCGCGCCCTAAAGAGAGCAGCCCGGAAAATGGAGCGCAGCTGGAGGAAAACAAAACTAGAGGTATTTCGTTTAGCTTGGCGGGAAAGTACCCTATCCTACAGAAAAGCATTAAAAACTGCTAGATCTGATTACTTTTCATCTCTTCTAGAAGAAAACAAACATAACCCTCGGTATTTATTCAATACAGTGACTAAATTAACGAAAAATAAAGCATCAACAGGTGTTGGCATTTCCCAAGAGCATAGCAGTAATGACTTTATGAACTATTTTACTTCCAAGATCGATACTATCAGAGATAAAATTGTATCCTTGCAGCCGTCAGCTACAGTATCGCATCAGATAGCACACTATAGATCCCCTGAGGAACAATTCCGTTCATTCTCTACTGTAGGAGAGGAAGAATTGTATAAACTTGTTAAATCATCTAAACCAACAACATGTATGTTAGACCCGATTCCATCGAAACTACTAAAAGAGCTGCTTCCAGAAGTCATAGATCCTCTTTTGGCTATTATTAATTCATCATTGTCATTAGGATATGTCCCCAAAAGCTTCAAATTGGCTGTTATTAAGCCTCTCATTAAAAAACCACAACTTGACCCCAAAGACCTAGTTAATTATAGACCGATCTCAAATCTCCCTTTTCTGTCAAAGATACTAGAAAAGGTAGTATCCTCACAATTATATTCCTTCCTAGAGAAAAATGATATCTCTGAGGAATTCCAGTCAGGATTTAGATCATATCATAGTACTGAGACTGCTCTCATTAGAGTTACAAATGACCTGCTTCTATCATCTGATCGTGGTTGTATCTCTTTATTAGTTCTACTGGATCTTAGCGCTGCGTTCGACACTATCGACCACGACACTCTTTTGAATAGACTACAAAACTTTGTTGGCATTAGTGGAAGTGCCTTAGCATGGTTCAAATCATACTTATCTGACCGCCATCAGTTCGTAGCAGTGAATGAAGAGGTATCATATCGATCACAAGTACAGTATGGAGTACCTCAAGGCTCAGTACTAGGGCCGTTACTTTTCACGCTTTACATGTTACCCTTGGGAGATATTATCAGGAGACATGGTGTTAGCTTCCACTGTTATGCTGATGATACTCAGCTCTATATTTCTTCGCGGCCCGGTGAAACATACCAAATTGAGAAACTAACGGAATGCATAGTCGATATAAAAAACTGGATGACGAGTAATTTTTTACTGCTAAATTCTGAAAAAACAGAGGTGTTAGTTATCGGACCTAAAAACCCCACATGTAATAACCTAGAACATTATCTAACATTTGATGGCTGCTCTGTCAATTCTTCTTCATCAGTCAGGAACCTAGGTGTGCTGTTCGATAGCAATCTTTCATTTGAAAGCCATGTTTCTAGCATCTGTAAAACTGCGTTTTTTCATCTCAAAAACATATCTAAATTACGACCTATGCTCTCAACGTCAAATGCAGAAATGTTAGTTCATGCGTTTATGACCTCAAGGCTAGACTATTGTAATGCTTTATTGGGTGGTTGTTCAGCACGCTTGATCAGCAAACTACAGTTGGTCCAAAATGCAGCAGCTAGAGTCCTTACTAGAACCAGGAAATATGATCATATTAGCCCGGTTCTGTCAACACTGCACTGGCTCCCTATCAAACATCGGATAGATTATAAAATCTTGTTAATTACTTATAAAGCCCTGAATGGCTTAGCTCCTCAGTACTTGAGCGAGCTCTTATCGCATTATAGTCCTCCACGTCCGCTGCGTTCTCAAAACTCTGGCCGTTTGATAATACCTAGAATATCAAAATCGACTGCAGGCGGCAGATCCTTTTCCTATTTAGCACCCAAACTCTGGAACAGTCTACCTAACACTGTTCGGGAGGCAGACACACTCTGTCAGTTTAAATCTAGGTTAAAGACCCATCTCTTTACCCTGGCGTACACATAACACACTAATACGCTTCTATTATTCAAATCCGTTAAAGGATTGTTAGGCTGCATTAATTAGATCAACCGGAACCGGGAACACTTCCCACAGCACACGGTGTACTCGTTACATCGTAAGTAGAATGGCATCTACGCTAATATTTGTCTGTTTCTTTCCTATGATCAGATGGTGGATCAGCACCAAGAGATGATGTCTGCAGCCCTGATCGTCAGCGGAGACCAGGACACCCAGATGACCCCCGGAGACCTCGATTAAAATACATTAAAACTAAAAAATATAACTAAAAATATAATAAAATACCTAACTACATAATACTACTATCGTTAGAACCTGAAACTTTTGAACTGTGGGTGTCGTCTGGTCAGAGGAGAACTGGCCCCCCGACTGAGTCTGATTTCTCCCAAAGGTTTTTTTCTCCATTCTGTCACAGAGGGAGTTTTGGTTCCTTGCCGCTGTCGCCTCTGGCTTGCTCAGTTGGGGACACCTAATTTCTAGCGATTATCGCCGATTTGATTGCTCATATACTATTTAAACTAAACTGAGCTAGACAATGAAATCTCTGAATTCAATAACTAAATGCCTTTAACTGAAAATTAAATGTTTAATCTTATTATATATTACTGACACTCTGTCCTCCAATTTGATACTGTTAAGTGCTTTGACACAATCTGTATTGGTAAAAGCGCTATATAAATAAAGGTGACTTGACTTGACTTGACTTATGGAGGCAGCGCTGTGTTGTCTGTAGGCCATATGGGCTGAGTTCCGCAGATGTCAGGTGGTCATTGTGCGGGGGAAGACCATGGAGCTTGAATGGTGACTCACAATGTGATGCGGATTTTTGGGAGGAGGGAAGGTTCTGGAGTTGAGGCCTTCCTCCCTTGTGGCCTGTTCTGTTGTCTGCCGTAGACTCAGAGCTGGCTGTAGCAGGCTTCTTGTAAGTTTTGTAATCCGCTTTGACGGTTTCAGACTGCTGGTACAGGATGTTGTGTTTCAAGGCCGGAGGTGATCCTGAGCAGATAGCCTGTCTCGTGTGGTCACATGGGGCAGAGTTCGAGCATAAAAGTTCATGTTTTGCAGGCAGGCCAGTGTGGTGGCCTTCTGCAGGCCAGTTGGTTGGGGTCTGTGGGGCCACACGGTGTGTGTATCTGCAGTGATGCTCTGGAAGGGTCCCTGCCCCACCTGTGGTTGCTGGCAAGTGAGGTGTGAACAGTGGGCCTGGGCCTGCTTGTCAGGGGAAATTCTGTGTTGTGTTTTCCCTTTCTGTTCACCTTGTGGTCTGCAAGCCTATTTCAGTTCATTTGTGACATTGAGTTCGCCTTGGCTTTGTTGGTTGGCGTTTGAAGTTGCCTCGTCGCTGAGCAGAGACTTGGATTTCAGCTCGGCAGCTTGCAGGTGGCATTCACAGGCATTGTTTCAGTTCGCCTGGGTCATTACTTAAGAGAGCTTTAGCCTGCTGGAGCCTCTCTGGCTTCTATTCCAGCTGCTCTCTGTGCTCAGTGTCTGTGTGGGTTTTGTAGAGGCATCCTGAAACTTTCTACTTCCTCTTGTAGCTCCTTGTCCTCTTCATCCGCTGTCATTTGCTGGTCCAGCTGGCCTGGCGGTTCTGCACGCGCTCCCGGTCCTCCGGGCCTCCTTGTGGTCGAAGCATCTTTCGCTTGGCTTTAACTGGATGATGCGGTTGCAGGCAAGAGCACCGATGATCCTGGCTGGCTCTCTGTGGCTGTAGCCCTGGTTTGATCATGGTCTGTCTGCCAGTTCAGGTTGTCATCCAGCTGTTTCGCTCAGGTGCTGTAGATCAGGAGTGGTCCCGGACCGGAGGGCGTCTGTTGCAGTGCTTAGCCAAGCCGGATAATCTGGACACAGGTGGAGCACAAGTGGAGAGGGAAAAACACAAAACACCAATGCAAGTCCGCACAGATTTAGTGAGCTAAAATATTTGGGCTATGTGTTGCATGATTAACTGGTGTGATCAGTTAGTGACGCAAACTAAACGCTTACATATCGTGGCTGATAAGGCAGGAGTGAATAATTGGTGTGAGTGAGCACCCGAAAACTATGGGTAACACTGTTGATGGGTGATAACCTAGGGGGTCATTTAATGACTTAGGCTATTTGGTTTATCAACGTTATTACCAAGTATTTTCTGATGGTTCAAACAGGTTCGGTCTCCGAGCACACAAAACAACCAAAACAAACAGAAGCAAAATTAATAAAACAAATCAAAGTTCGAATTTAGAAAGGAATAGTGGGAAATCAAGGGCTTACTACCACCTCTAGGGGCTGTGACAAGGACTGCGGAGCGGGGCTCTTGTACTGCCTAGGGAGGTGATGAGAGAGATAGCTGGACAGACCAAGCACGCTAAAGCAGAGAGGGTCTCTAGTCCTCTTCACGTTTCATATTGAGTCAATGGCTATATCTTAGGTGTTGTTAGGCTTGGTGATGAGCTGAGGTTACCCGGGTGAGCCCCAGTGATTGGGCCGTCTCCCTTGACTCTCCCGAGCACGCAACTGCAGGGGCTCCTGATCACTCGCACCCATGGCACCCGGTGGCAACCACTCAAACAGCACTGCCTTTTGGCACAATGTTGCATCACTCAAGTGAGGGAGGCTCAACGACATAGCTGGCACAGCCAAAATTGGGTTTCGCCTGTGGGTCCCAAGTTACACGGACCCCTTTTTGGGCCTCGAACTATGGATGAGTTCGCTCCTCTCAGAAGGGTGGACCACCGTGTAACTTCACAGGGTACTTAACCAAAATTGCCCTTATGTGTCAGTCAGTATGGTTGATACAACACTTGAGGTCCCCATTGCTGATGTCGTGCTGCGTGTTGCCACTCAGAGTACAGGGGCAGAGGTATCCGAGGCGCCCCCCCCCCCAGTACATGTCGGGTAGGTCAGGCAGACGAGTCCAGTCCCCGAGAATTCCCCATGGATGACTTGTCAGCTTACTGCCAAGCACCAGGGGCATGCTACCTAACAGGGAACATTGAGAGGGGACAACAGAAAGATTAAGCGTCTAGGATGAAGCAGCTTGTGGCTAGCATTACCTATGCCTATAGAGGAAGGAGAGGAAAAGGGTAACAAAATAAAATTGAAAATTGAAACAAAGTTAAAATGTCCTAATTGCGTAGGAAAATAAATGGAAAATTGTTTTAAATAGATTTAAAATCTAAGTAAATTCAATTTTGCTCAATAGGTGTAGCTAGACTTAACTACAGACTGGAGTAGGTGAAATAAAATAAGCCCAAATAAAATAAATAAATAATTGCTGCAAATAACAGTAAAATAAAATACACAAAACAACCAAAGCATGTGGGGGAGACCAAAGTAATTGATAGCCCAACAGAAGGTGGAACAGAAAGAAACTGTAGAGGTAGGCGTACTGTTACATGTTACACACACTGACTCTAAGTGTCAGTCGGATGCTAACAGCTGAGGTAAGTGCTTTTAGCCTCTATCCATGTAGGGCCGTTAGCGTGGTAGCTTCGGCTACCTGCAATGGTCTGTTTACATTAGTCTGTGACGTATGCGCCGTCTTGAGTTTGAACCGGAAAGGGCTCGCTATCGCCTTCCGGGGTCAGACGTTGCTAAGAAACCGATGCACGCTTAACAACCGGTGTGCGCGAAGCACTTGAGCCAGATGTAAACATGCATGGGAATCTCTCGCTCAGCCAGACGTGACCTGTCGTTCACACTTCATTCATAACTTACACAGCGCGTTCACTTCACAGACAATGGCAAAACATTACACCATTAAATCGACCAATTGCATCACATCAGTGGATTAATATGAATGCAATGACACGCGACAATAAGCAGATGAAATACTGTAGAGAGATTTTTTTTTTTTTATCACACAGCTAAAATTTAAGCCGCTGTCCTGAAGAGATTTTATCTGTTCAGGAGAGACTTACGCGGTTTACAACGAAACCCGAAAGTGGGGATTTTCTTTACCCAATATCAAATAGATTTCATCTACAACTCTATGCACTGCCGATCTGACATTTACTAGTTGGATATGGGACTTATGCTGTTCAAAACTGAAAATGGGGATTCTTCGCCCAAGATCATAACTTTAAATATAAAGAAAAAAATATATATTTATATATATTTATACGCGCTGCCGATCTGGGATTTCTTCGCCAGATATATGGGACTTATGCTGTTCAAAACTGAAAATGGGGATTCTTCGCCCAAGATCATAACTTTAATAGAAAAAATATTTATATATATATATATATATTTATACGTGCTGCCGATCTGGGATTTCTTCGCCAGATATATGGGACTTATGCAGTTGTTGCAACAATTACTTGATCAAGATTTTAAGACTCCCAGTTATCATTAATCCGACACTGACCTGCAGTAAGATTAATGTTGCTCCGTGATCGGGCGAGGGGGCACGCATTAGTTAGCTACGCTAATGGTTAAACCCACGGGAGTCTAGTTGTATGGCATCGGAACACCAATGGCATCAATCTAGCTACATATAATATAAGGCCTTAATTTTAAGATAAGCGAGGAACATCGCTCGCTATCTTCTTCGCGCTAAAAGAGGGTTTCTTCGCTCGATTTAGGGCGGTTAAAATAGCATTAAGACACACTATAAAAGGTTTCTTCGTTTTATAGGGTCAAATTTATAAACAGTTAACTTAAGCCATCTTCTTCGCGCTAAAAGAGGGTTTCTTCGCTCGATTTAGGGCGGTTAAAATAGCATTAAGACACACTATAAAAGGTTTCTTCGTTTTATAGGGTCAGATTTATAAACTACAGTTAACTTAAGCCATTAACAGTGGCTGGTTTCTCAGCGAGAAACTCGAGAACTGTTAAGGCACGGAAAGTGGGCGTGTAGCCTACATTCATTCACAAAAAGACGCAGTTGGATAGTAGTCTTGGTTTGAATAAACACACATAAGAAACACACAATTGTTACTGAGTCTGCTCACAGAACTAGGTTTAAAACGTTGCTCTAAATTTCTCCACCATCTGTAGCATATTTGCTTTATGAGATGAACATAATAAATCATAACGGGTTATCAATTATATATCCATCTTCAGGAATTAGCTGTAGTATTAATAGTACAATAGAATGATTAGTTCGTCCGCAGTACGGACCCTTCTATTGACTTTAAGGAAAATTATTCCTCTGGCCACGACAAATAATTTTCTTAACGAAGCAGTGCTCCGAGCATTGTAGCAAGATCGGACGTTAAAGTGACTTAGTTCTGAGAGCAGCAGACACAGACAACCAAGTGTGAATACATATGGATGTTTATTAAACTACACTACAGGATAACATGTAACATAGAACTAGACACAGACATACACACATTAAACATGGATGCCAACGCAAGGAAGGCACGGAGAGAGAGAGAGAGAGACAGAGACAGAGAGAGAGAGAGAGAGAGAGAGAGCGCTCGCGTGCAAGAGAGAGTGTGGCAGGGTTTTATCAGCTAACTAAAATCTGTTATGAACCATTAGAAAATCGCATCACCTTAATTAAAAGGGGTCGAAGCCTAGAAGCGCATCTAGATAGTTAACAAGCGGTTACTTGCATGGGTTTTGTGGGTGCTGAGTAAAGTATCCTGGTGCATGTATAATGCGTAGATTCCCGGGGGGGGGGGAATTCCTTTTGGAGTAAAAGCTTCCTCCTTCCGTCCTCCCTTAGTCCGAAGTGAGTTCCCAAAGTTACCGAACTTAAAATTGCCAGAAGATCGGGCTCCCCGGAAGGGGAGCCGCGAGGTTTCCCAGGTGATAAATGTGTCTCCGGCGCGCTTTTGGTAGAAGAGAGAGAGGGAACTGTGCGTGGGCTCTTTAAAGTCTGCGAAAGGTCACGCCTCTCAGGATGGGCTTGACCAATGAGAAAGGCTGAATTTCCAAGCGGGAGTTTGGAAATACTGGGGGTTTTATGGCCCTTTGTCTGAGAGCATGGTAATTTGCAAAAGGGGTTGGATTGAAAGTTATTATACAAACTATTAAAGATTCTTAGGACACTGATATGTTGCATAGATATCAACATGTAATATTCACTCTCAGTTAGATCATCCGAAGACGGATTGATAGAGACCAAACATGTTACAGTCAGAGTGATATTAACTATTGATCTATTATAAGCATGAATAAAACAGTATAAAATACACAAAAACAGTAATAATATACACAATGACTTAATGATATGTGTGCTCATTCAAAGAAAGGTTTTCCTATGAATTAATTAGAGAATTATTTTATAAATATTTTCCTAGAGTGGATATGAAGTGAGTGTTGCTTGCGCGACCATTTGCATTCCTCTGAGCAATAAAACTAGTGTTATCTGATGGGTTGCCATGGCACCGGGGGTGGTCTGGCGGCGTCTGCAGACATAGGGGCACCAAAGATTGTGTATTGGGTGAGGGGTCTGTGATTATTTGTTAATCAAATAACTAGTTTCATTTGTTAAATCAAATGAGAAATTGTGTCTGATTGGTCCAAATGCTACATTCTCACTTAACATCCTCTTTTCTGCTTTGTCACTAAAGGTGCAGGCCATAGACCCTGTATCAAGCATTCCCTTCATTGAAAAGAAGTTATTTACTCTGACTGGTGCATAGAACAATTCATCAAATGCCTCAACTGCCTGGACATTTTGTGCTATCACCTTGGTTCCAGTGGGAGCCTGTGCACATGCATTTTCATAAAAGCGATGGAGATCAACACTCTCTTGGGGTTCTTCGCTTGTGCCCACGCATCCCCCTTCCAAACGTGAGCCATCTAGTTTAAACCTGAAGAGCCCCTGAATGGTGACGGACCAGGTCTTGACCTGTCACTTGTACAGTCTCTCTTACTATGCCCAGGCTGAAAGCACGCAAAGCACAGATGTTCTCGCCGACAATGCGTTACAGTGGAGTGATCTGGAGATCTGCATACTCTACAGAGCTTGCCTTGGGGCTGGTGAGATGACATTTGGACATTTTGAGACAGTGCACGATCAAGAAGATTAATCAGAGTTCTCACACAGTTGTCATCACTATCCATAGTGTCTGCAGTACTGATTCGACTACACTCACGCGGCTCTATAGGAGAGCCAACATCCACTTCATCAACGTTGTGTGATGTCTGAATATGAGCAGTGATATGTCTTGAAGTAGTATGATGCTTCGACTTTGTTGACATCTGCTCTTTCAACTCTGTTTGGTACCTGTCAAGCTGTTCTTGTATCTCCTGTGCTGTCCATTTTTCTGCAGCTTTGAAACGGAACACTGACGCTAGAGTGGGGTCAGGGCAGTACTTCACGAACATCATAGCCGCTTCTTGACATGGATCCTCCATTCGTCTTCCAAGTCTCTTTAATGCTTCTTCCGCAAGATCCACTGCTTTATTCAACCGCACCCAATACTCAACAGGACATTCTCCTGTTAATGGAACAGTGCCATAGAAGTCAGCCAAGGGCATACATGAATAATTGACATCACTAAAATGTTGTTTCAAAATATCCATGATAACCTTTGGGTTCTCAACTGGGTTTAAAGCTGAATTACAGCGAAGAGTAACTCTTACAACATCTTTAGCTTTACCCATCAATTTGCTTAAAATCTCTTGATGTTGCTCTGCTAATGGTATTCCTCTCTTTCGCAGATATGTGTCCATCAGCTCCTCCCATTCATGCACTCCAAGCTTGTCCGACGAATCACCACGGTAGACTGGGGGCTCTTTTGCGTCTGACTGCGTGACCAATCTCACTCCAGTCAAGTTAAGTGAAGGTACGTCTGAAAATACCTTAGTGGTATCTAACCCCTGTGTTTGTGTACCTCTATTCTCTCCTTCCCCATAACTAGCTTCCCTTTGAGATGCTAACATTGTCTGACCAACTTGTTGAGCGATGTGTGCAATCAACCCTCGCCAGTTTGGATCATTTATGTCTGGAACAGCTAAAGGCAAAGTGTCAGCTGTTGGATTGGGAACATCATCAGTTACACGCGTGGAGCACAACATATGAGGTATCCGGTTCACTCTACTCTCTCTTTCAATTGGAGCGACTGGAGTTTCACTAAGTATTCTCCCCCTACCAAGACCCAACCCAGTCCTTGTTTCATCAAATTCATCCCCGTTTAAACTAAATGCCATGTTCAGTTTCATACACAAAATAAATCCAACAGAAGATAAATGTCAGATTAAAATAAACCTTATCAGAAAATATCAGTCCGAGAATAATAATCACTTAATACAGGAATGCACCAGTCAATATGAAAAATCCCACGTTTTTGTACTCTCACATTTCTTCACTCCCAAACCCCGTGAACCTCAAAGCAGCGTCCCTCGGTGATCCGACTGACGTAGATCCTGAAGCAAATCTTCATCCGGGTCACGGCACCAATGTAACCGGTCCTTTTCTGACCGCTGCTACTGTCGTCTGCGTTGTGTGTAAGAAGGCTCAGGACACTTTCACTTCTGTTCACCAAAAGGGGATTTATTGACAGCCATGCGCAGCATTAACTTCACTCCTGTGAATTAACATGAATAAAGTTCTCATCTCTCTCCTGAGTATTCCATAGAGGCATTTCTCTCACCAGCATATACAATGTGAACTCTCTTTTAACAATTGAGTATAACAATTTTTCAAAGAATATAGAAGAAAAACAATTAGAGTGGAATACCTGTGAATTAACATGAATAAAGTTCTCATCTCTCTCCTGAGTATTCCATAAAGGCTGTGATGCAGTAGACCCTTGCAGACCTACTGCGGGACGTTTTAGGTCCGTGAAAAAAAATATATAAATGATGGCTTGACCCGTAGAAGTAAATGAAAGGTGACTTTTATTTACAGTGCGCCTGAAAAATGTCCACTGGTGAAAGTATATACAGTATTTCCACAAGTGCTCAGTCCAAAACAAACAAAAAAACAAAGTAGCAAAAAAAAAGAAAAGAACAAAACAAACTACAAATAATATGTACCAACGAGTATCCACAATATACAAGGAGGTTAAGTTTTGCTTACGGCACCGCAGTAGCAAGTTCGCTGACTTGGTAAACAAGTAACTTGATGTGAGCCTGGCCTCCCTTCTTATAGGCCAGGCTCCACCCCCTACCTGGAGGGTACCATTAGCAGGTAAGTTTATAATTTTATCATCTCATTTTAACTTATAAACTTAACATAAAACATCAATCATATTACACAGGCAGGGTCATTCATGACAAAAACAAAAATAAAAACTGACAAAAAAGATAAACAAAAATGAGGGGAAACACGCTGCTACTTTCTCGGGTTCGATCTTCTGTCATGGTGTGGTGCGGGAGAGAAGCACGACGATGAAGGATAGTGAGAAACAGTCTTTAATAATCCACATAGGTAATCCAAAACACGAGGGTAGACACCACAAGCATACATAGACGAGATCGGACCAAGAAACACAGAACTGAATGCAACTTATAAGGGGAACGTAATTAAGGATAATGAGGAGATACACCTGAACATAATGATACCATAAATGAGAGACAGAAACTAGGTCACACATGGGGAATGAACACACAGACAAAAGTCCGTAATTGTGACAGTTCAGGGGTGTGACAATCTGTAGCATGGGCACGTGTTTTTAAGCACTGCAGTTTTAAAACAACCGATTTTAAGCCATTGAAACACAAACAACAGAGCTATATGTGTGCACCACATACATAATCTGGAATATTGTGAACACAGAGTAATAAAAACAGTGAAATGTCTTGGACCACCAACGGGCCAATCAAATCTGAGGATTGAAACAACATTTTTTTCAAAATACAATTTTATATTTACCTCACTTTCAGTTTGAGGTCGTGCCTCTGTCCTTAGCCTTCTCAGCTCATTGAGAATCCAGGAATCTCTGAAACAAGGTTTTAACTAATTATTTTTTATATAAACAATTTATTTTATCTTATAAATAATTTAGAGAAATATAAAATGTGCTTTGAAATTTTTCTATAAAAACATTATATTAGAGACTTCAGACTATGTTTAAAATTATACAGAGTGTAATCAATGAAGCAGCCATTTACAACACTTGCATCATGTCTGCACTTCACTGGAGAACTGTATGGTTAGGTTAACATCTGAACTGTATGTGAGGTTAACATCTAAATGAACTGGTTATTTAACATGATCAAACTGACTGTATTGACAGATCAAAGTCATTTTTAAGATCAGGTAAATATTGGCTCTATAACAACTGCATCAACTTTTTTAGAGAGCATATTGTTTACTTGTTATTGTAACTGCTTTATAATATTCCTCATTTTGTGAGGTTTTTGTTTAGATAAAATATAAATATAAATACCTGAAAGACGTGACTCGAGATCTCAGTCCACTAATTTGTCCCTTACAGTTTTCAAGTTCCTCTCTGAGCCGTTGTTTTCTTCCATTCTTCTTTGCATTTCTTGAACTGATTCATTTACAGGGGCCTTGAAAAGATACATAAGCAGCATAAACATTCATTGTCTTTTGTGGTATTGTGTTTTGAAAAACTGGAATTGACGATTTTATAGTATTTAGCCTACTATTTTTTGCCTGTTTTCTTGTGGACTTGTGTTTAATTAGTTGCTGCATTAAATGCTGTCCAGTCTTTGTTTCTGTTTTTCTTTTTTTATAAAAAAGATTGTCAAAAAGAGCATACTTACTGAGGCTGAGCTGACAGTCTTTTCAGCGTCATCTGAGCTTTTTCGGTTTTACAGTTCTTCATTTAGCTTACCGGGTACATCAGCACCAGGCTTTATCTTCCCAGTTAATCTATTTCTCTTTAAGCAGGTTTTCATCCAGGCCTGACTCTGTAATATAAAAACACGTCAACAATAGGGTTGTCAGCTGATTGAATTTAGTAGCTGAGATTTTTGTTTTAAACGCAATACATACTGGACTATATTTCATATCTTAGAAATATTGATGTTGTCATTACATTATAGCTGTTACAGTTACAATATAACACAATTGTCATAAATTAAATTTAAATCATAAAACGAAAATTTATGTGAGAATGTACTATCTAGGGAATTAATTTTTTGTAGTTTAATACAATTTTCAATTATGATAAAGTGAGATCAGACAATTGTTTATATTGTAAAATACTATAGCAGTTGATTACAGCTTGGCATTTGTATCATATATTAATTCAGATAGTAACCTTAAAAATATCACATCACTTTATTTGACATACTGCACTCTGCCAGCTAGATGTCATTTTTTGGAAATATCACACAAAAACAATACATATACTATTCAAATACAACACATTGTATTTTCTGTAGTAGGTTCATGCTGTATAGAAAGTGCTATGGTAATCCCGTCATATTTAGCTTGTGTTGGAATTACCACACAAAAACCACATACGGCATCTAATGGTAAATTCTTGTGATACTGTACAACAGAAAGTGCTGTGGTAATCCTGTCATATTTAGCTCTGCTCATTTGTTGTGTGGTAAATTTATGTAGTACTGCTGCGGTACCACAGGACATTTTTGTAAGGGTAGGCCTGGTCTCCGTCTGTTTCGCATTTGAAATCTGTTTTCCCGCGCTTTGATTTGATTTAAGCTGCATTAATGCCACCCAATGGACTGGATTGTGGCGCATGAAAAAACCCTCTGAATTCTCTCTATTCTCCTTAGGTAATTCTTTAAATCTATGAAAATTCCACATTATTTAAATCTAATAATTATAATGAACATATAAATTATAAATAATATAAAGGTAATTATAATTTAAATGTTTAATTATAATTTAAAATGACCACAAGAATTATAAGGACATTCATTGGAGAATTTAGTCATTATCAGTCTCTGGATGATCCAGAATCCATACACCCATCAGACAGTTTTATTTATTTAACGGTGCTGCTAGTGGTGACAAGTTTACAAAATTTACAGAATTTGTTGTTTGGTGAGCATGTGCTCACTAGGAAAATGTACCATATTTAAGTGCTGAATGAGGGACTGACAGTCTAAAATTTTACCAGTGAAATGTGGACCAAAAATCAACATTGATTCAATATTTGTCTTTTCAACACTGAAAAGCATTGAATTATCAACACTGATCCAATATTATTTAGCACTGAATTTTCAACCTCAACCACAATGATGATTCTGATGGAATTTCAACATTGAATCAATGTCACCCTGCTATCTGGGAAGCGCCCTGCGAAGTGGACATCACAGGATATTCCGCCATTCCAGTTTGAAATGAGCGTATATATTTCATTCTAAGTGTTTGACAGAGGGGTCTTTATGTTTATATGTGAAATTCTGGAGGGGATGTCGGATGGTGACGTAATGACGCATGCCATTAATCGATCTATGTACTATAACATGTAAAACGGGAACATGAAAGGATTATTCTAAAATCAACTCATGTAAACACCTTAATCATAATACTGTCTTATTCAGAATAAGGTAAATAATTAGATTACTGATGTCCATCACTGTGTAGGGATCATATCAATTGGAACACAGTTCATGCACGTAGCTCTCTTATAAGGAGCTGGTTATCTGAATCAGGAGTGTTAACTAAGAGAGACATGTAAAATATGCAGAGCGAGGGCGCGAGGACTGGGATTGGGAACCGCTGAGCTATGCAGTTCCTGTGTGATTGTTTGAACACAATGGTTATTGGTGGAATGGGCTTTGAGGCATGGGGCATCAGGTAAAATCTTGCCTAGGGCAGCAAATTGGCCAGAGCCAGCTCTGTCAACACCCCCAAAAGCTTGTTCTGCATCATTGAATGAGACATGCAGATGACTACATAGTTCAAAGTTTAGTCAACCTTCACTGAACTTTATATAATCAGCTCTGAAAAAGTAAACAGTGAATGTTTCATTCTATTAGTTGTCAAAATAAATTAACTGCGACAGTTTGACTATCATACCTAAGTTGTACTCTGTACAAAGGAAATTATCTCACATTTCCTAGAACAAGTGCACTGTTCTCCCATTTACTTGTGCATTCAATTGCAAATGAAAATGACATATCAGCTTGTGCCTTATATTGTGATCTCGAATTGCAGAATATTTTAGTAAATGCGTTTCAGAGACACTCTTAAATGTGATACATACAGGTGCATCTCAATAAATTAGAATGTCGTGGAAAAGTTAATTAATTTCAGTAACTGAATTCAAATTGTGAAACTTGTGTATTAAATAAATTCAATGCACACAGACTGAAGTAGTTTAAGTCTTTGGTTCTTTTAATTTTGATTTTGGCTCACACCTCTGGCCCTCTTCGTTTAGGAGTCACACTTACCTTCTTCATGGTCAAAAGTGACCGAAGCCTTGAAACTTTTTTTTTTCAGGAAAACCATTGTAATATATTTTTGTTCAATAATACTTTTTGATTATTATTTATGATTTTGAGGAAATTTTAAGATACTTAAATGCAATATTAATTCATTATTAAGATGCAATATTTATACAATTTTAATGATCTATTTTCTCCATTAGAATTATAATTTTTTTAATTTCTTTTTTTTTTACTATTTTGTTTTTTAGACATAATTTCTTCATTTTCTTTAATTTTTTTAGGTTTTGCATTTAGATATATATCTACACATTCTAAAAGACTACTTTTTGTTGAGTTTTAGATATTTTTGGTTAGATAAGTATCGGGTTTTACATTATGATTACAGTCAAACATTAAAATCTTTTTGTTACTCAGTATTTGATCATTAAAAAATCTAACAAAATAAGGAATTGATAGTGATAATTCAAAACACATTATACAAACATTTTGTTATTAATTGATATTTTATTCAATGTAATTCAATAAAATAAAACTTCAGAAAGGAACAGCAATTATGATGAAAGCACATTTGGCACCTTTTACTTGGACTGGTCATAGAGGGATGAGCCGTGGAGAGATCAGCTGCAGAGGCACCTGCCGTGGAGGGACCAACCATGGACGGACCAGCCATGGAGGAACCAGCTCTACAGACATGAGCCACGGAGGCATGAGCCGTGGAGGGACCAGCCGTTGAGACACGAGCCGTGGAGGGACCAACCATGCAGGGACCAGCCACAGAGGGACCAGCCATTGAGGCACAAGCCAAGGAGGGACCAACCGTGGAGGCAGAAGCCATGGAGGGACCAACCACGGAGGGACCAGCCATTGAGGTACGAGCCGTGGAGGCACCAGCTGCGGAGGGACCAGCCATTGAGGCATGAGCCATGGAGGGACCAGCAATTAAGGTACGAGCTGTGGAGGCACAAGCCAAGGAGGGACCAACCGTGGAGGCAGAAGCCATGGAGGGACCAACCACGGAGGGACCAGCCATTGAGGTACGAGCCGTGGAGGCACCAGCTGCGGAGGGACCAGCCATTGAGGCATGAGCCATGGAGGGACCAGCAATTAAGGTACGAGCTGTGGAGGCACAAGCCATGGAGGGAACAGCCATTGAGGCACGAACCGTGGAGGTACAAGCCGTGGAGGCACCAGACGTTGAGGCACGAACCGTGGAGGGACCAGCTGCGGAGGAACCAGCCATTGAGGCACGAGCCGTGGAGGTACGAGCCGTGGAGGCACCAAACATTGAGACATGAGCCGTGGAGGGACCAGCCATTGAGGTACAAGTCATGGAGGCACCAGCTGTGGAGGGACCAGCCGTGGAGGCACGAGCCATGGAGGGATCAGCCATGGATGGACCAGCTCTGCAGTCACCAACTCTAGAATTTGCTCTGTTGCAGTATTACCAGTTCATTTCTGTGTATATATATGTGTGTGTGTGTGTGTGTGTGTGCGCACACGAGAGAGAGAGCCTCTTTTGTATTTTTTTTCTTTTCATTTCTTTATTTTATTTCCAAAATTTGCTCTGTTGCAGTCTTACCAGTTCATTTCTGTGTATATGTGTGTGTGTGTGTGTGCGCGAGTGTGTGTGGGTGTCTATTTTGCACTCACACAAGAGAGAGAGCCCGTTTTGTATTTTTTTTTTTTCTTTTCATTTCTTTTTTTTTTATTTCACATATTTCCAAAATTTGCTCTGCTGCAGTCTTACCGATTAATTTCTGTGTATATATATGTATATGTGTATGTGTGTGCGTGTGCGTGAGTGTATGCGCATGTGTGCATGTGTGTGTGTCTATTTTGCACTCCTGATATTCTAGAGAGTCACCCCTTGATTGCTGCACACTTTTTTTCTGACTAGTGGCTGATTTGTAGTTTGTACCACCAAAAGATTCACTGAGTTTTCACATTTTTTCGTATTTCCCATTCATTTCCTATGTCTGTCATTTTTGACCGCGAAGAAGGTAAGTGTGACTATTTTTTTTGTCACCCTTTAACATATCCAAATCATGTCCATGATTTTTTTGTGTGTTCATATTGCTAATGTGACAAAAGTCACCAAGTGTCATCTCATTCCGATGAAGCTACGATTTTATAAATTTCAAAATACAAAAATTTTCAGACAAAAATGACCGAAGAGGGCCAGAGGGTTACCCAAAACCCACCAATTCACTATCTCAACAAATTAGAATACTTCATAAGACTAATAAAAAAAAATATTTCAACACTCAATACTTGGTAGGGGCTCCTTTTGCTTTAATTACTGCCTCAATTCAGCGTGGCATGGAGGTGATCAGTTTGTGGCACTGCTGAGGTGGTATGGAAGCCCAGGTTGCTCTGATAGTGGCCTTCAGCTCATCTGCATTGTTGGGTCTGGTGTCTCTCATCTTCCTCTTGACAATATCCATAGATTCTCTATGGGATTTAGGTCTGGTGAGTTTGCCGGCCAGTCAAGCACACCAACACCATGGTTATTGAACCAGCTTTTGGTGCTTTTGGCAAGTGCCAAGTCCTCCTGGAAAATGAAATCAGCATCTCCATAAAGCTTGTCAGCAGAAGGAAGCATGAAGTGCTCCAAAAACGCTTCTGACGTTGTCTCTGGTTCAGAAGTGGCTTGGTAGCCCTTTTCCTGAAGACGTCTGAGCGTGGTGACTCTTGAAGCACTGACTCCAGATTCAGTCCACTCCTTGTGAAGCTCTCACAAGTGTTTGAATCAGCTTTGCTTGACTGTATTCTCAAGCTTGCAGTCATCCCTGTTGCTTGTGCACCTTTTCCTACCCAAATTCTTCCTTCCAGTCAACTGTACATTTAATATGCTTTGATACAGCACTCTGTAAACAGCCACATCTTTCAGTAATGACCCTCTGTGACTTACCAACCCAGTCTCGTGGCAGTTCGTGATTTAGTCACGTAATTTAATCTATTTATTCGTGGCAGGGACACGTTTATTTCGTTATTTTCGTAAGTCCAGCACGTTTTTTAAACTAATGCATTTCAATTGGATGCATCTTTCGTGCAACAGCACGATTCTTTCTGCCAGTCGGGCTTCAGCAGAGAAGCTGTTCAATCAACATTTATTCACGAGATCTTATCACGGTTTATATATGTGCAGTGCTGCTGCTAGCCATTTTGGTGCCCTAACCATAATTCCTTTATGATTTTAAACATAAAGACAGTTTGCCAGTCTTTTATATACCTCCTACTGACAAAGTCAAACTTCGTCAGGTGCTGCGCAAATTGCGCAATCCAACGGAGCACTGGGGGCACCATCTCTAGAGCAATTAAATACTCTTGTTATGCCTGAAATGTGCCTAATAATATATACTGAAATAATATCGGCATTATAATTATTGACTATGATTATTGATTTTTCATTAGGCTATTTTTGGTGCCCCCTCAGCAAGTCGGTGCCCTACGCACTGCGCGTGGTGGGAGTGGCGGCGCTGTATATTAATTATGAATTATTATTTCGGTCTTTTTCGGTTATTATTTCGAAGCTGGATTGCTTTGCTGTTTATTGATATTTTTAAAACTATAACGCTACATCTATCGACATTTATTTAGATGTTATCATTGTATTCATTCATTTCTTTATTTTAATAATATTATTTCGGTCTTATTACCGGTGAAATATTACAGTAAGCCAGAACACGGGCCGAGCGGGACTCATTCTAAGCCCATTAGCCACAATGCAATGCGTACATTCATATCACAGAATCTGACAGCGATCAGCGGGTCATTAACGACAGTATAGGCTATCGCATTTATAAGCAGCCTTTACAATATATTTATAGTATAAAGTTTAAAAAAAAAATTGAAAAGCCCAAAGATCTGTAGGCCTATCTCTGCTAAATGAATTTAACATACGTTTGTGGTGCCCTTTATTTTAAGTTTCTTTTTTTTCTTTGGTTCTTTTTATTTAAACTATATTGTTACTAAATGTGAAAATGTGTAAAAGTAATGTGTCAAGGACTTGATATTGAATTCTGCAATTTTAAAAATTCAATAAAAAAAAAGTAAAAAAAAAACCATTGCGCATCTTACAGCAAAAAAAAAAAAAAAAAAAAAAAATTACATTTAATCTGTGTTTTTGTCACCAGCAATACAGTATGTTGCTCAGTTTTGTTACAGTAAATTAATCTCCGATTTTTTTTTAAAGTTCCAGTGAGTTTCTTCTGTTGTCCTGTTGGAAATTTTTTTTTTTTTTTTATTTGTTCGCAATGTTTTAATAATTTTAATTTTTCGCAATGTTTTTTTTTTTTTTCTTTTTGCACAACAATATCCGGGTGACGGCGCTACCGCCAATTAGCTACTACTTCCTCTGGAGTTGTTGAGTAAGGTAGGATAAAATTATTGGCAACCTCATGAACAAGTAGCCTATATAATTTGATGAAATATGTATGCAAAAGTGTATTAGTCAAGTATGTTGCTGGGGTATTGTCATGACTGCCTTATGCCCTATTTTAACTTTTTGTGAAATTGCTTTGGTGTTTCCATTTGTCTGATATAAAACCCTCTCGGGGTTGTATTCACTATAACAACCGCATCTCTCTACATTATCCTATTACATGGCTACTTACCAAATAAATCAATCATTTGACACAAAATATTGAGTTTATTTTATTGATTTAAATACGATTTTATTGCTTCCGCTAAAGAAAATAGTCTGTTCAGTTTTTTACGGTTGTAATCCTGCAACGTAAACTTCTGTTTAATTATCCGGACTTCTTTCAGCGGATTGATAGTTGTCCTCCAGACTCCGAGTGAACAGAACTGCTTACATTTTAGTTTTTGAGATCTTCAGTGCTCATTAAAAAAGTTATATTTAGCTGCACCAGTCACAAAAATGTTATATTTTATCCATTGTTAAGTAAATTCATTGTCTCTGTCCCATTAACTCCCTTCCCCTAAACGAGTGTTTTTTTTTTTTTGCTTTTTTAGATTCTACCAACCTACCTACTAGTAGATCACCACAACCAAAGGCCCTTTTAAGCGCCAACCTATCTGGATTTGTGCACTGCCGCTCATTTCTGTCTGTGTCTCTTATCTCTGTCTGCCCCTCTGTCCATCTCAGTGTCTGTCTGCCCCTCTCTCTGTTTCTGTGATGAACACTACACGTGTCACCGACTGTCAAGATGACTATTACATGGAGGGGAGACGGATGGCTCTTGAAATGAGCTTAGAACATGTTCTGACTGAAGCCAGGGTAGGTGCATTTTAGGTGTTGAATTTTCGGATGCAGTGAAGTAGAGTGCCTACATCGAGTCCTATTCTATGTATTGCCACGTACAAAAAACAACTATCCATTGTATTTTAATGGTTGAAGAAATATTTAGGCTATAATAATCACTCTGTAGCTTATCAGAAAACAGTATTATATAAGGCTATTATATAAGCCTAGGTACCTCAGACTCATTCAGTCTGTGATTGCATCTAGCTGCTCTCAATTCTCCAACATTTTCATGAAAGGGGTGTAGAGTTGGTTTTTACTTTTGAACTCCTTGCTCCAGCCAAACTCAATGCATTGATCAAGGATTCTTTCTTGAACCCCCCCCCCCTCAAAATATATAGGGTATGAAGTGTATGATAAGACTTTTTTTCATATCCATTGCAACTTTTGTTAAAAATAAATTAACAGCCTAATCATGATTTTCACTTCAACCCCCAGAAAAAATCCGAGGAGCAGAGGCAAGTTGCCCCTCCACCAATCCCAAAAAGGGTGTGTTTAGGGCTTGGCAAGCCAAGGGGGGGCCGTGGAGGGCGGCCCAAAGCCTCAGCTACCGGTATTAATACTAATAGTAATTGGTTACACATTATTGTCAAGAAATCAAGTTGTGTTGCTGGTAGATGTACTTGTATCCAGATAATGAGCTCATTATAATGAGGTTGAACCATGTGGAATATGTTTATACTGTTATCAAATCAAATACTGCATAAACATATTCCACATGGTTCAACTTCTTATTGCATCCACAGGTTAATTGTACTATTATTTCCATTTATTATTTCCTAGTTCTGTTGTTACTCATTTTTTAAATATAATTTCCCCCGTATTTGAAATGTATAGATATGTAGATTCAACCAAAAAAGTATGCATTGGTCTAACTTGGTTTTATTCCTCTGTGTGCTGTTGTAGTTACACACAACCAGATCAGGAACTACCTGCTCACTGAAGAGCTTCCTGCAGCCAGTCTTGATCCTCAAGTGGAATTTGGTAAAATATGGTCAAATACATTTGAATTATTCTTAGGTAATTTTCTGAGGCAGATCTGAAAGCAGGGTTCACACAAATCCTGGAAAACCTGTATCATTGGAGACTAGATTGCCATTCATGTAAAATCCTGGCAAAAAAATGTAAAATCTCGAAAGCTTGCCAGACCTCCCGTGCCTAGTTACCTGTGGCGGTTTTCGGGCTTTCGGGGTTTTTTTATAAATCAGCAAAGCCACGAATTGTGTCCACAATGGGCTGAGTCCTATTATTGAACGACTTTTTTTGTAGTCGTTTCAATTTTGTCCCAATGGAATTCCATGTCAATTTTCACGTTGATACAATTTACCCTGATCCATGTTTCAAAGTTGCTGAATTTGGCCCTAGACTGTGGGAAAGTTGATTTGACAAAGTTCTGAAATTGATGTTACTGAAAGAATTGGCAAGATATTTACCCATTATTATGAAATAATGGGTCTGCATAGACATGGTCCTTTGTCAATTAAATTAATATTTGTCTTTGCAGAAAAAAACATGGAGAGCCTCTCTGCTATGATGTCTGACTCCCCTGAAATCCAGAGGGCATCATCATCATGGACTTTCAGGCAGCAGCAAGCCTCACAAAGATGGAAGGAGGCAAGGCCATTCCACCTTAAATGCCTCATCCAAACTCAGGATGTTGGCCAACCATTTTGTAGCCATTGCAGCAAGCCTGCGGTTGTTAGGTGAGATCTCATTAATGTTCTTTCATACTTTGTAGGTTTTTAGAGTGCATCACTAATTGATGTCTTCATGTTTCGGATAAACTGCATGTTTATGGTGGAATCAGGGCTGTTTCAAAGAGTTGATTCAATGACTAAATTGGTTCATAGATTTCGTTCCTAGATGCAGAGAGTGTCTACCAGATCAGTGGTTCTGTGAAACCTGCGATACCAAGAATCACAGGAGATGGCCACTCCACGATAGGGAGTCAGTCCTTGAGGGCTTTTTTAAAGCTATTCCCCCATCCACATATTTTGTAAGAGGGGAGGGAGGATACAGCTCACACGACCAAGGTAGGTAATTTCAAAACTCTTTTGTACTCTTGTCTAATAAATCTGGTAGGCTAATTTTGTGTTTATCTTTCCTTTGCTAGCTTGTATTTTGCCAACGGTGAGAGTGACTCAAAAATGTCCCTGTGAAGTCCCCAGCATAACTCTGTCACCTGGCAAAGCGGTCATTTTAATTTCCATCAATGGTAATATTTCTAAACTCTGATCTTTTTTCAATATTCAGCTTTTTCCCCCTTTTTTTGGCTTTGCTTTGCAATGAAAATAACAGTACTCAAAAATTACAGAATACATCTTGTCACTATGATAAACCAACAAAAATATACTAATTTGAACTATGCTGGTGTGATTCTACTCAAGATGTAGCCCAAGTGTCTTAAAGTGTGCCAGCTGATTGTTTCTAAAAGCTCAGGTATCCATGGGTTTGTTTTCTTATAACCCAAGGGCGTTATGACATGCACCAGCAATTGTTTGCATGTCAAACATGCCAGCAGCAGTGGGCTCCAGAGTTCATGGACCTCGTAAACAGTGGATACTGGCCAGCTTCCACCAGTTTCAGTTTCAGTTTGATTTATTTATATAGCACATTTAAAAACGACGGAGCCGACCAAAGTGCTGCACAGAAAAGTAAGATTTAGCGAATAACCATTACACAAAGCTAAAAAGAAAAAGAAATACACAAATAATACACCTCACTAAATATACATACAATAAAACTGTATACAGCAGTTACTCCAGACCATAAGCCTTTTTGAAGAGGTATGTCTTTACTGATGATTTAAAAACCTGAAGAGAAGTGGCTGATCGCAAGTAAAAAGGCAAATTATTCCACAACTGAGGCGCTGCCACAGAAAATGGCCGATCACCCTTAAGTTTTAATCGTGTCTTGGGAACAGACAACAACAAAGCGTTAGATGATCTTAAAGGCCTGTTGGTATGATAGAGGGAGAGAAGATCAGATAAATAGTTTGGTGCCAAGCCTGTGAGGGACTTATAAACAAATAATAATATCTTGAATTGGATTCTATATTCAATAGGAAGCCAATGCAAACCAACCAAAACAGGGGTAATATTTTCCCTCTTCCTAGTTTTTGTTTTGTTAAAAATCTGGCCGCAGAATTTTGGACCAACTGAAGGCGAGACAGACAAGATTGAGCAACCCCAAATATAAAGAGTTGCAGTAGTCGAGTCTGGATGAAATGAATGCATGAATAACAGTTTCTAAATCTTTAAATGATAGAAAAGATTTAATTTTGGCGATCATCCTAAGCTGAAAGAATGCTGATTTAACAACTGAGTTTATTTGTTTGTCAAATTTAACCTCCTGGCCCCCCTAAAAAACCTGACAATCAGATCGTGCTTCCCCACCAACCTCCCCTCTACGGGGTCGTGGTGAGCGGAAATAGCAGCAACATAACCTTAAAGGTGGAGGGGGACAGCCTACGCTCCAACCCTGGTTGCAAAAAGGAAAGCACGGCTCTGATCAAACATCTCCGGGGGTCCTCACGGTGAGAGGAACACCATTCGACGAACAGGTTCCACTTCAGCGCATAGGACCGTCTTGTGGACGGTGCTCGTGCTGAAGCGATAGGGCAGATCACCTAGAACCTCCGCGTCCCATCCAGGGACCACACATGGAGTTTCCACAAGTCTGAACGCTGGTGCCTGAGGGTGCCCCGTCTCTGAGAAAGCAGATCCTTCCAGGGAGGGGCTGTCGCGAGGAGCATGAGTTCCGGGAACCAGGTCCTGTTGGGCCAATACGGAGCCACTAACAAAACCTGCTCCTCGTCCTCCCTGATCTTGCACAGGGTCTGTGCTAGCAGGCTCACTGGGGGGAACGCATATTTGCGCAGGCCCTGGGGCCAGCTGTGTGCCAGTGCGTCCGTGCCGAGAGTTGCCTCGGACAGGGAGTAGAACCACTGGCAGTGGGTGGTTTCTGGAGATGCAAACAGGTCTACCTGAGCAACTCCGAACCGACTCCAAATCAGCTGGACCGCCTGGGGATGGAGTCTCCACTCCCCAGGGAGTGCCGCTCGAGACAGCTCGTCAGCCACCTGATTGAACACTCCTGGGATGTGGATGGCATGAAGGGACCTCAGATGCTTCTGACTCCAGAGGAGGAGGTGGCGGGCGAGTTGCGACATGCGACGGGAGCGTAAACCGCCTTGCTGGTTGATATATGCAACAGTCGCAGTGTTGTCCGTATGGACCAGAACGTCCTTGCCCCGAAGGCGCCCTCTGAGGCGGCTCAAGGCAAGGCATACTGCCAGCAACTCGAGGCAATTGATATGCCAACGCAGTTGGGGACCCATCCACAGGTGAGGCGTGCTGTCTGGTTGACCGAATCCAACTCCATGCCGAGAAAAGAGATCCTCTGCGTTGGCATGAGTTTGCTCTTTTCCCAGTTGACCCGAAGACCCAACTGGCTGAGGTGCCTGAGCACCAGGTCCCTGTGTGCGCACAACTGCTCTCGAGACTGTGCAAGTATGAGCCAGCCGTCGAGGTAGTTGAGGACGCGCACACCCCGTTCTCTCAGGGGAACAAGGGCCGCCTCTGTGACTTTGGTGAAGACGCGAGGCGAAAGGGACAGCCCGAAGGGCAGGACCTTGTACTGGTACGCCCGACCCTTGAACGCGAATCGCAGGAATGGCCTGTGTCGCGGGAGAATCGAGACATGAAAGTACGCGTCCTTCAGGTCGATTGCTGCAAACCAGTCTAGGGGACAGACGCACCCAAAAATGCGTTTCTGCGTCAACATCTTGAACGGCATCTTGTGAAGTGCACGGTTCAAAACTCGCAGATCCAAGATCGGTCGTAACCCACCGCTTTTCTTGGGCACAATGAAGTAAGGGCTGTAAAAACCCGACCTCATATCGGCTGGAGGGACCGGCTCTATCGCGTCCTTCGCCAGCTGAACTGCAATTTCCGCACGCAAGACAGGGGCATAGACGGCCTTGACTGAAGTGAACCGGATGCCCCCGAACTTGGGGGGAAGCCGGGCGAACGTAATCGTGTAGCCGAGTCTGATGGTCCGCAGGACTGGGGAGTACTAGCCAGGCTCCGAGAGACCGTACCAGTGGGACCAACGGGGCCACCGACATACCCGTGGTGGGGCAGCGAGGTGGAACACAGGGACCTGGCCCGGAGCCTGTGACGGCTTGGCCTGTAATGGCGGGGAGCGGGGTCTGGGTGTGCAGTGTAACACTCACCTGATTCCTCCTCGTGAGGGAGGAAACACAGGAACCCGGCTTGAGGCTTGTGGCAGCCTGGCGTGTGACGACTTGAAGCGGGGACTCGAGTGCTACCGCCCTTACCTGGTTCCACGAATGGGCAGGAGGGGTGCTCTTGGGCAACCCACTGCTGCCTGCTGGCGAGAGAGGAGAAGGGAAGTGATCCCGTGATGCACGGTTCACCACTCTCCTCCTCTTGAGACCCAGAGACTGAGAAAACTGCTCTTTTATGATGTTTTGGATTCAGGAACTGTACCTTCTCCTGCTCCTTCATGTCGGCAAGACACAGCCAGAGATGGCGCTCCTGGACCACTAACGTGGACATCGCACGACCCAGAGACTGTGCGGTCACCTTCGTCGCTCGAAGCGCGAGGTCCGTCGCAGCACACAGCTCATGTACAACTGCCAGGTCATGACCACCCTCGTGCAGGTCTTTCAGAGCTTTGACCTGGTGGACCTGCAGTAACGCCATGGCGTGAAGGGCAGAAGCCACCTCCCCACAGGCTCTATAAGCACTGCCAGTTAGACCTGACGAATACTTACAGGCCCGCGAGGGGAGACATGGGTCACCCCGCAGTTGCATGGCCACAGACCGCTCCACAAGATTTGTTTCGGGCAGTAAAAGGTGCCTTCCACGATCTTGTAAGCTCCTCGTGCACTTCCGGAAAGAATGGCACCGGAGGGGGGCGCTGAGAACCAGCGCAACCCCCACCGAGAAACCACTCGTCCAACCTCGAAGGATCGGGACGCGGTGGAGGATTCCACACGAGCCCGACATTCTCGGCGGCCCTGGAAAGCATAGCTGTCATCTCTGGGTCTGGCTCGGACAACGCTACCACACCCGAAGGGGGCAACACAGCAGAGTCATCATCCCCAGAGAGCGACTTACCCTCCGATGCAGCGATCGACATCTGGTCGTCAGAGGGGGCACCGAAGGAAACGCGTGGTGCACTCTGTCCAGCAGAGGGCCCAGCACGCTCCTTCGGCAGCTCCACCGGCTGTGGAGTGCTTGAGGGGTGAGCAACTCCTCTTGGGGAAGCCCTCACTGTCACCCTCAGATCACCTCTGACTGCACCAGATACAGCGCAGCCCCGGGAACGAACGCTGGATCGCGGCAGAGGCAAAGGGACTCTGCCATGTTTGACATAGCGGAGTCTATTATGCAACTCCGAGATGGTCATATCCCCACAAGAATAACATGAACCATCCACGAAAGCTTCCTCAGCGTGCTGAATGCCCAGACACGTGAGGCAGCGATCGTGACCGTCCTGAGGCGCCAGGAAACGACCACACCCAGAAACGCACGGGTGCCAAGACATCTTTAAAAAGACGCGATCACCCGTGTTGCTCTTTTAGAGAAATTTGCTCTTTGTGGTGGGAGCTGGCCACCACACACTCCTAGTGTGACTGTCTTCACGGGAATCGATCTCTTTCTCCCATGAGACCGCGACCACCGCTGCTGCGCTGTAACCGCTGCTGTGCTGTAACGCCCGCTCTTGCTCTTCTCACTCGCAGGAAAGGAGAGCAGCAGTGATTCACCGCCGCTCGGCTCCGAAGCGAAAGGATGAATTAATGCGGTGCACCCGCTGCCTCTTATACTCACGCTGTGATCAGCGGCAGCTGGATGCAATGATCGCATGCCAATGTCCATTGGCTTGTTTAGTTACACTCAAAGTGGATTGGTCTCTCTGGCGAGATCCCAATTCGTCGGTCATCCGACGTGACTCGGAGTGACCGACTGAAAGGGAACTGAAAGTCATCGCTCCAGCACTGTCCAAACAAGCCTTTGCAAAGCTGCTGGAGCATCGTACAAAGTGTGGCGGGCGGGTAAGTGTTCACCATATTATAGAATTGTTTAACATATGCAGACATCTCCGAAGTAACAATTAATATAATGCATCTTTCAGTCAGGACCAGTGTGCGGGGACACGCTGCAGCGCAGCTTCCTGGAGTTTTCCTATTGTGCTTTTGAGGAAGATAACTTGTCCTGCGGTGCACCTTTCACCTGCCCCGCTTGCACCCCAGACATGCTGGCAATCTCTGTGGATGGCAACAGGAAGCTATACCGATTTCTCAGAAACGGAAGGTGATATTTTTTTCTTCCAGTATAGATTGATCTGGATTTTTTAGATTCAATATTCAGCATGGATAAATGTTCTGTTTCGTTTCTTCCTCAGCTCCGACTCTTCGTTTTTTGAAGGGGCATTTATCGGAGAAGACACATCTGTGTCTGCATTTGTTGATGTCTTGCATAAAGCTGTGAAACAGGCAGGTTTCAAATTATTTGTTAATTGAATTACTATGCTTTGACAGCCCAGATTTTCTTTGAATTGGTGAAAAACTGCCCTCAACTTCAAAATATACAAGGTGTATATACAGTATGTTTATAGTGTGTTTCATTTACATCACAGCTACCTGGACAAGGCAGATGTGGGAGCTTCTCGTGGACAGCAGCAAAGGAGACTTCTAGGAGGACCTTCAAGTTGGACGAAGAGGGCATGGAGGTTGCGGTGTGTCGGCATGGTTTCCTCCTTAAAGCGCTTAATATGTTCAGAGGTGAGATTATAATAAATTGTTTGCTGTTAAATGTAACTTTGTATTGTTGTTATTTGTATGTCGCTTTGGACGAAAGCTAAATAAAATAATAATATGGAGAAGCATCTCAATTATCACTATTAGTTCAGCTTATACCATTGCTTGGTTGAGTTTCCCATTATGATGATCTCTTTAGAATGTACAATAATAGGATATTTGCATTTCTAATACAATTTGTATATCCCTAGGTGAAATCTTTGCCTACCCCATGTATCTGCACAAGGAGTTGATGAGTTCAAAGCCAAGGTTTATCGCCATGTATGTAATGTGTAAATACTGGCCATATTTACACTAATCAGCAAACATCCTTCCTGATCTCCAGGGGCTAACATCAATCAGGCCTTTCCTAAGCGTCATGCACGCTACAGCACATTCCACTAAGTGTGAGGTATGTTCAGTGTTTATTATGTTTAACTGTATCATCGGAAAATAAGTCCCTCTGCTGCGCATCAAGGTCCGGTTCGCCTTGTCGTTACTTATTATCCGATAATGACCGGCGGACATTACATTATCCCTTACATGTCTTCTTACTTCTAGATTACATGGAGTGGCAAAAACCAAGAAGGAGCAGGGTCAACTGCGGGGAAGGAAGTTGAACAGGTGAACAGCTACCTCTCCCGCTGTGCCTTAACGACTAAATACATGTCGAAAGGAGGTGATTGTAGTATTTCTCTTCTAATGTAATTTTTTATTGCTTATTGCATGACATTCACTCAACATTTACTCTCAACAGCACGTGTGGATATGCTTACAATCCATGCTATGGCCTGAAACTACAAAAAAATCACAACACTACATCGGGCATTGTCTGCAAGATATGTGGTGTGTTCTCTGTAAATGGTTTCAATTTGTGGTTATTGTGTAGCTTTGTGTAACTGCATTGTTGAACTGTCGCATTAGACTTGCTAGAGGCTTCAGGAGGAGACTGCAAGTCTAGCGGAGCTTAAAGAAAGCTTGGCTTGCACCGATGAAGCAGTGTGGGTGTCTGATGTGAGGGAATGGTCAGCTGGTGGTAAGTTTGAACCAATAACATGTTTCACTTTGTGCTTCCTCATTGGCGGCGATCATTTAGATCATGATATTTAAGCTGCCTACTGCTTACTATGCTGTATGCCACTATCTCTGTAATCCTTTTTGGCACCCACCCCCTCCCAACCCGTCCTTCTTTACACTATTGTGTTTTTGTGTTGTGTTTCCAGACACAACAGGTACTTCCCTAGAGCAGGCCATTGAGGGACGTTACCTTAACGTGAGGCAGCGGAAGCAGCCTCTATACCGCCAAAATGGTATAATTACGTTGTCTATAGATAATTGCGCACTGTATTTTTGGTCACTGTTTTTACCTTCTGCTTCATGTCTTTACAGATAGTGGCAAGTTCTGTCACCGCCTGCGGAGGAAAATTGCTGAGAGCAAGAGACTGCTATTGAAATACATAGAGACCTATAACAGTCATGAGCCTGCCATGCCAATTGATGTTAATGAAGTGGAGCAGTTGCTATCAGGAGACAACCCGTCCCCAATGTAACGGGCGTGCTTTGTCTTTAACAGTTTATGTAGGTTGGATGCACGTCCATTAACTCTTGTATGTACTGCGTTGTGTTCTTGTGTTGAATGAAGGGAAGACGCAGACCACGACCAACTGCTGGTTTCTCTTTTAATTAAGGCGAAACAGCAAATTTGGTTCCTCTCAGCTAGCCTGGTGCAGACTGTACAAATCAACAAAAAAATACATAAGGCTCTGTCACATGCAGTCTCCTCCACACAATACACAGGTCTCAAGCTCCTCCTCTCAGCTAGTCTGGCGCAAACTGCATATATATACTGATAAAACGTAGTATTATCAGCAAAAATACTTTTAAATAAAAATGTGAAAATGAACTGAATAAATTATAAAATGCTCAGTGTAATTGACAACATGAATTTCTTTTACATGCTTAATACAACCAATGTAAACACTATGCCAGATGAATTATAATGAACATTATACACATACCTGTACAAATCAACAAAAAAATACATAAGGCTCTGTCACATGCAGTCTCCTCCACACAATACACAGGTCTCAAGCTCCTGTTAGCAGATAAACATACAGAAAATCCTGTAGACTAGCACGTGGAAACATGTCTACTTTAAAGCTTGCAAAAAGTCTGTTTACAAGGTTTACGTTCAGTTGACACATTAACTGCATGTTTACAACCTCAAAACTAACATTTATAAATGCATAAAACAAGGTTTGCATCATACAAAAACCGAAATAAATGTTTAAAACGGACGAGCAAAATAACACATTACCTCCTCTCAGCTAGTCTGGCGCAAACTGAAAGAAGCGCGTGAATGACGCCACAAAGCCTGCGACACTCTTAAAGTGGAAGTACAGGTATTAACACTATGGTCTGAATACAACATCCAGGCATAAATATTGGCAATAGAACACATCTTAAACATATAGAAAACAATATTCATCAGGATTTGGTGACATTTCAACCATAAAAGTAAAGATATAATTTCAACCTGGTTACATTAACATGGCCGTGGGAGGTTCATGGCAGCGGTAAGCGGAGTTTCCTGAGGCCTCTGATTTATTTTGTAAAGACTCAAGTCAAAATTGTTATTCATACATTTTCTTTACTACTGTTGTAGCACAAATCGAAGACAAGTTAAAAAAAATTAACAAAGCCATGCTGAAAATGAGACTGGAGGAGGAAAGGACAATACTTGTTCAGGAGATGGCCCAGCACTGCTCATGGTTGCAGAAGTTACAGGCAACTCTTAAAAGAAAAACTTCAGAGGAAGGCAAGTTTCATCTTTTTAACCATACCAATCAAACAAGGAAGTGATGGTGATAAGGACACCATACTTTAACTTTACCTAACAAGAGACATATCTTACTACAAAGCATTAATACTACATTTGTTTTCCAGAGTTTGAATAGGGACATGTTTAATGTCCACTCCTTGGTCTGTTTGTGTCTGTGTCTCTCAGTGAGGAGCTACCGGGCAGGTGTCTGTAATCGCTTGATTGCGGCCTGGGCAGTGTAAAAGGACTTCATGGCTGCCATTCCGGGTTCCTTCTCTCCTGTATCACATTGTTTTGCTTTTTGTTTGCCTTTTTGCTATATGACTGATTACGCCACACTTTCATTTCATACCATACCATATCATTTATACTGATTATTGCTTATTTCTCATTTTTCATCTCACATATTTACTATAATAAATCACTATTTTTTGTATCTTTATCCACGTGTGGTCTCCCATTTCATGTTGCCTGGGCAAAAAGGAGCCTGGTCAGGGTTACACTGTTGTTCCATTTTTCTGGACTTGTAAGGTTTATACATGAGCTAAGTAAAATCACACCTTACACATTCACTGATTCTATAGCGCCAGAGGCGGACAAAGTACACAGTTTCCTTACTTGAGTGAAAGTACAGATACTACTGGTCAAATACTACTCCACTACAAGTGAAAGTTGTAAAGACAAATTTTCACTTAAGTGAAAGTACGGAAGTACATGTTTTTAAAAGTACTTAAGTATCAAAAGTAAAAAGTAAATGTATTGTTGTATATTTACAATACCATATGCCACTAATGCAACCTACTGAATACACTGATTAGCTTGTATTATCTTTGGAATTAAGAGCTTTTATGTTACAAAACATATTAAAAGGGAACAACTGAATGAAGATAATCATCTTTATTTTTATCTAACACTCCTACAGCTACATTGAACTCATTATAATACTTGTTTAAAAGTTACAAAGTTCTTTTTCAAAGAGATATTGAAGTCTATGATATGGTTCATTTTAGGTAAACAAATCAAACATTGAAAAGAAATCAAACTATAGGTTACTATAGTGAGATAATAGTAAATTTGTGGATACTGTGATTTTACTGCAAATACCATAGTTATGGTTACTATAGTAAAAACATGGTTAATTTTCCAAAGGGCTTTAATGAGTTAACACGTGCCTTTTTAGAGCGCTTTTAGCTGTGCAGTAGCGTGGACGTTTACATTAGTTTAGCGGGGAAGATCCGAGGTTGCCAGATTTGCATAAAAAATATCAGCCAAATGTCCATTCAAAGCTAGGAGGAAAACTGCAGGCTTAGAAATACTGTAAGACTTGGCAACACAGGAAGGTCCTGGCAGATCGCAGGCCGGATTTTCTCAGAAAAAAAGGTTCAGTGAATCTGAAAATGCACTCATAAAAACTGCTACATATAACAACTTTCTACTTGGGGACCTTGATATAAATGTAGTTGAGTAAAAAGTACGATATTTGTCTTTCAAATGTAGTGAAGTTAAAGTCGCAAGTTTCCAGAAAAAATAATACTCGAGTAAAGCACAGATACTCAAAAAGTGTACTTAAGTACAATACTCAAATGTATATGCTAATACAGAGCAGCACTACAGGCATTAAATAATAATAATACTAATAATACATTTAATTTGTATAGTGCTTTTTAAGACCATAGAGCAGTGTTTCCCAACCCTGCTCCTGAAGGACCCCCAACACTGCACATTTTCTTTGTCTTCCTAATCAAACACCTGATTCAAGTCCTCAGTTCATTAACCCATGTGATAATGAGCTGATGAGTTGAATCAGGTGTGTTTGATTAGGGAGACAAAAAATATGTGGAGTGTTGGGGGTCCTTCAGGAGCAGGGTTGAGAAACACTGCCATAGAGAGTACAGGTGCATCTCAATAAATTAGAATGTCGTGAAAAAGTTTGTTTTTTCTTGTAAGTTATTTCAAAAAGTGAAACTTTCATATATTTTAGATTCATTGCATGTAAATTAAAACATTTCAAAAGTTTTTTTGTTTTAATTTTGATGATTAGAGCTTACAGCTCATGAAAGTCAAAAATCAGTATCTCAAAATATTAGAATATTTACATTTGAGTTTCAATAAATGACTATCCCTACAGTATAAATTCACCGTATCTCTTGTTCTTTGAAACCACAATAATGGAGACAATAATGGGGAAGACGGACATTGACACCCTCCACAAAGAGAGTAAGTCACAGAGGGTCTGTACTGAAAGGTGTGGATGTTTACAGAGTGCTGTATCAAAGCATATTAAATGCAAAGTTGACCGGAAGGAAGAATTTGGATAGGAGCAAATTCAACAGGGATGACCGCAAGCTTGAGAATACTGTCAAGAAAAGCTGATTCAAACACTTGTGAGAGCTTCACAAGGAGTGGACTGAAGCTGGAGTCGGTGCATCAAGAGTCACCACGCTCAGACGTCTTCAGGAAAAGGGCTACCAAGCCACTTCTGAACCAGAGACAACGTCAGAAGCATCTTACCTGGGCTGTGGAGAAAAAGAACTGGACTGTTGCTCAGTGGTCCAAAGTCCTCTTTTCAGATGAAAGTAAATTTTGCATTTCATTTGGAAATCAAGGTCCCAGAGTCTGGAGGAAGAGTGGAGAGGCACAGAATCCATGTTGCTTGAAGTCCAGTGTGAAGTTTCCACAGTCAGTGATGATTTGGGCTGCCATGTCTTCTGCTGGTGTTGGTCCACTGTGTTTTCTGAAGTCCACAGTCAACGCAGCCATCTACCAGGAGATTTTAGAGCACTTCATGCTTCCTGCTGCTGACAAGCTTTATGGAGATGCAGATTTCATTTTCCAGTAGGACTTGGCACCTGCCCACACTGCCAAAGGTACCAAAAGTTGGTTAAATGACCATGGTGTTACTGTGCTTGATTGGCCAGCAAACTCACCTTACCTGAACCCCGTAGAGAATCTATGGATATTGTCAAGAGGAAGATGAGAGACACCAGACCCAACAATGCAGATTACCTGAAGGCCGCTATCAAAGCAACCTGGGCTTCCATACCACCTCAGCAGTGCCACAAACTGATCACCTCCATGTCACGCCGAATTGAGGCAGTAATTAAAGCAAAATGAGCCTCTACCAAGTATTGAGTGCATATAGAGTAAATGAACATACTTTCCAGAATAGTATGTTATAGAGATAGTGAATTGGTGGGTTGTTCTTTAATGTGAGCCTAAATCATCACAATTAAAAGAACCAAAGACTTAAACTACTTCAGTCTGTGTGCATTGAATTTATTTAATACACGAGTTTCACAATTTGAGTTGAATTACTGGAATAAATGAACTTTTCCACAACATTCTAATTTATTGAGATGCACCTGTACTGTTGCAGTAGAATATGTGGCTATGTATGCAGTATGATGCATACATGATGCACCGAAGTAAGCAGGAAGATGGAACATGTCTTAATTCATATGAATTGACATGCACAGGCTTTTAGCATATGGGTTACAGTTTACATAGCCCCATATTGTACATTGAGGAACCAACTTTACAGGTGGTACATTTTGGCCTATTTACCAATGAGTGACAGCTGATTCAACCACCAAAACCATATATTTTTCTAAAAGCCTATAGCCTGTAAATGGGTTTCACTTTATTTTGATGGTCCCTTTAACACATTCTATTGACTATAAGTAATGTTGCACCTACATTTCTCCTGACTCTCATTAGAGTGTTAGTAGTGTATTAGTTGACTGGTAGGGTTAGGGTTAGATTAAGTTGACACGTTCTTGCAGAGTTACTTATAGTCAGTAGAATATCTGTTGGGAGACCAACACAATAAGGAGTTAGTAGATATGAAGCAGACAGTCTACTAATACTCTTATGAGAGTTTGTTGACATGTAGTTGCAACATTACTTAGTGTCAACAGAATGTTCAAAAGGGACCATCAAAATAAAGTGTTACCTGTAAATGTTCTGTCAATGGTTGGAGAATTATTTAGGAACTGGTCTGTCCTGAAAATTGCTGCCCACATGCTGTCTTATGATCCGAGGATGTCTGGGCCCTTGACTTGCCAAAGCAGGTCAGCTATGAAACTGGATATATTTTAGCAAAACATATACATCTGAATTTATTTTGCCAAAATTGCACATATCTTTATGTTTTATGGTCATGATTATTGTTCATGACATGCTCATGAAATTGTACTGTATCTCTGCATATGATATGCCTGGTGTGTGTGTGTGTGTGTGTGTGTGTGTGTGTGTGTGTGTGTGTGTGTGTGTGTGTGTGTGTGGCAATAAAATGACATATGTTATTTAACCAGATAGAAGGAAGCATCTGAGGAAATTTTACTGCCCCTGGAGCCCAGGTTATCTCAGTAGAGCCCACCAAAGGTATAAAAAATGGCACATTCAAAAGGGCTTGAATCCTTGAAACACTGGACAGATCTTTCTGAAGTGTGTTATGCTAATTACTTAAGATATGGTTTATAATGATTATATCTGTTATTGGTCCATCTCATGTACAAACATGTTATATGAACCACAGCATACAATGGCAAACAATAAAAACAGTGTAATTATACAAAATATCTCAAAAATGTGTACTTCTGACCCCTGTTGCTAGGCAACACCCTGTACAGCTTGGCTAAAGAACAATGAATAGGCAGCATGAAACTACAGAAACTTATAATTTAATATGCATTAAATTATAATGCATAAGAATCATGAGATTGTTATCACCCAATTACGCATTGAGTCATTGTTAGAAGGAAATACTTTTTATTGTTACTTATGCTATGGATTATCAATACATGAACATTCAGTCAGAGGAAGAGTGTCCACTCCACACACATTGGGGGCACACCCGGAGCAGTGGGCATACTCTATTTGACTGTAAACATCAACACCTATCAAATCAACTCAGATCACAAACTGCACAACTACCTTTAACAATAAAACACTGTTAACGTACTAAATTTAAAAACTATTCCATGTTTATTAATGTAATGCATACTAATTTCATTTACAGACATTGTTTGCTTCTTTTAATTAATTTGTACTTTGTTGAATGTTGTCGTCTATATGAAAGTGACAAAAGTATCACAATTATTGTCTTCTCTATGCATATATGTATGAAAGTGACAAAAATATCTCAATATTTTTCAAAAATTGTATTTAATATACATTTAAATGGAAACTACAGGGATGCAAGCAGATGAAAGGTGGAAAAAAAGGAGTGTGTGTGGGGGGTGGGGATTGTGTTTAGGCTTAACAGGCTGTTTGACTGGACAGCCAAAAAGCGGCATGAGGTAAAAGCAGCAGCACCACCACCATTGTCCACTGGAACATTCTCATCGTCTTGGGTCTTCTTTTTGGGTCCTTCTACAGTCTCACCACCACAATATAACAGGAGAGCCTAAAAATCAAATTGGAAAAACATAGATTTATGCCCAAAATGCCGGTCATTATTGGGAAATAAGTCCCTTCAGGATGAAGCAAGACCTGTTCGCCTTGTAGGGATTTATTTTCAATATAATGACTGGCGTTCTGCACATTATCCCTTACTTATTAAACTTCTACAGTCATTCACAGGCATATCGTGTGGCTGTGAAATGAAAGTGAAAGATGTACTTACCAAGGATCAACGACCAAACAGTGGAGTGGAACTACTACAGGGAAGTGGGGCACGACAAAGACCGGCTTCTTCAGCTTGTTTCTGGTAGGGGGGGGGGACAAATATGTAATGCTCAGCTCACATTTTCCAGTGGGTGTACAGAAGTTGGTAAAGTAAAAAATTGAGGATGTCCAAAACAGTACAAGACTTACTTATCTACCTTACCAGGGACCACTGATGGAACTGCAACCAAATAATGGAGTGGGACCACATCAGCCTATCAGGAGCAGTGACTGGTAAAACATCAGTAAAAGGGACAGATGTAAGGTCATTTAAACCACCAAGAATAACAAGTTTCAGCTAAATCAAATCACACACACACACACACAACCCCCCAAACCAATCCTAAATTAACAAATATTGTAAATAATCACACTACATCACCTTACATCAAAACTCACATTACGAACACAACAACATCATTAACATATTCAGGTCAAGCACTCACATCAAAGTGATCAAATATCAAGTCTGAATGCAAATGTATTAAGTCATTTAAACTTTTTTTTTTTTTTTGCTTTTATCCATTTCTGCCTCTGTGGGATAGAAAAAACAGACATATATCCACTCAAAAAAGGCAAACAATTCAAAAATTCTTGCTCATCATAGCATTTATTACAAATATCAATATCATTAAAAAAACCTGACAAATGCAAAACATGCCTGACTTCCGCTTTCTCTTCCCTGTTGACCCTGTGGTTTTGAAGAAGTCAGATGTCAAACTAAGTATGGAGTGGCAAACAATTAAGGACTATCTAGGTATGTCTTTTTATATGTTCATTAAAACAGGCACACATTCACACACTCACTTGCTCGCTCACACAAACACACAGAACAATACGCACACAAACCCTCATGTGTAACCTATGTCATACCACAATAATGATCATGAACACCCAATCAGAACTAAATCAATCGGTTGAGAAGTTGCCCAGCAAAATTGCTGAAAAAGTTGTTGGATACAGTACATACCATACTCTTTCTTATGTGTGCAATAACCTCCATTGTAACAACTGACATCATTAGCTTACCTTGGCCAAATCACAGGAGTACTTGGGCCAAGCTAAGCTAATGATTTCAGTTGGAGACAACTAGCCTTTAGCTTACAGGCTAGTCGGCCCCTCCGACTTCATTTGAATTAGGCTAATAGGGGGATATGTCGAACTGGGATGTTGCATGCAAATACAAAAAAATTATATGTCCCTCCCTAATCTAACTCACTGGTAGACAGCAAGTGAGCGAATTAAAAAAAAAAAAAAAAGCGGAATGTTGCTTTAAGAGCTTTAAAAGTTAGCTGTAAGAGTTACCTTTTTTAGGTATTTCACCCGCCTCCTCAGGCCTTCAGTCTCCACAGCTGGGCCTTCCAGCTCCGCTTCCTCCGCCTCCTCCTCCTCCATGAGGCCTTCCGGCCCCGCCTCCTGCACAAGGATTTCTGGCCCCGCCTCCCCTGAGGTGCCCTGCTCGTCACAGGGGGTGAGGGTCAGGGTGAGGACAGTGTCCTCACTCGCCTTCCAACCTGTTCAAATTTGTTTAGAAAAAAAAGTAGGAATGAGGCTGAACTATAATGTATTATAAAATTCAAACAGGCAGATTATTTGACATTCCCGCACACAATAATTTTAAGACTATATTTCTTAGCTTGTATGCATTTACATATTTCTGAAACACAGGCAAAAATGGGCTATAGGCTATTTTTCACACTGGATGCAAGTTTACATGATTTTGTTTAAGGCATGAATAGCTAAAGGCGAAAAATTTGGGAAAACAGGGAAACTTGGTACAACATACACCAAATATCGAACTGGCATCTAAAGAAAACCCAACTATGTTTTACTAAATTTTCAGACTACACTTGGTAACCTATATTAACAAGGCTATGTATTGAACATGGCTGGAATTATAACCTTAAAACACCAGAGTATTGTTTATTTATTTATTTTTCGACTTAGTTTCTCCGCAACAAAAAGTACTTCTACCTTCAGTGGACAGTGTCTTGTTTGCCACGATTGTCTCGTCCATGTAACCAAACATTCCACCACGTTGAAATGTAATAAGGTTGTCATTTGTTGCATTGTTTCTGCTGCTTTTGACACTGTCAATCATCAGATCCTCCTGTCCACCCTCTCGTCGCTGGGCATCACTGGGATTCCACTTCGCTGGTTTGAATCCTATCTCACCGGTAGGTCCTTCAGGGTGGCCTGAGGTGGGGAGGTATCCAAAGCACATACACTGGTCACTGGGGTTCCTCAGGGATCGGTTCTTGGACCCCTCCTCTTCTCCACATACACTACATCGCTGGGTCCAATCATACAGGCACATGGATTCTCCTACCACTGCTATGCTGATGACACACAACTTTATCTCTCCTTTCAACCAGATGATCCAACGGTAGCTGCAAGGATCTCAGGTTGCCTGGCGGACATTTCGGCATGGATGAAAGAACATCACCTTCAGCTCAACCTGGCAAAGTCTGAGCTTCTTGTCCTTCCCGCCGCTCCAACTCTACAGCATGACATCACGATCCAGTTAGGCTCATCAACTATTACCCCATCAACTTCGGTCAGAAATCTTGGTGTAATCTTTGATGACCAGCTGACCTTCAAAGAGCACATTGCAAAGACTGCTCGATCTTGCAGGTTTGCGCTACACAACATCAGAAAAATCAGGCCCTTCCTGACAGAGCATGCTGCACAACTTCTTGTCCAGGCCCTTGTCGTTTCTAGGCTGGACTACTGCAATGCTCTTCTGGCTGGTCTTCCAGCAAACACAATCAAACCTCTGCAAATGATTCAGAATGCAGCGGCACGACTGGTCTTCAATGAGCCCAAAAGAACCCATGTCACACCTCTCTTTATCTCATTGCACTGGCTACCAGTGGCAGCTCATATCGAGTTCAAGACACTGATGCTTGCATACAGAACGACCACAGGCTCAGCACTCTCCTACTTCCACTCACTATTACGAATCTACATCCCCTCCAGAAGTCTGAGATCTGCTAGTGAGCGACGCCTTGTGGTACCATCACAGAGAGGCTCAAAATCACTCTCCAGAACATTCTCATTCACCATTCCTGGCTGCTGGAATAATCTTCCCACCCCTATCCGGAATGCTGGATCCCTGTCAATCTTCAAGCAACAACTGAAGACTCATCTCTTTTGGCACTACTTGACTTCATCCTAAACTTGTTAGAAAAAAAAAAAAAAAAAAAACTTTCCCTTTATCTTTCTCTCCTTCCCTTGCTAGCTTGTACTTATTTAAACAATGCCTGAGACTTGGTGTTACAAGCACTTCCTCTGTCTGATTGCCTCTTCAAGATGAATCACTTTATGTACTCCCCAATTGTAAGTCGCTTTGGATAAAAGCGTCTGCAAAATGACTAAATGTATAAACTATAAATATTTGATAAGTGCTGAAAAAATAGGGAAGTATTGACAATCAACTGTACACTGTATGGCGACTGAAAAAAATATACTGTACATCTCACCTGCACAGACCAACTCATAGTAGCCAGTGGGTCCAGCTCGCATCTTGGGGTGAGGGAAGTTATTTTAGGTTTCTTGCCATTGCCTTCCTTCTGAAGGAGGAGGAGTGGCTTGTAGCCCATTGCATGTAGCTTCTCAAGCTGCAAAGACATTTATTTGTAAAGGATAAAAAATGTATGTTATCAAAAAACCTAAGTGTAAATTCAGTTTGAGGCAAGACTTGAAATTTGTTGTAAGACTACACATTGACAAAAAACTGCACATTATTACATGTCATATTATACTAAGTTCCTCTGATCATATTGACAATTTGAATCCACTTATAACCAGCACAAGCAAAATTACGGAGTCATCCTCAAAAGTGAATTTTCTATTTTGTCAAATTTACTGTGTATGAAAAATAATCTCTGGCTTCAATTTGATGTTAGAATTATTAACAGATCAGGACTCAACGTTAAATTTTAAAAGTGGTTAAAAGTCAAAATCTGGTTGCCACTTGTATGAATTTGGTAGCCAAGGGCAACCAATAATGTTGAGCCCTGTAGATGTATAGATTTTTTCCATCCATCTTTCATATTTACCACCCCAAATGAATAGGTTTACACTGAAAATCAATGCATTTCAATACATTGCAAATACATAACAGGATTAGTTCTACGAGGAGGAAGGTGGGACATCTAGGATACAGGATTTAGTCAAATACACAATATAGCTGTGTTCTTTACTTTGGTGAACCTATTCATACTGTATGTTTTTTTTTACAAGGTTAAGTGCTCATGAAATAAACCACCAGCATGGAACCATGAATGAGAATGTTCTGGAGAGTGATTTTTTGGCAACGGGTACTTAGTTCATTAATATGCCTTTCAAGTTAACAGTCAGTGACCTTAATGGTTAAATCTGCTGGCCTGTTCCCAAAAGCCATAACCAATTTGAACTCACACAGGCACCGACTCCACACTTACCCCCCGATCCCGGACTTTCTTCTGCCCACCTACTGTGCAATATTTAACATTTAATATTTAATACTTAATACTTCTGGTATACAAACCATATTTATCTTTCTATTTTAATGTATATAGCTTCTCAGAACTGTGCACCTTACACCCCCCCCCCCCCAATACTTATACTTATTTTATTCCTTGTTGTTACATTTCTCTTACGTACATGTTGACACTGGAAAAGGAGTTGCATCAATCTCGTTGTACATGTGTATAATAACAATAAAAGGCATTCTATTCTATTCTATTCTGAAGAATCTGTGTTTAAAGTTAAACTCCACTTTTAACAGTAGTACCTAAATTCCTTATTAATATTACATGAATGCCATGACTACATTAAATTCATCCCATACTACTGAAAGGGGGAATCACATGCTCAATTTAAGTCAGTTTTTCAATAAAGATTTACCTGGCCCACAACTTGGACAGTTTTTAATTTTGGACCACCATGTGTTTGAGTTTAACACGCCTGTGTAGCAATGTGGCCGTGCTTGTAGTGACTACGCCACCCCGGAATGCCGGGGAAAATCAACCAAAGGATTTGACACACAAATACGTTCCACATAGAAAAGGCAAGAGGCGTGAGTTTCCGTTCAATTTAAATAATTCTTTTATTCAGGCTAAAATCATTAGACAACTTTAAAACCCACTAGCAACATTATTAAATAGTCTTGGTTGAATAAGAAAAGGAAAATAATTGATAATCGTCGCAGGGGCTGAGGCTTCCTATATGAAGAACAGGCTAGTAGGCTAATGCACCCAACCAAAGAAAAATAAAATATCCCAATCAATCAGAAATCACGTCCACACAATTCACTGCAAATAATAACCAAAATAGTGACACAGCAATAAATGACACCCCTTGTTAGAGTGGATGGGGTGCAGCCCAAAAACCAGCCTGCTTCTAAGAAACGCTCAGCTCCTGCAGAATACAAAAGAGAAGAGACAAAAAGATCAATTACATCAACAAATTAATACAATACACATTAAAGGCACAAACAAGTTATACGGTCACCACAACGAAGATGACTAATTCAGTACTGATCAGGATCATCAGGCTTCATAAATGACCGAGAAGACCAATACCGCATAGCGGTGATCACTCTAGTTAATAGAAACGGTTACAAAGACAGTCAACACCAAAACAGAAGTGTTTAGCGACAGTATCAACAAAATCCAAACGATAAATAAAGAAAGAAAGGCATATCCTAATATGACACAAACACAAAACAAAAAGCCAAGCCCACTTAATTGGACAAAACGGTCCACCCAAAGCAGCAGCGCGGCCCAAAGAGCAGAGTAGAAGAGAGCTGCATTAACGTGACTGCTCACGCTCAGTCTCCCTCAATGCATACGGGGATCCTAGACACAAACATCCGTTACAAACTCATTTTAAGAAAAACATACAAAAATCCTACAAAAAGAGAAACGTTATCAATTTACTCACCCTATAATTGGGTGGCATAACACTCACAATCACAATCATGTAATAGCTCCTTTAGTTGGTAATACCAATATAAACAGCTGATGCTCCGACCTGGCTATTATGCTGCCATGACGCACAGCGCGCTGAAATGCATAACTGTAGTCAAATCACACTTCCCACAGCACCTCAACTGCACCGCATTAAAACTCACCTGGGAGTAAGCAGCACACCACCTATACACGCAGCCTCGATGGACCAATGTCACACTAAACAGATAAAAATCACTAATTAACATGAATCAAACAGTGAAACTACACCGCTGAAAACACGTACCTCCGTATTCCACAGCACGAAAGAAAGGGGGCGGGCTTTCGACCATGACGCACTCCAGGAGGCATAGACAACCGATTTATATACCATATCAGCGCGATACCTCATTGGCCATATGGTTAAGTGACGGTGACGTTTCAAACACGGCACGAACCTCACTACACCTGCACTAGGCTTTAACTGTGTGTGAAAGAGAACCTTCAAGTTGCATTTGGTGTTTAAACTCTGTTTAGAGGTCGGTAAACCCTATATTTCAGAAATCTGGTTTAAATCCCTCTTTTCAAAAATAAAAATGAAAAGCATTTGAAAAATATATTATAATCTTCTGTCAAAAATGGCACTCAATCAGGACTGGTAAATGTGGCGACCCTATTAAAAAAGGTAGTGTTAATTGTACACACCAAAATGATGGCTTCATCCCGCATGGCTGCCTCATTGTGGGTTTTTTTAAGATTGCCAAGCCACTCCCCCTTCTTCATATCAAGGGCCTGCAGCCTCTTCAACAAACGAGCCTTCTTGGGCTGCTCTGCCCCACAGGCCTTACAAACCTTAGTGGCACAGGGCATGACCTGGGAGCAGTTGGGGCATTTCTTTTTATTAGAAACCATGTTGTCTGAGAAAAAAGAGAAAGTTATTTATGTATAATATAGGCTACCCATAGAAACATTCTGAATTAATATCACACTATAGGATTTAAAATCACACTATGCAAGGGATGCTATGTGCTTTCTTAATTTCAATGGTCAAATTGTCTTAACCAGTCATTCTTCTGAGTTTTGAACTTTGTTTGTGATGACATTGTGATAAGGGTAAACATTTCTCTGATTTTTAACTGCCATTTACACAATAATACAGTGTGTGTGTGTGTGTGTGTGTGTGTGTGTGTGTGTGTGTGTGTTCCCCAGATGAGAGACAGAACATAGTCCTATTGATAAAAGAAAAATGTGACATTTTAATGTCTACTGAATGCCTTATGTTAATATCACATTATGAAATTACACGAAAAGCGAAAAGGAAGAGTTGAGAAAATGTTTGTGAACTAGTTACACTAACATGTGACATGCAGTTAGCACTTTATACGGTTTTATATCAGACAAATGGAAACACCAAAGCAATGTCACAAAAAGTTAATATAGGGCATGAGGCAGTCATGACAATACCCCAGCAACATACCTGACTAATACACGTTTGCATACATATTTCATAGAATTATATAGGCTACTTGTTCATGAGGTTGCCAATAATTTTATCCTACCTTACTCAGCGACTCCAGAGGAAGTAGTAGCTAATTGGCGGTAGCGCCGTCACCCGGATATTGTTAAAAAAAAAATTGGAGCTTAACTTACTGTAACAAAACTGAGCAACATACTGTATTGCTGGTGACAAAAACACAGATTAAATGTAATTTTTTTTTTTTTTTTTTTACTTTTTTTTAATTGAATTTTTCAAAAATTGCAGAATTCAATATCAAGTCCTTGACACATTACTTTTACACATTTTCACCAAAAAAAAAAAAAGAAACTTAAAATAAAGGGCACCACAAACGTATGTTAAATTCATTTAGCAGAGACAGGCCTACAGATCTTTGGGCTTTTCAATTTTTTTTTTAAACTTTAGACTGTAAATATATTGTAAAGGCTGCTTATAAATGCGATAGCCTATACTGTCGTTAACGACCCGCTGACCGCTGTCAGATTCTGTGATATGAATGTCCGCATTGCATTGTGGCTAATGGGCTTAGAATGAGTCACGCTCGGCCCGTGTTCTGGCTTACTGTAATATTTCACCAGTAATAAGACCGAAATAATATTATTAAAATAAAGAAATGAATGAATACAATGATAACATCTAAATAAATGTCGATAGATGTAGCGTTGTAGTTTTAAAAATATCAATAAACAGCAAAGCAATACAACTTCGAAATAATAACCGAAAAAGACCGAAATAATAATTCATAATTAATATACAGCGCCGCCACTCCCACCACGCGCAGTGCGTAGGGCACCGACTTGCTGAGGGGGCACCAAAAATAGCCTAATGAAAAATCAATAATCATAGTCAATAATTATAATGCCGATATTATTTCAGTATATATTATTAGGCACCTTTCAGGCATAACAAGAGTATTTAATTGCTCTAGAGATGGTGCCCCCAGTGCTCCGTTGGATTGCGCAATTTGCGCAGCACTTGACGAAGTTTGACTTTGTCAGTAGGAGGTATATAAAAGACTGGCAAACTGTCTTTATGTTTAAAATCATAAAGGAATTATGGTTAGGGCACCAAAATGGCTAGCAGCAGCACTGCACATATATAAACCGTGATAAGATCTCGTGAATAAATGTTGATTGAACAGCTTCTCTGCTGAAGCCCGACTGGCAGAAAGAATCGTGCTGTTGCTCGAAAGATGCATCCAATTGAAATGCATTAGTTTAAAAACACGTGCTGGACTTACGAAAATAACTAAAGAAATGTGTCCCTGCCACGAATAAATAGATTAAATTACGTGACTAAATCACGAACTGCCGTGAGACCGGGTTGGACTCACCCTCTTTGTGGAGGGCGTCAATGTTCGTCTTCTGGATCATTGCCAAGTCAGCAGTCTTCTCCATTATTGTGGTTTCAAAGAACAAGAGATACCCAGAGTTTATACTGTAGGGATGGTCATTTATTCAAACTCAAATGTAAATATTCTAATATTTTGAGATACTGATTTTTGACTTTCATGAGCTGTAAGCTCTAATCATCAAAATGAAAACAATTTTTTTGTTATGTTTTACTTTACATGCAATGAATCTAAAAGATATGAAAGTTTCACTTTTGGAAATAACTTAAAGGAAAAAATTAACTTTTTCACAAAATTCTAATTTATTGAGATGCACCTGTATATAGGCTATATATGAACTTAGGGCCTACTGGTAAATTGCTGCTAAAAACTGGTCAGGGAAGTATATAAATCTGAACATTATTTTATTGTCAATACACACACACACTCAAATATATATATATATATATATATATACAGTGGGTACGGAAAGTATTCAGACCCCCTTAAATTTTTCACTCTTTGTTATATTGCAGCCATTTGCTAAAATCATTTAAGTTCATTTTTTCCTCATTAATGTACACACAGCACCCCATATTGACAGAAAAACACAGAATTGTTGACATTTTTGCAGATTTATTAAAAAAGAAAAACTGAAGTATCACATGGTCCAGTATTCAGACCCTTTGCTGTGTCATATATTTAACTCAGGTGCTGTCCATTTCTTCTGATCATCCTTGAGATGGTTCTACACCTTCATTTGAGTCCAGCTGTGTTTGATTATACTGATTGGACTTGATTAGGAAAGCCACACACCTGTCTATATAAGACCTTACAGCTCACAGTGCATGTCAGAGCAAATGAGAATCATGAGGTCAAAGGAACTGCCTGAAGAGCTCAGAGACAGAATTGAAGGCACAGATCTGGCCATGGTTACAAAAACATTTCTGCTGCACTTAAGGTTCATAAGAGCACAGTGACCTCCATAATCCTTAAATGGAAGACGTTTGGGACGAGCAGAACCCTTCCTAGAGCTGGCCATCCGGCCAAACTGAGCTATCGGGGAGAAGAGCCTTGGTGAGAGAGGTAAAGAAGAACCCAAAGATCACTGTGGCTGAGCTCCAGAGATGCAGTCGGGAGATGGGAGAAAGTTGTAGAAAGTCAACCATCACTGCAGCCCTCCACCAGTCGGGGCTTTATGGCAGAGTGGCCCGACAGAAGCCTCTCCTCAGTGCAAGACACATGAACGATGGTGAGAAATAAGATTCTCTGGTCTGATGAGACCAAGATAGAACTTTTTGGCCTTAATTCTAAGCGGTATGTGTGGAGAAAACCAGGCACTGCTCATCACCTGTCCAATACAGTCCCAACAGTGAAGCATGGTGGTGGCAGCATCATGCTGTGGGGGTGTTTTTCAGCTGCAGGGACTGCTTGCAATCGAGGGAAAGATGAATGCGGCCAAGTACAGGGATATCCTGGATGAAAACCTTCTCCAGAGTGCTCAGGACCTCAGACTGGGCTGAAGGTTTACCTTCTAACAAGACAATGACCCTAAGCACACAGCTAAAATAACGAAGGAGTGGCTTCACAACAACTCTGTGACTGTTCTTGAATGGCCCAGCCAGAGCCCTGACTTAAACCCAATTGAGCATCTCTGGAGAGACCTAAAAATGGCTGTCCACCAATGTTTACCATCCAACCTGACAGAACTGGAGAAGATCTGCAAGGAGGAATGGCAGAGGATCCCAAAATCCAGGTGTGAAAAACTTGTTGCATCTTTCCCAAAAAGACTCATGGCTGTATTCGATCAAAAGGGTGCTTCTACTAAATACTGAGTAAAGGGTCTGAATACTTAGGACCATGTGATATTTCAGTTTTTCTTTTTAAATAAATCAGCAAAAATGTCAACAATTATGTGTTTTTCTGTCAATATTGGGTGCTGTGTGTAAATTAATGAGGAAAAAAATGAACTTAAATGATTTTGGCAAATGGCTGCAATATAACAAAGAGTGAAAAATTTAAGGGGGTCTGAATACTTTCCGTACCAACTGTATATATATATATATATATATATATATATATATATATATATATATATATTTTTTTTTTTTTTTTTTGCAAACAAATGATCAAAAAGAAGGCTAAATAAAAACTTTGAATTTTATCCATTCCGATTTTGATTCTGCTTATTGATTTTAATTCTTATTGATTTCCAGTTTAGATTCCAAACTATACCCAACACTAGCCACATGTGAAGTTCACTGATTTCTGAGGACATCTCTGAATACAATAATGAAATGCCTTTAACTGAAAATTGAGTGTTTAATCTTACCATTATATATTACTGACACTCTGTCCTCCAATTTGATACTGTTAAGTGCTTTGACACAATCTGTATTGGTAAAAGCACTATATAAATAAAGGCGACTTGACTTGACTGAGCATTTTATAAACACTGATCAGTTGATGGCAAAACTCAAAAGGAGGTTTTTTGGCGCAACCTGCAACCCATGAACATACTGAGAGAGTATGCTCCAGTTTTCTGAAAAGACTAAAGATTTGTTGTTCTTCAGTGTTTGCTTTGTTTGCCTAAAATGAACCATATCATAGACTTCAATATCTCTTTGAAAAAGAACTGTAACTGTTAAACAAGTATTAAAATGAATTCAATGTAGTTGTAGGACTGTTAAATAAAAAAAAAATAAAGATGATTATCTTCATTCAGTTGTTCCATGTTTATAGGTTTCGTTACATAAAAGCTCTTAATTCAAGATAATACAAGCTAATCAGTGTATTCAGTAGGTTGCATTAGTGGCATAAGTTATTGTAAGTATACAACAATGCGACAATAGAACAATGCATTTACTTTTTTACTTTTGATAATTAACTACTTTTAAAAACATGTACTTCTGAACTTTACTTAATTAAAAATCTGTCTTTACAACTTTCACTTGTAGTGGAGTAGAATTTGACCAGTAGTATCTGTACTTTCACTCAAGTAAGGAAATTGTGTACTTTGTCCGCCTCTGGGAACCGCTGAGCTATGCAGTTCCTGTGTGATTGTTTGAACACAATGGTTATTGGTGGAATGGGCTTTGAGGCATGGGGCATCAGGTAAAATCTTGCCTAGGGCAGCAAATTGGCCAGGGCCAGCTCTGTCAACACCCCCGAAAGCTTGTTCTGCATCGTTGAATGAGACATGCAGATGACTACATAGTTCAAAGTTTAGTCAACCTTCACTGAACTTTATATAATCAGCTCTGAAAAAGTAAACAGTGAATGTTTCATTCTATTAGTTGTCAAAATAAATTGCGACAGTTTGACTATATACCTAAGTTGTACTCTGTACAAAGGAAATTATCTCACATTTCCTAGAGCAAGTGCACTGTTCTCCCATTTACTTGTGCATTCAATTACAAATAAAAATGACATATCAGCTTGTGCCTTATATTGTGATCTCGAATTGCAGAATATTTTAGTACATGCGTTTAAGAGACACTCTTAAACGTGATACATATATAGCCTACATTCTGTAACATGCATGGCCGGATACAGAGGTGAATGATAACAAGTTGACGTTTATTGAACAGGAAGAGGAATAAATGTGTATACTCAGCGATGCAAATACTCAGCACGTAGATTGTGGGGAGTAGAGTCCACGTCGTAGTTACGAGATCGGACCTCGAGTGAACTATGGCGTGTGCATTTATGCTGTGGGTAAGTGGCTGTGGTGATTAAGAGCAGGTGCAGGTGATTAGGACTCCGGTGAGGGTGCTCAGTGAAGACGTGGTGAGGAATGCCAGACGGATCTGTGACAGTACCTCCCCCTCCTGGAAGGCACGTCCCGCGCCGTAACAATACCACTGGGGAGGGGGGGTGGTTGCCCTGGAAGCCAGTGCAGGACAGGGAATACAGGGGAGGCATCCAGGGCAGAACAGAAGACTCTGTGAGGCCATGGCGGGTCAGGGAGCTTGGGAGGACATGGTGGATCCGGGGACTCGTATAGTGTAGTGTAGTGCAAGAGTCCATGTGATGAGCAGGTGACCTCTGGTGGTGAGTGAACGGAAGTGCAGTGCATGGACAGGATTCGTGACACTTGCATTATTCTGTGTGTTTAAGAGGTATTTACAGCGTGGGGTTTAACAAACTCAAACACACTGGATAAAAGACATATTGTCTAACTGATAGTCGTTGTCACTCTGTTGTGCATGATAGATGTGTTAAACGGCAAACGTGTCAAATGCGGAACAAAATAGCGGTACTCCTTTGAACTGCGCACCACACAGACCTTTTATCCGCTCACCTCAAAAGAAAACAGCGCAGCTTAGAGCTTAGAGCACATGTGTTTATTACAGTAGCCAGTCGCGATCACGTGCTAAACAACGCTGTTAAATCCAGTAAGAAGCACTTGAGTTCAGCGCAGAGTTCTCCAGTACAAATCACGTCTCATTAATTTAAACTATTTTAAAGCCAAATAAATCAGAGCTGTTATTCTTACATTTAGTCATTTTGCAGACGCTTTTATCCAAAGCAATTTACAATCCGACAAACGAAGTGCTTGTAACACCAAGTCTCAGGCGTTGTTTAAATAAGTACAAGCTAGCAGGGGAAGGAATAAATAAGGAGAAAGTTTTTTTTTTTTTTTTTATGTGTGGGGTGTAGTCAAGTAGTGTTGAAAAAGATGAGTTTTCAGCTGTTGCTTGAAGATTGACAAGGATCCAGCACTCCGAATATGGGTGGGAAGATCATTCCACCAGCCAGGAATGGTGAACGAGAATGTTCTGGAGAGTGATTTTGAGCCTCTCTGTGATGGTACCACGAGGCGTCACTCACTAGCAGATCTCAGACTTCTGGAGGGGATGTAGATTCTTAATAATGAGTGGAAGTAGGAGAGTGCTGAGCCTGTGTGTCACGGGTCCGGAGGAACGAAGACTCAAATGCTGGCGAAAAGAATCTTCTTTATTAACAAATTACAAAATAAACAAAAACACAACTGAAACCACCCCGAAGGGGAAAAAGCCAGAGTAAACACAAGCACTGAAAACAAAACACAGACGAGGCACAGGGCAGACATAAATCACAGGCATACCTGGCACAAAAGTGAGGCAAACGAGACCAGAACAGAAAACACAGGGAGCTTAAGTAGGGACGGCAATCAGGAACACAGCTGGGGCAAATGAAACAATAATGAGGTGAGTGGAGTTTGGGGAATTGAATCCGGGAGACAGTGACCTCTGGTGGTGAGAGGGAGCATCGTGCATCATTGCATTTGTTTTTATTTTTTGTAAACATCTTTTTCAGTATTATGTTTTTTTTACTTCTTGTTGTTGTTTGATTCTCATTTTACTTTAATTTATTACTCATTTATTGTTCAGTTTTTCATAATTAAAATTAAAAGTCCCCTTTCCATCATCACTTCTTTGACTGAATGGATCTCACTGCATCATCGTGTAATAATAGACACAGCAGAATTTACTCACTGAGAGATTTATTCTTTTATCTTTAATGCAGCGCAGGAGATGCAGACTCAAATCTCAAAATGCTTTTAAAATGCACAGTAATACAGCAAATCCGCTTCACCAAATTAAATTCAGTTCAGTTCAGTTTGGTTTATTTCTGAAGAACATTTAAAACAGCAACAAGGCTGTACAACACAAAAATAAAAGAGCACAGGATAACAAATAAAAAAAGTAAACAGAAGCAAACAAGACATTCTAATGTATTAAAAGCCAATGAAAAGAGGTATGTTTTAAGACTAGGTTTGAATGCAGATAAAGTAGAAGCAACCCTAAAATAGTTTGGAGGACTGTTCCATAAAGTGGGACCAGCAACAGGAATATGGAATGCCAATCTGCCATAATTAGAAATAAATAAATAAATGTACAAAGAAAAGTAAAAAAAAAATTATTTCCTTATTTATGTATTTTTAAATTTTTTTTTCCCCACATTTATTTATTTCTACATTTCTTTGTCAGTAGGGTAATGAGGAGGGCGTGTTGTGCCTCAGGAATAGCAATCGAGCCAGAGTAGTGGAGGGGTAAGCTTGAGGCCACAGTGACACCTTGTGGTGCCCAAACGAAATACAAGAAGTGTAGCAAGAACATGACGCGCCTGTTGATAGTGTGTGATGAATGACTTAGATGGGCGATATGACCAAAATACTATATCACGGGTCAGTGGCACAACAGACAGTGCAGCCGTACGAAGTGACTATGTTTATATACATATATATATATTAATAATACAATATAATTAGTGCAGAGAATTAAATCTATTAAATAAATTTAATAGATGACACAAATTTTAAATATTTTTATATTAGATTTATTAATATAAATAAGTATTACTCCTAATCTAACATGCTTAAATTAAGTGAACAAAATTTAAATGTATCAGATCTATGAAGAGCCTAAATCTTTTTTTTTTCTCCAGAAGTGCAAGATGTCCGGCTCTCTGGGACTTAGGTTAGGAAAGGAATCCTAAATGACCCCTACTAAATAAGAATCATGTAAATTACATGAAGACTGATTTATATAGGCTTTATAGACAGACTGAGAGTGACTCTTGAAGGACCAGCATGACATCCTCCTCTTGTACCACTGTTTGAAGAATTTATCTTCCAGAATCTGGCAGTAACTTTTGGAAGATCTTTTTAATCTCCTATCTTGAAAAGTCTGTTTTGCAGATATGAATATTTTATATTTTAATTCAATAACTTTTTAGAGAGCAAATGTTTCATAGAAACAGAAAATAAGAAAAAAATAAAACAATAACTGACCCCAACATTTTAAGCAGTATTGTATATTGTTACATTGGATTTCTATTTTAAATAAATGTTGGACTTTTTTTCTTTTTAATTCATCAAAGAATACTGAAAAAAAGTTGCACAGATTATAGAAAAAGATTAAGCAGCACAGCCTTTAAGAGTTCTTGAAGGAACTATTAACCCTTATGTGCTCCTCATTCGGGAGTCACACTCATGGTCTTCACGGTCAAAAGTGACCGGACACCTGAAATTTTACTTTTTTTTCTTCTTCAGTAAAATCAGTCTAATATATTTTTGTTCAATAATATTTTGAGTATTTTGAGATCATTTTATGGTACTAATGAATATTTATGCAATAATTATGATAAATGTTTCCCATTGAAAATAGTAAAAAAATAAATAAAAAAAATAAAAAAAATCACATTTTTAAAAATTATTTCTCAATTTATGCAGTATTTCAGATGAAAACAGACACTAGGCCTTTAAAATCCAACTTCTGAATGCAGATTAGCACCTCCTGGTGTGAACAAAGAAAGAAAAAACATGTCATTTCATGGTGTAACCACTAGTTGCCTGTATATTCTATATTCAAGGTTTATATTTTTTTGCATTATTATTATATAGGTTATTATTTAGGTTATTGCATTATTATTACTACAGTCAACCCTGAACACAGAAAGCATTTTGTTACACAAAACATTAAAACTCTATAAAAATGTAACAAACATTAACCAGAATGCTTGATCAGAGCCTAATCCTTCAGGGCCTGATCTGATTTAAACCTCTTATTTCACTCAACTCATTTTGGCTATATGGTTATAGCCATACCAATTCATCTGAGTGTGTATAATTGTGTGTGTGTGTGTGTGTGTGTGTGTGTGTGTGTGTGTGTGTGAGTGGATGTATCTGTTTTACACTCTCAGTGTTTTAGAGTATAACCCATTCCTTGCTGTCCACATTTTGTACTGCATTGTAGTTGAATTATTGATTTTATTTTAAATAGTTGCTGTGTTACAGGCACACCAGTTCATAGACGTGTGTGTGTGTGTGTTCAAGTGCGTGTGTGTGTGTGTGTGTGTGTGTGTGTGTGTGTGTGTGTGTGTGTGAGTGGATGTGTTGATTTTGCACTCTAGATGTTTTGTAGACCATAACATCCTGATTTCTTGGTTGGAGCATTGTGTTGGAGTGGTTTACCTTATTTGTCTGACAGAAATTTTGTATCATCTAGAGCTGCAGCTAACGGCTATTTTATCTGTCGATGAATCTATCGATTCATTTTTTATTTTATCGATTAACTTTTATTAAATCATTTTCTTATAAAAAATACTTCAAATTTCCCAGTATGAAAATAAAGTGCAATAATTAAAACACAAACAAGACTCTTGGGCATCATTTACCATTAATTCCACATAAATTCTGCCTAGCATAAAAATAAATTATGAAGGCATTATGTTTTTAAAGGAGCCAAGTCCAACAAATACTGCCTAATACAGTGCAGAGAGAATAACTGAAAGGTAACAATTAGTTTCAAGTCCAACATAAATACTGCATAACAGAGTGCAAAGAATACCTGAAAGGAAACATGTTATTTAAAGAAGTCCACCATAAATACCGCCCAACATAAAAAGTGCAAAAAAGGTTGGGGGCCAGTGTTACTAGTTTCAGTAACTTCATTCAGTTAAAAAATAAAGAGGCAGGTAATCTAAGTCTGCATATCCCTGTCAGTATCGTACCTCAGAAAGGATGAATGAAAGCGTGTCTACATGCTCTGGAGTCAGGCTTGCTCTTTATTTATTCACGATGTTGCCGGTAACTGAGAACAAGTGTTCAGATGGGGTTGACGTCGCAGGCACACACAAGTAAGACTTTGCAAGCATGGCTAAGGTGGGAAACCTTGCTTTATTTTCTTTCCAGCATTTCGGCTGATTTTCATCCTTTGGGATAGCCTGCTCACCAAGTACATGAATATCTCATTCCTCACAGCTTCTCTGGAAGTGACTGAAGTGAGCAGTGTCTTTTTCACTGTTACTGGGCTCATCTGAATCTGAATCAAGAGACACTGTCTTCCTCCCTGAACGTGTTGTAACTGCCCTGGCTGAGTCCTTCTGTTCCTCACATTGCTGAAGTGTGTGCTCCTCTCTCTTCTTTTCTCCTGTAGGGCAGGAGCTTGAACCTTGAAGTGAACTTTTCAAATTTCCTCTGCTGGGAGGAATTTTAGTTTGTGAAATCTGGGGTCAAGCGCTGCTAGAATGATGCTAACATTTTCTCCATCATCCCTGAATTTAGATTCCTATTAGATACCCATCTTGAAGTCATCTCCTGTGCAGCAACAACTTGGAAAGCCTTGACAGCTGCAGTCTCAAATAATGTGCTCTTCATGGACTTCCGGAGGCCCGGAGGAGAGCGGAAACAGTCACGTAGGACTCTCTGCTCAGGAAGACAGTGGCACACTCAAAAGGCCTCAGTTCTTCAAGTAGGCTCCACTGATCATTTTTTAAATCCAGAAAGCGCTTCCCTCGTGGTGTGACATCTGTCGCTTTCACAGGCCACCTCTGTTCAAGCAGTCGGCTGATCATGTGCAAAGTACTGTTCCCTCTTACGGACACATCTTGTATTAGTGTGTGATCAGGGGTACCCATTTGTTGCTGCTTTGCTTTTAGCCTTGTGGTGGCCAGCTCGCTTTTTTTTAATTGCTCCACCAGGCACCTTGCAGCCCTCGGTGCCTTGGTTGGCAACTAACTGTAATGAATGACCAGCACACCTGAGAGAATTAATGCCATGCTTTTCTCCCAAAATTCGCAGAGCAGCAACATTAGCAGCATTATCATGCACGACACCAATTACACTGGTCATGGACACCTCAAACTTCGCAGCTGCTTTTTCCACCCAGGTTGCAATATTTTCAGCAGTATGCCGATCTTCCAGTGGCATAGCGGTCAGATTGTATGAAGTAAGCTCCCAGTCTTCGTTAATGAAGTGGCAGGTGACACCTAAGTATGCCTCTGTGGCAATACTTGTCCATGCATCTGCGGTGAGACTGATTTTTGTTTTGACCTCTTTGAGTGAAGCTTTCACTCTCAAAATTCTCCTCATATTTCTTCTCCTTTAGATCAGTGAAGTGGAACCTGGAAGGAAGTGTGTATCCTGGGTAAAACATGTCGATCGTCTCACGAAAGCCTTGACCTTCCACAATAGAAATTGGTCTCAAATCCTTCACAATCATGTTCAGAGTACTATCGGTAAGCGCAGCAGCCATGTGGAGTGTGCAGACGGTGGCATTCTTTTTACGACAGAAATCTTGCACACGGCTTTGCCTCTTCCTGAAAAATAAAATTAACTCCATGATTAAATCGAATGTACATTTAAAGATTACATCTATGAATGCTAACTATATTTTCAGCTGTATTTCAAAGTGGATAGCGCATCTGTATGTTATATTTTAACAGGAAATCTATGAATGTTGAAAATATTAATTATATTTCAGAAAGGGTAATGTATTTATGCCATTTTACAGTATTTTTAATGATAGGATTCATCATAAAATGAAAGATAATGTATACAGTATAGGCCTAATTAGGAATTGTGCTTAGTTATTCAAATGATTTGTTATTAATTACTGTAGTTATTTTTTAAGTCAATTTACTTAATTGACTTGCCAACAGTAAACATAATGCACTTGTATTCATCTGCAAAAGGTTCACATACACTAGTTAACAGTGTATTGTTAGTGTAAATCGCCATCATTCCTTTTGAAAGTCTGCATGTGAATAAACAACTTCTAACAACTGTCAAATACACTAAAAGCATTGTTTCCAGACTTCAGTTACAATCACAGTCCATTGTATTCTCTTTGTAGAGGGCAATAAGGTACATCTGCAATGTTAACGATTAACAATCACATTATTATATAGCATATTAGGATGTTTTAGCTGATAGCTTTAGCTTTAGGGAGGCATTGATGAGTTCTTAACCGAAACACAACAGGTAAGAATGAAACAACAACTCTCAAAAATCACTGTAATAAATACTTGCTCGTCGTTTTCAGGTCGAAGAGCCCCAGGATGTTTTCTTTTAAAGTGCTCGTTCATAGCAGTAGTGCCGCTGTGGTATGCCATCTCAGTTTTACAAAGTGAACAAAGCACTATTTTATGCGGCCTCTGTCTGAAGTTCGTTGTTGATGTTGAAGTTCACTTTGTCCGGAAGCAGCAGCCGCCATTATTTTAAATCAGCGTAAAAAATGTGACGCATTGACGCATAATCGATGATGTCAACGCGTTGCTGCAGCTCTAGTGTCATCCTCTAATAATAATAATATAATAATTTGTTATATTTATATAGCGCTTTTCTGGGCATTCAAAGCGCTTTACATAGAGGGGGGGGGGGGGGGTCTCCTCAACCACCACCAGTGTGCAGCATCCACCTGGATGATGCGGCGGCAGCCATATTGCATCAGAACGCCCACCACACACCAGCTTACTGGTGGAGAGGAGACAGAGTGATGAAGCCAATCAGTGTATGGGGATGATTAGGAGGCCATGATGGTCAGAGGCCAATGGGCAAATTTGGTCAGGATGCCGGGGTAACATCCTCTGCATCTCTCTCGTGTGGTGTCCCTTGGGTTTTTTTCAGTTGAGGCAGTTGTCCAAAGTCAAGTCTGTTTTGTCTTTTAATGATTTTGATACATGCTTTTATCTCGACCCGTCTTTACTATTGTAATGGCCTGTGTGTAGGTATCAATGAGGCCTCCCTCAGATGTTTACAGATGGTACAACATGCTGCTGATCATCTGTTAACAGGGATAGCAAGCACGAACTAATTGCACCCATACTGGCCTCTCTTCATTGGCTTCCTGTTCATTTTAGAATCGAAGGTTTTAGTTTACAAGTCATTAAATGGACTGGCACCAAGTTACCTTTCTGATTTAATACAGCCACATGATCCATCAAGAGCACTTAGGTCCGCTGACCGTTTACATTTGGTTGTACCTCGAACAAGGCTGAAAAGCAGGGGTGTAGAACCTGGTCGAAAAGAACGCACACACATAATCTTAACTCAGAGCATTCCAAGGAGTCCTCCCTCCACGCTGTGTCGTAAAAATTAACAAATGACCAACACAACGCCACAATTCTCTGACTAGCATCCGGCCATGCTCTCCTTATCACCTCGAGAGACTCGTAAACCATGATAAGTTTGAGGATGAAATGACCGCGCTACATCTGCACGGAGTTAACAACAAAGACCTACTTCTTTGGAGAGGTTCCAGAACCAGAGCGTTCACGATACTGCGTACCATAAACTACCTTCTGATAAACAAAAAAAATGAATGACTTACAGCTTCGTCTGAGCTAAGAAGATCACCAGAGCCACACAACGTGATACTCCTCATGACCCCACGACCTCAGCTTTAGTCTCCCGCCTTCCAAAGGAATGCGCCTCTTTTCTCTTCGTCTCCAAAAAAAGCACCCAAACTTTTATGGACTTTGCCAAGAGGACAATCAAGAAAAGACTGCTGCTATTAAAGCAATATACTCAAGAGACAATATATATATGAATGTGGTATTTTATGTTTTGTTTGTCTTGCTGTGGTTATTAGAACTTAGAATACTTTAATCTATGACTTAACACGTTTAGTAGGTAAAATTATAAGGTATTCGATATGACAAATACCTCATGTTTGATGTCTTATATATATCTATATATATATGCTTGGTGTTTTATGTTATGCATGGTGTGTTTTAGTTTGATCTTTGCCTTATATTTCGATTTTCAGTCTCGTATGAATGATGAATACTTTTATAAGAAGTTATTAAGAAATGTTCTTCACATGATGGATGAAACATTAAGATAATGTATGCATGAAAAAAAGCCGTGCTGGGCGGGGCTTCGCCCTACAGAGACAATGTGATTGGATCAGACAGTGTATAGAATGGACTCACACCAGTCACATAAAAACAGACACCCCGCTTTGGAAAAGCGCGGAAGAAAAACTGAGCTGGAAACTTGTTTGCTTGGAAACTTTGGTCTCGCCTCACCCGCCTACAGACTTAACATCTAGCTGATCATCTCAAGGGACACTCTGTCCACGTCTGATCAAAGTAACTTGCAAAGCCTGCAGCATAAGAACTTCAAAGCCTTGCCATTCGCGCGCTGCCAGGAAGCCACCAATCCAAAGAGGATTCCCCGAGTGACGTCACGCGACAACGACACATCAGCGCGAAAGTCCAGGATTTCCCTCACGCAACCATCCAGAGAGAAGAACAGCCTTCAACTCACCTCAAAGCAAGTAAACAAACAAAGAAACTCTATTTGCTGAGCTGAATTGAATGAATCTTTAAAAGACAACGATAGTCGAGTCTTCTGTTTGTGACGTCTTCAGGTCGTCTTTATTCTCAGGAAAGAGAATAGCCTTAAACTTTCTTCAAACTGCTTTCATCTTGCCAGAACTTGTGTATGTGTTTTGTATTGTATCCTAGAATAGTAAATAAACTCTCGATTCATTTTTAATAGATGGTCTGGTGCCGTGATTTTCAAATCTGAAATTATTTGCCAAAGATCGTGTTACCTGTGCTCTTTGAGTTACCCAACCAATTCTGTATTATTATTATCATCGTGGCCACGACAATAAGCCGAATTGCTAAAATATACTGTATTAATACTCGCTGGTTGAGTCGTTAATAAGGTATAAAATATACATTTTGATTAATATCAATTAATCAGATCAGAATCGAATTTCTATGATTTGATTCCCTAAAGCTAAAATTATAAATAAAGGCTAAATTCCTTATAGGGGTGACTGGGCTTTTGCTGTCACAGCCCCAAAACTTTTGGATTAACTTGCCAAAGGCAGGCCCAAACACTTGCTGTTTTTAAATCCAGTCTTGAAACTTATTTTTATACTCTGGCATTTACCTCAGTGCGAGAGCTGTTTTATGTATTTGGTTAATGTTAAAGGCACAATATGTAAGATTTCTTTTTTATTAAAATATCCAAAAACCACTAGAACAGTGTTATATATTTTGCTGACTTGGGTACTTGCATTATCCCAAATGTTTCGAAGAATATTTAAATCCAGAGAAATAAGCAATTTTAACTAGTGACATGGACCGTGTCCATAGTGTCATTGTGTCGCCTGCCAATGATGTCATACACCCTCGATTTCCGGTTTTGTTTTGTAGAAATCATGGATGTTATGCATTTTATGAGACAGGTGAGGACCGCACAGAGTAGCATTATAACAGAACTTTCAAATGTATCTAGTATGATAAAACAGCACAGCTTTACCTCACATAAGCACGACCGGAAGGAGCGGAAGCGGTCGACTGTGGCATAATAAAAGCTCCGCTGCTTTCGAGCCGTGTGTCACGCTCGTTCAGCAGCCTCGTTTCGCTTCGACGGTTTTCAGCCTCACCCTGCTTCATACTACGACGTTTGTTTCTTTTGAATACACGCCCTCTAGCGGAGAAAATTACATAGTGTGCCTTTAATGTCTGTTATTTTTGTTATGTGTAAAATTGTTTTATTTTGATTATGCTTGTACAGCACTTTGGTAAACAATTGTTGTTTTAAAAAAGTTCTCTATAAATAAACTTTAATTTGATTTGATGCATTGGCATTGTTGCTGCGACAAGAGTCTGGATGCGGTAGAAGACGGAGGTTCTTGATGAGATCATTAGGAGTGAGCTGGAGGCCTTTGTCTGCTTCTGGAGATCAGAGAGTCCACAGTAAATCGACAAAGTTTCTTGAAGGTAAAACTGCCAGAAAGTTGAACTCAAGAGGAGAGTCTCGAGTCTTCTCGTACAGATACTGTAAAATTAAATTCAAGGACTTTCCAAGCACATTTTTTTGGTTTTCAAGGACTAAAATCAGAGATCTCACTTATCAAACAATATTTTTTATCTTTCAAATTCTAATAAATAAACTAATAAAACAAAATGGTACAAATAAAGTGCAGCACAAACAAAGCATGCAATGACTGTGGCCACTTTAACATTTAAAAGGATACTATGGCAAAGTTATCGCTTTCCTTATTCAAACTGATTTTACAACCCGAATTCCGGAAATGTTGGGACGTTTTTTATTTTTGAATTAAATGAAAACTAAAATAATTTCAAATCACATGAGCCAATCTTTTATTCATAATAGAACATAGATAACATAAATGTTTAAACAGAGAAATTTTACACTTTTATCCACTAAATGAGCTCATTACAAATTTGATGCCTGCTACAGGTCTCGAAAAAGTTGGGACGGGGGCATGTTTACCATGGTGACGCAGTATATTTCACTAGAAATATCTTGCTAAAAATATCGTAGCAACATCAATGACTGAAGCGTCAGATCTGCTCTACAATACTTGATTTGCTATGTAAATGCACAGTGCCTTTATTTTTATTTTTTAATTCTACATTAAACAATGTCATTCAGTTAATTTCCTATAGCTGGTGTTTTGCTTTTAAAAACATTAATAACCCTCATATTTTACTTGAACCATGTAGAATCCAATTAACTAGCAAAATGTATAATTGTTCAACAACAGAAGAGCTCATGTCAACACAAATATGAATACTTTAGACAAACTGAAATATTTCATCAAAGACAATTATTAACTTTTTATGTAAAATAATTACTTTTTTTCAGTTAAATGGTTTTTGTTTGAATGCTGTAGTTCAAAACAATGTGTGCAAATATATGAAGAAAACATTCAGAAAAACAGAATGAATTTTGCTACCTTAATGTTCATACAAGTATTCATTTAAAATGTAATATATACTTCTGAAACTTTTCAGATAACGAGATCAAATTCAGTTCTGACATTACATTTTGTAAAATTTTGTTGTCATTTGATCAGACACTGACATAATCTTTTTCTAGAAGAAACTGCCACCAGATGATCGTTTCAGCATGTGAAGAGTGCGTTCAGCATTGTGAATGAAGATTCCAGGTCTTCAGACAGAAATCCAGTGGATAAACAAACTCCAGGAAGGGGCTTGTGAGGACGCTTTGATCTGTTCTTCTTCTATTCTGTTTCTCTGATGGCAGTGTAAGTCACTCTATCATTATGATCCTGAAAGAACAACACAGACTCTGTCCATCAGTGTTTGAACTGCAGCGATTATAATTATTAGTGCATGAGCTCCATTTATCTGAGAGTCATATAGATGAGAGAAGCTGCTTTGATTTTCTCTGAATAGAAGTGAACAGCAGTCAGTGATGAAGAACAACACAGGAATGAGCTGCTATTTACTCACACTGAGTGATTTTACTGGAAGACTTCAGAATAAGTCGTATCATCTGTCTGCTCCTAAACATCAGTGCAAATGTTTAATACACAAAACAGACATATCTGGCACTATAATATGTACAGTAAATCACATGATAGAACAGACAGTGAACTGAATGTTGAATGATTAGTCGACTCACAGCAGCAGGAATGTACATGTCGATTGTTTCATACGTCCCGTCATCTTCATTCTCATCTTTGACCTTCAGACAGCAAAGAGTCAAAACTGCATGAATGACACTTTATTGAGCTGAGAAGACTTAAATCACTGGCATGACTGAACTCACCGCTGTTTCATCTGTCCCTCTTTTATTATCTGAAAAAAAAGTGCTTCATATGAGTATTTATGATGCAAAACACTGAACCTTAACAATGCTAATGGCGTCCGGATTTCAAAACCATTCAAATGAATAACAGAAACGATTGTCGTTTATCTTGATAATTCTTTGAGATTGACATGACAGTAATAAACTTCTGTTTTTTCATCTCATCTCATAGTCACATAATCCATGTTTCTATGATTCATACAATCTGAACATGATGTGCTGGTTTGCTGATCATTACAGTGAGATCTGAACTGTATTTAACTGTTAGAAAGGAGGAAATGTGAAAACTCACCAGCTCTTTTTCTGCAGATCAGCCAGAGAACAGCAGCAAGGAAAGCAGCCACAACAGAAATCACTGTCACTGAAGAGGAGACTGTCATAGTGAGGGACGGGCCGGGCCAATTGATCACTATTATAGTCAAAGTGAAAGTGAAAGTTACGTTTTTAAAATCCTTCATAATAACACAGTCACAGCACTCCTGGATCTCATGCTGTAGAATCACAGGACTGAAATTAATAACACATCACCCATATAATCAAAGATCAGACACTGGATGAAATGAGTAAATTAGATTATTGTTATACTCTGGACAAAACTTTGGCACATAACTATATGTATATATATATATATATATATATATATATATATATATATATACACACACACATACACATACACACATATATATATATATATATATATTAGGGCTGTCAAAAATAGCACGTTAACGACATTAATTCGTTGTTTGTTGTTAATTGCGTCAATTTTTTAACGCATTTCACGCATGCGCAGTGTGACAAATTATTCAGGTCAGGAAAGTGGTTGGGAGCTAGAGGCGAGATGGAGCAAAGTGGGCCTATTGACGGATTCAAATATAAAAAGAATGATGATGGTACAGTTAACAAGTACAAGGTTATTTGCAAGATTTGTAACAAGGAGTTTCAATTTCACCGGAGCTGTTCAAGCTTGAGGTACCATGTCAACGCCAAACATGCGTTTGCTGGGCCGTCAGGTTCAGCAAGTGGTTTGCGCCAGACCACGCTGAATGTTCGCAGGCCATTAACAAAATCAGCCTCAGATAATTTGACCAACACAATAGCAAAATGGATTGCAAAGGATTGTAGACCCATTAGCATTGTAGAAGACTCAGGTTTCCTTGATGTTTTGCAAGTGGCGTCTCAAGACTCATACTATAAGCCACCGTCAAGAGCCACAGTTATGACGAAAATCCACGAGCTCTATGAAAACGAAAAAGAAAAAAGGAAAGAGGTCTTGGCTCAAGTAAATCATATCGCCCTGACAGGAGACCATTGGACATCAGTGAGTAACAACAATTACCTCGGAGTAACTGCACATTTCATCAGTGACACGTGGGAACTGAAGTCTTTTGCGCTGACTATATTAAAAACTGAGGAGCGTCATTTTGCGGAGGCTTGTAAAGAACAGTTCCTGTCTGTTGCACGTAGGTGGGACATCGAGGGCAAGACGACAACCATTGGGACTGACAGTGCACGCAACATGGTTGCCGCAATTCGACTTACACGCTATGAACACATGAACTGTGTCGCTCACATGGTGCAGAGAAGTGTCACAGTGAGTCTTGCTGAAAGCGGCTTTGTAAATGCTTTGGCCAAGGCTCGCAAAGTTGTCGGTCATTTTAAGCACAGCCCAGCAAATGCTGCGGAGCTTCAAGCACAACAAGTCAGCCTGGGAAAGAAGCAAGAGCCATTGATCCAGGATGTTCCAACACGTTGGAATTCGACGCTGGAAATGGTCAAGCGCGTGAGCAGAAATAAAGAGGCTGTCATCGCAGCCCTGGACAATCAGGAGCACAAACTCGTTTTGCCGATCGCAGCAGAGTGGGATAAACTGCAGAGGCTGGAGACACTTCTAGAGCCATGCAGGTAAATCAGTCTGTAACTTATCAAATAACATTGCTTTGATTATTTTCTGGAATGAATTAAACCAAGTCAAATATCAATAACATGTATGTATGTCAAAAATAATAATAATAATGATAATAATAATAATAATAATAATAATATGTTGATAACCACTGTTCTAATTCTAGAGGCCTATGTCTCCTGTTCTGTGGTACTACCTTCTCTCTGCCACTTGCGTCTCAAGATGGAAGCCTGTGATGAGGACCCTGCATATGTGGTGAGATTCAAGACCAAGTTCAAGGAGGACCTAGCATCCCGTCAAGAACAGCTCAACAATGCATGGCTCCAGATTGCTACAGTTTTGGATCCTTGTTTCAAAGACTTGAAATGCCTGCCCAAGACAGACAGGGAAAAGGTGTGAACCACACTTGAAGGGATGCTGCAACAAGAATCACCCAGAAGGTCTTCACAGACACATGATGATGGGCCACCCAGGAAGAAAATCAGCCTTCTGCAAATGGGCTCAGATTCAGAATCAGAAGATGAAGAGGTCCAACCTGCCATACAGAGGTATAGAGCAGAGCCCACCATTAAATTGGAGGACTGCCCCTTGAGGTGGTGGGCATCTCATTCAGGAGCCCATGAGAAGCTGGCCTCACTAGCTCACAAATATCTAGCCACTCCAGCAACCACTGTTCCCTGTGAACGACTTTTCTCAGTTGCAGGTCACATTGTGAACAAGAAAAGGTCAGCTTTACTTTCAGAAAATGTGAACAAGTTAGTTTGCCTCAGCAACTGGCTGAAAGATGATGAAGCTCAGTAGATTTGAAAGGTGATGTTCAAACAAAAAGACCAGTTTCAGTGCAACATGTTAAAGTAGTTAGCGACTGGATTTTTGAGCAACTGGATTAAAGAATGGAGGAAAAGGTAAAAGATTGTTCTTTGGTTTGATTTAAAAGTTTTATTGAAAATGTTTTTTCCACATAAAAACGCAACAGATGACTCAAATTGTGCAAAAATGTGGTAGGCCACTGTTATGATTTGACTACATTTATTGCTTTCTGTTCAATTGAATACTGTAAATTGTACATCCTGGTTAAGAGGAATGCCAAAGAGGAAGCGATGGGACATTACAAAGACAAATATTATGGTGTGTAGTATGTTTCAGCTTGATTTAAACCACCATTGTCATGAGGAAAACGCGGAAACAAGTGCAAGTAAACTCTCTGTACTTTAATCGGATAAGTGGGTATGGATACAGTACAAAGAGAAAACAGGAATAGTGGTACAGGGACTAAGATGGTCAGATGAGTGCCGTGATGGGAAGCGCTGATGGTTCGTGACAAATCCAGAGTGATAATCCACAGGAACAAGAAACAGGAAGGACGAAGACACCAGGCTGGAACGAAGACGAGGCAACACAACCGGAGACTCACAAACAACGATCTGACAAAGGAGAGGAGAAAGTGGTGAGTATTTAAAGGTGTGGTAATGAGCTGCAGCTGGTGCTGCTGATTGATTCCTGATCAGCGCTGACGAGTCGGCACGCCCACACACTCTCACACACACACATAAACAACGAGCACAAGACGAGAAAGAGACATAGGATTTAAGAACCGTGACAGTACCCCTCCCCCTAGGAACGCCTCCTGGCGTTCCCAGGCTCCCTTACCTGTCGATTGTAATCATCAATAAGGGTGTGGTCCAGTATGTCTCTAGCCGGTACCCAACTTCTCTCCTCCGGACCGTAACCTTCCCAGTCCACCAAGTACTGAAATCCGCGTCCCCTCCGTCTTGAGTCCAGAATACGATTGACCGAATAAGTAGGTTCCCCATCTACGAATCGCGGCGGAGGGGGAACCGGGGCCGGCGGATTAATACGTGAATGAAAAACGGGCTTTATTTTACATACATGAAAGACGGGATGAATTCTCCTGTACACTGGAGGGAGGTTGAGGCGGACTGCCACTGGACTAATGATCTTGGTGACAGTGAACGGGCCAATGAATTTGGGTGCAAGTTTATTAGACACGGAGCGGAGAGGAATGTTCTTGGTAGAAAGCCACACTTTTTGACCAACGACGTATACGGGAGGCCTAGACCGGTGGCGGTCGGCTTTGGCCTTGGTGCGTGATCCCACTTGGAGTAGAGTCTCACGGGCTCTAGTCCAAGTGCGGTGACACCTCTGGACGAAGGCGTGGGCAGAGGGGACCGCGACCTAGGATTCCAGATTAGGAAAAATTGGTGGCTGGTAACCTACGCTGCACTCAAACGGAGATAGGCCCGTGGATGACACTGGCAACGTATTGTGGGCGTACTCCACCATAGAAAGTTGTTGACTCCAAGAGGAAGGATTCTTGGATACCACACACCGCAGCGTTCTTTCTAAATCTTGGTTGGCCCGCTCGGTTTGACCATTGCTCTGGGGGTGGAACCCAGAGGACAGACTGACAGTCGCCCCCAGTAATTTACAAAACTCTCGCCAAAATTTTGACACAAATTGAGGTCCTCTGTCGGAAACCACGTCCATCGGGAGGCCATGTAACCGAAAGACGTGGTTAACAACAATCAACGCTGTCTCCTTGGCTGAGGGTAATTTGGGCAAGGGAATGAAATGGGCCGCCTTCGAGAACCGGTCCACCACGGTCAAAACTACCGTGTGACCCTGAGAGGGTGGGAGGGCGGTGACAAAATCTAGCGCAATGTGGGACCAGGGTCTCGAAGGAACCGGCAGCGGTTGGAGTAACCCATCTGGGGGTCGATTGGAAGACTTACCAGTGGCACAAACCGAGCAAGCCAAGACAAAACTGTGAACGTCACGGGCCATGAGAGGCCACCAGAATCGTTGCTTGACTAAAAATTTAGTACGACTGACTCCTGGATGACAAGCCACATTGGAACAATGTCCCCACTGAATAACGCTGGACCGTAACCCCTCAGGCACAAATAAACGGTTCGGTGGGCAGCGGACCGGAGGCGTTACCCCTTCTAAGGCCGCTTTGACCTTCGATTCGACCTCCCATGTGAGCGTAGAGATAAATAGAGTCTCAGGTAAAATGCGCTCGGGAGTAGACGGGCGTTCGGAACGGTCAAAAATACGCGACAAAGAATCGGGTTTGATGTTCTTGGAACCCGGGCGGTACGAGAGAGTAAAATCAAAACGACCGAAAAAAAGAGCCCACCGAGCCTGCCTGGAGTTTAATCTTTTAGCCGTTCTAATATATTCCAAGTTCTTATGATCGGTCCAGACGATAAAAGGTACCCCCGACCCTTCTAACCAGTGGCACCATTCCTCCAATGCTAACTTAACTGCCAACAACTCTCTGTTACCAATGTCATAATTGCGTTCTGCTGGGGATAGACGATGAGACAAAAACGCGCAAGGGTGCATCTTGTCGTCTGAGAGAGAACGCTGGGATAGCACTGCACCTACCCCCACCTCTGACGCATCGACCTCCACCATGAACTGGTGGTACCCCAAGATGGCGGCGCGAGTACATCGCGAGGCTCTGGGTCTCTCCAGATTTTGCAATTTTGCGGTATTTTTCTTACTCATCTCGGGTCTGTTCGTGCAGAACAGTTGTGCCTTTACATCGTACACCCGTTGTGAGCTTTTGGATATCGGTTTGCGAATTTCCGACACTTTTATGGACAATCTTCGACTCCTTCCTGAGATCGCTAGGACACCCGAGGCTATGCACCCTACCCGGCCGGGCGGAAGTGCTCGCAGGCGGCGTCGAGATCGTAAACAAAGGCGGGGGAAGCGCGGAGGACTAAGAGCTAAGCTAAGGCTAACACCACACCGGCTCTCTTTACCCAGCATTTTCCTTGCCAATGTACGGTCGCTAGTGAACAAAATGGAGGAGATTCGACTCAGCATCACACACAGCAAGAAACTTTTGAACTGTAACGTCCTAATCTTCACGGAAACCTGGTTAAACAGCGGAATACCGGACACCGCTATTGAGCTAGCGGGACGCCACACACTCCGGGCGGATAGAACATTAGATGGCTCCGGTAAGACCAGAGGTGGTGGATTGTGCATTTACATTAACAAAGCTTGGTGCACAAACTCTGCTATTGTTGGGAGTCATTGTTCAGCTAACCTTGAGTTTCTCATGGTTAAATGTAGACCGTTTTATCTACCGCGGGAGTTCACCTCCACCATTATAACTGCAGCCTATATTCCCCCGGATGCTGATGCCAAGCTTGCTATGAAAGAACTTCACGCAGCCATCAGCAAACAACAGACTGATCACCCGGAAGCGGCTTTTATTGTTGCAGGTGACTTTAATCACTCAAACTTAAAGTCAGTGCTACCCAAGTTTCACCAGCATGTTTCCTGTCACACCAGAGGAAACAAAACCTTAGACCATGTTTACACAAACATGGCTGGAGCTTACGCTGCGACACCCCTCCCCCACCTGGGACAGTCAGATCACCTTTCTTTGTTCCTCACCCCCAAATATGCACCCCTCATCAACCGTGTGAAGCCATCAGTGAAGACCATCAAGGTGTGGCCAGCGGGGGCAGATTCCACACTCCAGGAAAGGTTTCTACACACAGACTGGAGTATGTTTGCTTCTCAAGCCACCAGTGGCGCTCACACAGACATTGACTCTTACACCTCCTCTGTATTGGATCATATCAATATCACCATTGACAGTGTTACAACCCAGAAACAGATCACCACATATCCAAATCAGAAGCCTTGGATGAACAAGGAAGTGCGACTCCTGTTGAAGTCACGCAACACTGCCTTCAGATCAGGAGATGCACAAGCCTACAGCACATCCAGAGCAAACCTGAAGAGGGGCATCAAAAAGGCCAAGCACTGCTACAAGCTAAAGATAGAGGGACACTTTTCCAACTCTGACCCTCGACGCATGTGGCAGGGCATTCAGGCCATCAGTGACTACAAACCCACCCACTCCACCCCCGCAGCCACTGATGTCAACTTCCTGAACGAGCTAAATTACTTTTATGCTCGCTTTGAAAGAGACAACAGAGAAACTGCCACCAAGCTCAATCCCTCAGCTGACCACCCACCAATCATACTCTCCTCCACAGATGTCTGCAAGGCACTGAGCCGGATCAGCGCGCACAAGGCTGCTGGACCAGACAACATCCCTGGTCGTGTTCTCAGGGCATGTGCGGAGCAGCTCGCTGGGGTTTTTACAGACATTTTCAACCTGTCTCTTGCCCAAGCAGCCGTACCAACATGCTTTAAATGCACTTCCATTGTGCCAGTGCCAAAACACTCTAGTCCGAGGTGCCCTAATGACTACCGCCCTGTAGCACTCACACCCATCGTCATGAAGTGCTTTGAGCGGCTGGTCCTGGAACACCTAAAAGACTCTCTACCATCCACATTGGACTCACACCAGTTTGCCTACCGTAGCAATAGGAGCACAGAGGACGCAGTTTCCATGGCACTGCACTCTGTGCTCACTCACCTGGACAATAAGAACACTTATGCACGTATGCTGTTTGTTGACTTCAGCTCAGCATTCAACACTGTCATCCCAACCAAGTTAATAGCCAAACTTGGAGACCTGGGCATCAACACCTCAATGTGCAACTGGATTTTGGACTTCCTGACCAACAGACCCCAGAATGTTCGATCAGGATTCACCTGCTCCACAACCATCACACTTAACACTGGTGTACCACAGGGCTGTGTGCTAAGCCCGTTTCTCTACTCCCTCTTCACCTCCGACTGCAAGCCTGTGTATGGATCTAATTCCATCGTCAAGTTTGCAGACGACACCACGGTGATTGGCCTCATCAGTAACAACGATGAGACTGCCTATAGGGAGGAGATCCAGCACCTGGCCACATGGTGCACTGAAAATAACCTGCTCCTCAACACCACCAAAACGAAGGAGCTCATCGTGGACTTCAGGAAGGAGTCAAGAGGCACACACGACACCATCCACATCAATGGAATGGCTGTTGAGCGTGTCTCCAGTTTCAAGTTCCTGGGGATCCACATCTCGGCGGACATGTCGTGGACAAACAACACCTCCAGCCTAGTCAAGAAGGCTCACCAGCGCCTCTTCTTTCTGAGGACACTGAGGAAGAATCAGCTCTCCTCTGCTATCCTGGTGAACTTCTATCGCTGCGCAATAGAAAGCATCCTGACCAACTGTGTCACAGTATGGTATGGGAGCTGCTCTGTTGCGGAGCGCAAGGCACTGCAGCGGGTGGTGAAAACTGCCCAGCGCATCACAGGGACACCACTACCTGCCATCGAACACATCCAGAGGAAACGCTGTCTGCATCGAGCTCGCAGCATCCTCAAGGACTCCTCTCACCCAGCCCACAGACTGTTTTCTCTCCTGCCCTCCGGTAGGCGTTTCAGGTGCCTCCGGACCAGGACCAGCAGATTAAAGAACAGTTTCTTCCCCAGAGCTGTCTCTTTACTGAACTCTAACCCCCGTTGATCCACTTCTTCATATATTATTAACTCTTCTCTCCTACCTCACATCTGCCTTATTTGCACTACTGAATGTAAATTTTTATTACAGTAACAACTGTTTACTCTTGTATCTTGCACTACCATACCTAAATTGGACCATGCTCATTTGCACTGCCGACTGTTGTTTACATTATCAATGTTTACATTAACATTTTGCACCGTATGTCTAATTGTAATATGCAATCACTTCCACTGCACTTTTACACCTTATTTATAGTAATAGTCATCTGTATATATATTATATTGATAGTACATATCACCTGTAAATTCTGTTTATAGTAATAGCCATCTGTATATTTATTCACCATACATATTCACCTGTAAATTCTGTTTATATTAATAACTATCTACTATATATATTTATACAAATATTCAGTACATATCCTTGTCCTGCACTTATTCAACCATTGTATATACTGCACTTGCTGCTATTGCACTTCTGGTTAGACCTAAACTGCATTTCGTTGCCCTGTACCTGTACTTGTGTAATGACAATAAAGTTGAATCTAATCTAATCTAAACTGACGTGAAGGATCAGGGGTAATAAGGATAGGGGCTGAAACGAAGCAACCTTTCAGTTTGGCGAACGCAGCCTCGGCTGCGTCTGACCACCTGAACGTCGTTCTGGGGGAGGTCAAGGCGGTCAGAGGCGCGGCTAGTTGGCTGAAGTTGCGAATGAAACGCCGGTAGAAATTGGCGAATCCCAGAAACCTCTGTAGGGCCTTACGGGAATCTGGGCTTGGCCATTCCACCACAGCCTTAATCTTCTCAGGATCCATACGCACTCCCTCAACCGACACGATGTAACCTAAAAAAGGAACAGACTGTGCATGAAAATCGCATTTCTCCGCCTTGACAAAAAGCCCATTCTCTAGCAACCTCTGGAGCACTTGTCGGACATGCTGCACGTGTTCCTGGAGAGACGCAGAAAAAATCAATATGTCATCCAGGTAGACATATATGAACTGATCAATCATGTCTCGCAGCACGTCGTTGACAAGTGCTTGGAAGACCGCTGGAGAGTTGGAAAGCCCGAAGGGCATAACCAAGTATTCAAAGTGCCCCCTGGGAGTGTTAAAGGCGGTCTTCCATTCATCCCCCTCCCTGATGCGAACCAAATGATATGCATTCCGTAAATCCAATTTAGTGAAGACAGAGGCTCCCTGCAACCTCTCGAAGGCTGAAGACATCAACGGCAAAGGATAAGTATTCTTTACCGTGATGTTGTTCAACCCCCGGTAGTCAATACAAGGTCGCAGAGACCCGTCCTTCTTCCCCACAAAAAAGAACCCCGCCCCCGCTGGAGAAGAGGAAGGGCGGATGAAGCCGGTTGCTAGAGAATCAGAAATATATTTCTCCATAGCCTCCCTCTCTGGAGCCGAGAGTGAATATAACTTGCCTTTAGGCGGAGATGTACCTGGCAGTAACTCTATGGCACAGTCATAGGGACGATGCGGGGGAAGAGAAGCAGCTCGAGACTTACTGAACACCTCCTTCAGGTCCAGGTACTCCATGGGCACGTTAGATAAATCCACTGTCTCCTCCTGAAACACAGGGACAGAAACAGACGGACAGGCAGACACTAGACAAGACTTATGACAATGACTGCTCCATGCCGACACAGACTTTAATTGCCAGTCCACTTTAGGATTGTGACGTGTGAGCCAGGGGTGACCAAGGACGATGGGTGCAAGGGGGGTGTCCAGTATGTAAAAGGAAATAGTCTCTGTGTGATTGCCTGATGTGATGAGGGTGATGTCTTCAGTGATGAATGAGATGGTGGGGAGTTCCTGGCCGTTAAGAGCGTGAACCGCAATCTTGTGTGTGAGGGGTCTGAGGGGAACTTGGAGTTTGAGTGCGAATGTCTGATCCATGAAGTTACCTTCTGCCCCCGAATCCAGAAGTGCTTGACAGTCGTGAAAGTGAGTTGACCATCTCAGTCTTACCGGAAGGAGAGTAGATGTAGATGAGGTCTTCTCGGCTGAGATCCCACCCGATAATAGCCTCATACTTACTATCGGGCTGGACCTTTTAACGGACAGTTATAGGCGAAATGACCCGCTCCTCCACAGTACATACAGAGGCCCTGGGATCTCCGCCTTTCCTTCTCCTCCCGGGAAAGCCGAGCTCGCCCCACCTGCATAGGCTCGTGATCGTAGATGGGGCTGACCGCGTTCCCGCCTCCAAACCGTTGGCCCTCGATAGAACGACTGGGCAGTGAGCGGCGATCCATTCGTGACAACCGTGCGTCCACTCTTAATGCCAGAGCGATCAGGTCGTTGAGAGATGTGGGAAGGTCCATCGCATAGATCTCCTTTTGGATGCGGTCAGCCAGCCCATGCAGGAACATGTCCCACTGCGCCTCCTCGTTCCATCGACTCTCCGCCGCTAGGGTCCGAAACTCGATCGAAAACTCCGATACGGACCTCTCTCCCTGTCGTAGGTCGGCCAACATCCTAGCTGCCTCTCTACCAGCAACGGCCCGATCGAACACCCGTCTCATCTCTGCGGAGAGATCCTGGAACGAGGAACAGCACAGATCTTGACTCTCCCACACCGCCGTTCCCCAGAGAGCTGCTTTCCCAGTCAGTAGTTTTAGCACAAAGGCGACCTTGGCTCGTTCATTATTAAATGTCCTGGGTTGGAGAGAAAAGTGCATTGAACATCGTGTTAGGAATGCTCGACAGTAGTTAGGTTCACCTGTATATGACTCTGGAACTGGTAGGCGGGGCTCCGCCTGATAGAGGTTCTCTGGTGGTGGTAAGGGAACCGGCGGTGCGGGGGGCGCAGTGGAACTTCGCAGATGTTGGAGCTGTTGGGTGAGCTCGGACACCTGTACCACTAGAGCCTGAACAGCGCGAGCTGTATCGTTGAGATTCTTCTCCTGGGAATCCATACGAAGTAGGCTGCTGTTCACGAATCCTTCCAGCGATCCGGTAGAGCTACTCGCTGCTTCCATCAGGTGGTCAGATCGTTCTGTCATGAGGAAAACGCGGAAACAAGTGCAAGTAAACTCTCCGTACTTTAATCGGATAAGTGGGTATGGATACAGTACAAAGAGAAAACAGGAATAGTGGTACAGGGACTAAGATGGTCAGATGAGTGCCGTGATGGGAAGCGCTGATGGTTCGTGACAAATCCAGAGTGATAATCCACAGGAACAAGAAACAGGAACGACGAAGACACCAGGCTGGAACGAAGACGAGGCAACACAACCGGAGACTCACAAACAACGATCTGACAAAGGAGGGGAGAAAGTGGTGAGTATTTAAAGGTGTGGTGATGAGCTGCAGCTGGTGCTGCTGATTGATTCCTGATCAGCGCTGACGAGTCGGCACGCCCACACACTCTCACACACACACATAAACAACGAGCACAAGACGAGAAAGAGACATAGGATTTAAGAACCGTGACAACCATTATTTGGCTTTGTTAATAAACAGACATAATATGAAAATTATGTATCTGTGTCCTGTTATTTATCTTTTGGTATGCATTTCAGAAAAAAAAATGGTTAGGATTCAGGTGTAACTGCAAATAGTGATTAATCCTGATTAATCCACTGAAAATTCTGATTAATTTGATTCAAATTTGATATTTATATATATATATATATATATATATATTCTTTTCAGACACCAGCTTCTTGTTACATTCAAATTGGTTGTCATAGTAACAATACTAATTTGTGAAGATTGAGTTCCACAAATCTGAATGCATTATTTGTAAATTGAGGGATAGTTCACCCAAAAATGAAAATTCTGTCATCATTTACTCACCCTCAAGTAGTTCCAAACCTTTATGAATGTGTTTGTTCTGCTGCACACAAAGGAAGATATTCTGAAGAATGTGGGAAACAGAGCAGTTCTAGGGCACCATTGACTTTCATAGTATTTTTTGTTCCTACTATGCAAGTGAATGGTGCCCCAAAACAGCCTGGTTACAAACTTTCTTCAAAATGTCTTCCTTTGTGTTCGGCAGAACAAAGAAATTCATACAGGTTTGGAACTACTTGAGGGTGAGTAAATGATGACAGAATTTTCATTTTTGGGTGAACTATCCCTTTAAGATAAACATTTCGCACAATTTATTATCTGTAATATCATTGTGTTGCCACTAGATGCCTGTATAGCCCTATGTAACAATCCCTAGTAGCTAAGACATTGCACATAATTTACATATAAATCACACAAATTAATTTTATTACATTTGGATTTGGATACGTTTATATACTATCAATGGCTACTTTTTGTCTTTATCTGTTTTTTGTTAAATTTTTTTTAATGTTGTTGCTTGAAACATTGATTTAAAGTGTCAGTTATTGCATTATTATTTCAGTCAAACCTATAAAACCCTTTGTTGCCCCAAACTACATATAAAAGCCTGATCAGGGGCATAAAAGTAATCAATAAAGCTACTTAATCCTTTGCTACTCATTAACGCATGAACTTCCCCTTTAAATAATGTGACGCTCTGCCCTCTATGTGTATGACGCTTCTCCCATTAAGTGCTGTGTTAGGAGTGAATGAATTGATCAGCATTTCGACACCTCCATAAGGATGTATTAAACTAGACAAAGCAGTTTAATAAAGGATGTATTGATCTCGTGAATTAGCGTAGCCGATTTTGAGTGAGCAGAAATCTGTAAGAAATGCAGCAATCCATAGATAAAATAACGGACAAAAACATAGCCTACTGTTATCTGCATCCTTCACAAACAAAATTTGCACTGTAAAAAGCAGCAATGATACCTTTCAGTGCGGACAACCCTGTAATTAGTTTGGCATGTGATAGGAAAAAAAGTTTGCACACTAGTGTTCCAATAAGCCACTTTGAAACTACTCTGCTGTTATTTTATTTTTCTCTTTTACTATATGTCATGAACTGTGATATTTTAAACATATTTAAATTCTGTAGCCGCAGAGCAAAGGTAGAGCTGTGTTTCTTATATCAGTGATCGAGGAGCTGGAAATGGTGAACCTGAAGCGGAGTGATTATTGAATGCTTGGAGCACAGAGCGGAAATCATTGCTGCTCCACTTCGCTCACATACTCTGCCACCGAGTGAACAGAAGTGTTAAAAACATGCCAAAACTCCTAAGTAATTGCTAAAAAGATTAAAACAAGCCAAAACATGCCAGCATCATGCTAACATTGCCTAGCTAAGTGCTAAAACATGTTAAAAAAAAAAAAAAAAACTTAGAACATGCTAACAGGGCAATAGCATGCTAGCATCATGCCAATGAGTGTATTAGCATAATGGTAAACATATTAGCATCTTGTTCAAAACATGTTAATGACAATTTAAAAGTAATTATTATGCTAGTCATGTCAACATCTTGTTAAAAACATGTTATTATCATGCTAATGATATGCTAATCATGTTAGCATGCTGCTGCCATCTTCTTTAAACATGCTATCAAAATGATATCAAAAAGTACATTTTTCAAGTATCTCCCTGCTAAAAACAAACAAACAATAGAAGCCCAATAGAAACCATCACAGAAATTACAATGGTTTCCATTAAAATACCATTATAAGCCAATAGCTTTTTCCAGTAAAACCATTACAAAATTCCTTTTTGTAGTGTGTTTTGGGCATTTTCCCAATATGATTTAACATCCCACCAATAGAATATATCACAGTTTCCATTAACACCAATACAATTCCCATTAAAACCATTAAATCCATTACATTTTCTATTGTGTTTTGGGCAGGGTTCTATTGTTTTTTTCAGCAGGGCTGTACTTTACTGGAGTAGTTTTATTTTGAGTAAATTTTACTTTACTACATTGCAAAGCATATGATCGTACTTTTTACTTCACTACATTTCGTAAAACATATCGTTACTTACTCCTTAAAATATATCACGTGCTCCAAGATGCAGAAGCGGTGTCTGATTCATGAACAAACTGATTCTTTTCAATGAACTTGTTAAATCGGTTTGCAAATCGCAACAAACGATTCATTCACGAATTGGAATGATCCGATTGCAGCTATTCTCGAGTCGACAACTCACTGATTCAAATGATCCATTTAGTGCGAGTCTCCAGCGAACTGATCTCACACCTTGTGAGCGCGCGACTGATGCTTCAAAAAGTAAGTTACTAATGTCGATTAATTATTGTAACTGAAAATCATATTTAGGTCAAAACTGTCAGTTGTTTGTGAACTAAATCTGCTGTAAAGGGTGATCACACATCAACTATGTTTTAGGTCAAAAAACATTAAAATAACACAAATTAAATTAAATAACTCATGCATTCATCTTGCCCGCTGTAGTATTAAATTTTTTCATAATCATACTGAAAATAAGTCAATATTGTTGGCTGATGCTAACTGTCTAGCTCACAAGCTTGCTGGTGCTAAGTTGAGGTAGATTTTAGATATAAAGTCATTTATTTTTATTCAAACTAGACTTATGAAGCCCCATTATGAAAATAATTAGATTTTCCTTAAAATGTTCTTCCTAACTTCAGGCCTTATTCTCATATTTAACTTTGACGTTCTGAAAAACAACAAGCTTTACAAGACTTTTTTTTTCTTGCTGGTGAAAATTAGTTTCCTCTCAGGTACATCGCAGTGTAAGCTTCATAGTGAACATTACTGCATCACTCTCATCAACGATATCAACAACACAAATCTGGCTCCATAAAGTGGTTAATTTGGGAAAATCCCAGGTATTAGGATTATAAAAAATATATGCAAATATAAAATTAATTAGCCTATATAAAATTGCTAAATAAATCCTATCCATCGGTACTTTTTACTTAAGTACATAAAAAAAATCAAGTACTTTTGTATTTTCACTCGAGTGAAATTGAAAAAGGAGTACATTTACAGGAGTAATGTTTTATTACACGTATTTACTTGATTTGTGTACTTCATCCACCACTGACTACATGTCAACCATGTTGCTAGCATCGTGCTAACACGATTAGTTATCATGATGGTAACACGACTAGGCTCAGAGTGAGTGCCTAGTGTGGAGTTTCTTCAGAAAATGTACATACCTACTTATTAAAAATTCCATACGAATTTTGCCGCCTAGCTCATCCAGCAGCATTTGTCGTAGACCCATGAACGAGGTGTTAAATCATGTGGTTTGTTAAGGAGAGGTGTACTATGTCTTTAAGCAATCGGGTGATAAGATTAGCATTGGACAGAATTTTGTGACATTTTATCATAGAAACTTGGGTGTGCTCATTTCACTTGTTATTCACTCGTTACATTTAGAGCGTTCTGAATAACAATGCAAAGAAACAATATCTCAGGCTGACAACGTCGCACTGATTTAGAGGTTGAGTTTCTTGCAATCACATGCATTCTCCCAGCAATGGCCTAATGCAGAGTTTTGCCACTTTAAGCAACACTCCCATTTTCTTTAGAAAATTTACATATGTAGTTGTTTATTACTCTTTACGCCGTTGAAATTCCAAGCATTATGCGATGCATATGCATATTTATAACCAAAACACGAAATGATTGTATTGGATTTAATAATAAAAAATAAATCTGTACCAGATATCAACACACTGGTTGCCATTTTAATTAGCCAACAAACAAAGGGAACAAGACATATTTCATTAACATTTTATTGGACACGTTGTGTTCCAATAACATTTTTTTTATGGCAAAATTCAAATTTTCTGTAGAATTATGGCTTAAAAGAAGCATCATGTACCTGTAATCACTGCTGTCGTTGAATCAGCTTGAGCTGTAAAGGATGAATGTTAGTTCAGATGCATCAAACTGTAGATTATGACAGTCATATTTAAACGTTGATCATCAAAATACATACAAAGTTCACTTTTTGGACTGTTAATCTTCACTGCTTTGCAGCAGTGCTTTGACTTTCTCTTCTGTCAGACTGAAAAAAGCTGTTGTTCCTCGGTTTGTTCTGCTTGTGTTACTGACATTATGAGGGTCTACAACGGTCTGATGAGATTGTTTCCTCACCTGAGATGTTGACAGTATATGTGGCTGAGCTCTGGACTCGATCTCTGTGAGTAACATTGCATCTCCACTCTCTGTTGTGATCTTCATTCAGGAGTGTTGTAGTCAGAGTGATGTTACAGTGATCTGATGCTGATATCTGATATCTGGAGTCTGATATATTCAGTTTAACACCAGCCTGATTCACCCAGAACAGCTTAATTCTCTCAGAACGGATCCAATCATCACAAGAGGCTCCAGCATCTGAATATGAATACAACTGACAGAAGAGAGTCACAGAGCGGCCTGCACTGATCTCAGTCTGTGAGGATGATGAAGATGAAGAGACTGAAACACAGAATAACACACACATCACACACTCTTCAATCATCATCAGAGTTTAAATGAAGAATTTGCCCTTTTTTAAATTGACCACATAATCATAAACTTACTATGAAGAACATGCAGATACACTCGAGCATCAGCTCCTTGCTGTTGTGTATTCACATATTGTCTGCAGCTGTAAAGTCCATAATCTTCTTCTGTGACGTTCTTGATGTTCAGAGAGCAGTCGGACCCCAGACTCAGTCTCTCATGTCTCTCTGTGTCTTTCTTCTTTATCCCTAAACCAATCAGTTCAACTGCTGCTGAATGTCTGAATCTGTTATAGTTCCATGTAGTTGATCTGCAGTCATGAAGAGCATTATTACAGGACAGACGGACATTTTGACCAGAACTGATGAACACATGAGTCTCATCCACTTCACTGGAACCTGAAACACAAGAACATCTGAGTGATCATCATATTATATATTAATCATCGTCTAGTTTTAGTGCATTCTGGAATAATCCGGTATGAAACAAAAGAATAAACTGATCATGTTGAAGTGAACTCTTTCTCAGACTAATTAAACTGAATGTCTTGTAGAGAGAAGACAGATTTCTTTACCTGAGAGAAGTGAAGAGAGAAAGATGAGTCCCAGCAGACACAGATCACACTCATCAGCCATCTTCTCTTTCTGTCAGTCTTCCTCTTCATCATCTGCACACAGCTCTCTTTAAGTACCATCAGCTCTTCCTGTGTTCGCTCACTTCCTCTGATGCTCTGACCGACTGAGTGTTTGATCCATTTTAAGCTGCGGTCAACAGGTTAAACTTCCTCCAGAGCCGAGCGCTGAATGCTGCTGGTGTTGTGTTGAACTCAGTTTCTTCTATATTTCTTACAGACTGTAAATCATTAGTGATAAAACTGGTTTATTACTGAAAAGGTTTCCACTGTCAATGACTGACTGACTTGAGTCATACCAAGAACAATAATACCAAATTATTAAACTTGCTGTCTGCCATTTTTCAACTCTTTCCTCTTGAATCATTGTTTACACTTTTTCAAAACTTTCTATCACACTAACAAATTTGATGGCTTGATGCCAAAATGATTTCATCTCTGCAATGCTTTCATATATTGACAGCAAACTCTTGGCGTCTATGTGACAGGAAGTTCAATTTTGCAGTTTAAGTTAATTTAACTAGAAATTAAAACAGAAATGGTTGCAAAATTTATTGGTGCAAAGATGTATTTTATATGTATAAAGATGCATGTATTTTGTACAGTAACTAAATTAGAAGGACCAGAATTACTAAACACAGTTATCCACCTTATTTATCTGCCTTCTGGTTCATTAGCCACTGAAGGGAAATAACAAAGTGCAGTAAACGTAAAGTAAAATTGTATGCACTACAAACCAGTGTGTTCATAATTAAGATAATACACTCTAATATGGTAAGACACACAAATCTGCAATATCAAGCAGCAAAACGAGCTGTTTCGTACGGCTGAAAAATAGCTGGAAGCAGATGACACTGGAAACTAGGCGCACGGATGGATGTAGGGACTACTGAACAGACATTCAGATGTTTATCTGAAAGTGCAAAATACTGTGTGTAAATCTGAATTTTTACAGCACTTGAAGTTTTTCTGTCCTCTCAACACTGGTTGTCTCTCGTCTCCTTGTGTTTCGAGTGTGTTCAGAAGCGTGTTGCTGCTGCTGTGAACTCAGTTTGCCTGCACTGGTTTAATACACACTAGCTGGGTTTCCTTCACCCTGTTTTAATGCGCATTTTGAAGTATTGCATGAGAAACGAGTAATGGAAACGCCAAATTTCAAATAAAAATCCCTTAATTAACACTCACTTGTGGTGGTTTTTGGCTAATGCGAATAATGGGAGATGGGAATGCATTTTGCGAATAAATTCCTCCAAGCACATCAAAAAAAGTCATGTGACTTTGCGCTATGAGACGGGATAACTCGACTAGCAGCGGACTGATCTCATTCAAAGCATCTGAAATGTTATGAAAAGCCTGAGCAAAGTCTGTCATCAAAGTATTTCTGTGTAATTGTCACACACGACTGTGTTCCCAAACAGCAGCATTCACCTCCGAAAGCAATTTATTGTGTTTCGAGGCGCAAGTAATTTTTCATGTATGAAAATTATTATATTCAGTAGCTTATCCTTGTTTGATTGGCTATTTAGTGCCAGTTTACCGGGAAGTGACGATTTTGTTCTCTTTGACTCGCTGGATGGAAACGGTGCTTGTTCGCAAATGTTTTGTCCGATATTCCAATTTTACGCATAAGTTAAATCGGATGGAAACCCGGCTACAGATCTGAGATCGTCTCTCAGTTTGGACGAATGATGCTGTCATTCACAGTGTTGCCAACTGCTCTCAATTGAAAGTAGCTAAAACTGACAGCTAAATGTCACTACACAGCAAAAAGTCCAGTGCTAAATTAACTCTCGCAGAGTTGATTTCAACACTTCTTCAGAGTTTATATAGCTCCACACTTTCTGAGTTAAATTAACACTTTCAAAATAGTTAAACATTTAACACTATGCCAGAGTTCCTTATTTGACTCTTTTTAAAAAAAAAAAAAAAAAAAAAGGGTTAAATAACACTAAAAGGGATACAGAAAAACAACACCGTTTAGAGTAGCATGCTTTAGGTGGTTGGAATTTAGGTGGTTAAAAGATCAACAAAACATTGTTAAATATACTGAAAACATAGTTGAATCAACTACAACACACAACATAATTTCCATCGACATGTTTATTTTTAATTCACCCTTGCAGTGCAATCTGAAGTAGAATTAAAACATTACAAAAGAAGGAATGATATACAAACTTTCATCCACCACACTATGAGTTTTGAATATCAAATGGCTCATAAAATTTAATCTCTAAAATTTTTATAATACACCTTTCCTCACTTCATAGAACTCTGAATGCATGAAGATGCTCATAAAAATGTGTAGGAATGTGTAAAAGTTCACAAGTACACTATCATATGACAAACTGAACACAAAATGTGCCTTTAAAAGTTCATCAAATGCTCCAAGGAAGCAGTTTGCCTGGCATGGGAGGAGATGCTTATCCAAGGCGATGTAGAAGCTGTTGCTTTTCTGACGTCCAACAGCAAGGAGGAACGGATGGTTGTTGCTGAGGTGCTTCTCCAAACTGCAGCATGACAAGAGTTGAAATGAAAACCAAATATTAGACATAAACATAATGTGCAGTCACAGAGGAAAACAACAACATAAAAGTGACTGTTCAAACAACGACTCACAATACATTTGTAAAATGCCACTACCTTATGATAGATTACATGGCTTTCAGCTGCATCGCATGCAATTTTTGGAGACTTCAGCCCTCCTGGAAGTGGTGGAAGGGATGCCATTTCCTGGCCGTAGATGTTACGGGGTTGACGAGACGTGAGATGTGCGGATCCATCTGCAGACTTTTATTGACAAGAGATGTGGTCATAGCAGGCAGGGTCGAACAGGTATAACATGGGCGAGACAGAGTAAACAGAGACAAGCGTGGGTCGACGATCGGCGAAAAGTATCCAAAGGGGCGAGACAGGAGAGATATTCCAAAACGTCAGCGATAGTCCAGGCAGGGGAAAACAGGCAAGGCAAGGCAAGGCAAGGCAAGGCAAGGCAAGGCAAGGCAAGGCAAGGCAAACTAACGAGGCTATGTAGGGCAGCAATAATGCATATAATACTCGGCAGTCATGGAAGGAAAGTCCAGGGTTGAAATAGAGTGTGTGATTAGTGAGAGCTGTGTGTGCAATCAGTGCAATTGTAATATGTGACAGCTGTGTGATCTGTGCGATGGATGATGGTGAGTGAGTGACCTCTGGTGGTGAGTGAATGGAAGTACAGACCAGATTCGTAACAGTAGACTGAAGACAAAGATTCACATGAATTCATTAACGGGAATCTTCAAATGCAATACTTTTTCAGTTTAAGAACAGAGATCATTTTAAACATTCATCTACCTGTTGAGGGCTGAAGAGGGCCGTCCGGTGGCATCGCTCCATATTCCTGTGGACTGTTTTTATTACGCCAGGCAATGTATCCTGTGTCGCTTGCAGCATCATAAAAGTGTTCCTGAAACAGATTTTTTTTTTAAATATCCTGTGTCATATTCAGGCTAAAATCTCAAAGAATCAAATTTCAATGTCATAGAAACAGCCTGTCATAACATTGCAAGTATGACATGAAAGTGCGATGCAAACAATAACTTACAGAGCCTTTCTTGGAATACGGATCTCTGAGGGAAGGGAACAGCTTCACTATGCCAAGAGCATTCTGTTTTCTGATTGCTTTAGTAGGGAGTTGCCTAAGGGAAGATATCAAACTAGTTATCTTAATTTGCACAATGGCCATGCAGTTATTTGTTTTAAAAAAAAAAAATACCCATGTGTATCAATCATGTGAGCCACCAGTATGTTAATCATTTGTCTTCTTGAGGCATCTGTAAGGGTTTCTGTTTCTTGATACTCCTGTAGTACTGCTTCACCACCAGACTTGAACTTTAACACAACTTTAACACATCTTTAACCATCTAATAAAAACATGAGCATGATGATTCACATATTTCTACAGACTCGGAGGGGGGAAAAAAGTGTTGCCCCAGAAATTAAATTCTGTCATGTTTACTCACCCTTATTTCGTTCCAAACCCATACGACTTTTGTTAATCTTCAAAACAAAAATGAAGATATTTTTTAATGAAATTTGACAGTTCTCTGGCACTCCACTAACAGTCCACACAACTACCACTCTAAAGACCCAGAAAAGGTAGTGAATATATCATTAAAATAAGTCATGTGACTACAGTGGTTCCATCTAAATTTTTATGAAGCGACGTGAGTGCTTTGTTTGTGCAAAATATAACTCTTCAACCCATATTCACAAGAACACCTTGACGTGTGTGTTGTGTTGACATGTGAGCTGTTGCAAGAATAATTTTGGAGATCAATAGTTTGTAAATAAAGTGTTAAAAGATGGTAAAATTAGTTTTTCTGTGCAAACAAAAGCACTTTTTTACAGTTTTACAGGTGTGGAATGACATAAGTGAGTAATTAATGACAGAATTTTAATTTATGGGTGAACAAACTCGGAGACTCATAAAAAGCTTTGTTCTGACCCGTTTAGGAGGCACTGCAGATGTCTCCTCAGTTATTTGTCTCTTGCTAGGGACTACAGTCCATGCACTTGAGCTGTTGCTTGAGTCAGACGTCTCAGATATGGAAGACAAGGAGTCTGAAAATTCTATAGAATCTGAAAGTATTAAAATATAACAAATATTGTGTTGACCAGCACAAGGATCAGAAATATGAAATGGCTATTTTTTTTTATTTTGGGTGCTTGACAATACTTCCAAATTTAATAAAACTCAAACTTCTGTGAAAATCATTTCATTGCTTTGAGCTTTTATAAAGTTATATGTAGTTTCAGTAGCTAGCTAGCTAATCACGTCAACAAATAACACAGCTGTTTAGTCCTGATATTAAACAAGGCTTTGTAAAGAACATTAGTTTCATCAATCTAATTAAATCGTGTAACAAATAGGTGTGTAACTTATATGTATGTGCATACGTATGTGTTTGTGTGTGCGTCAGTGCATATGTATATAAAAGGATATATCCGTGTTTATTTACATACATATGCGTAGAGAGAGACAGAGAGACAGAGAGAGAGAGAGAGAGAGAGAGATGATACCGTGGCCACAATTTAAGGTGACAAGTTGTAACGTTAGCTACATTGTACTTCGTTCGCGTCCACATTTTAATATATTATTACATTTGTCTGCATGTTCTGTGCAGGCCTCCGTACTACGTAATATTACTTCGTACATGATTTAATTGAATTTGCATATCATAAATGTTTAAGTAAGCATGATTTAATTTTACCTACCGTTCGAACCCATGCAAGGATAATGGCGGCGGTTTCTCCAGCGATGAACGGAAATGCGTGGGCAGAGTATAATTACATCTCTTTGGAGTTGTTTTAACACTGATGATCAAACTCTGTCAAGTAACTCCAACATCAGACACCATTTTACTCAGAATGTGTTAAAATTACTCTTTGGGTGTTGAAATCAACTCGGAAGTGTTTAACACTGAAATTTCAACACTTTAATTTTTGCTGTGTAGATGACATCATAATGGCAAATTCACTGATATATATATAAAGATGAGTATAGATCAGTGGGCAAGATGAGAACTTAGATAAGGTTTGCCCCTAGACTTTTGAAAAAAGTCTCAAAAGGGGTGGGGAAGTCTCTAAATCTAGCTACAAAATTGCTAAATTGGCAACACTGGTCACACTTTGAGATATCAGTTCCTCTTCTGTCTTTAAATGGGTTTCTACAACTGAAACTCAACTTTTTCCTTCTGTATCATTTTTTGCTACAGTTGCTGCAAACTTTTTACAAATTCACTGTTGCTGTCATTGCTGCTAATTATCTAAAGCAGGGGTGTCAAACTCCGTTCCTGGAGGGCCGGAGCCCTGCAGAGTTTAGTTAACCCTAATTAAACACACCTGATCCAGCTAATGGTGTCATTTAGGCTTATTTGAAAACTACATGGTTTATGTGTTGGAGCCCTCCAGGAACTGAGTTCGACACCCCTGATCTAAAGTGTTTATTTCACTGATTTCATGTAATGCGGAGTTCCTCATCCACGCACCTGGCTGTGATTTTTAGGTGCATTTAATTAGAGCTGTAAAATGGTTCTCCAGGAGCAAAAGCACAATCATTTCTGCATGTTTATATAGACCAGTGGATCCCAAACCAGTTTCTGGAGCCTCTTCAACCCTGCACACACTTTTGACACCCATTGTATTCTCCACAAATGAACTGATGACTGAATCAGGTGTGTTTGATTAGGGAGAGATAAGATGGCCGTGTTATGCGATCTTGCCTCTATCCAACGATGTTCAAACTCTTTGTTGAGGTTGAGTGAACACAAATCAAGGTCTGCCACAGAGAGGGTCAGATGTAGAGGTATTCCTGCTAAAATGGTTTTTGGTGGAGATGTGGATGATCTTGCAGGCCTTACACCTGTTTCTTCAGTGGAGAGACGCCGCAGCTGTCAGTGCTGATTCTGACAACATTGCCCTCCATGAGACAAGATGCATGAATGAGGAACTTGAAGGTTTGTAAATGTGTCTCAACCAAGTCACGGAGACAACAGAAGACAGAGGTATTGCTTTATTTTTTAAATTTCTGACTGACATTGAGTTCAAGCTGGGTGCAAACAGAATGATTTCTACTGCAGCTGCTGTAAATCTAACGAAGATGAGCGCATCCTATACGAGGATGACAAACTTCTCACAACGAGTCCAACACTCCTCAAGGAATTACACAAATTTAAGTGTCAGAAGAGAATCTGCACACCGCTGTCTCCACACTTCCATGAGTGAACACATTTGCTGTATTTCTGCAAACAATTATTATAATAGTGATTATGGAATCATCAGAAGTTTTACAGTGATGTTTAACATCTATTCCAGACTCAAAACATTCTTACAATCTTGATATGGTTGACTTTCATAACTAAAATAGTGTTAATTATAGCAGCTGTAGTGTTTCAGAGCAGTGATCTCACTGTTATCGGAGTTAGTACTGACTGCAGATAAAGTCCTAATTGTTGGTGACTATAATATCCATGTTGATAATGAAAAAGATTCGTTGGGATCAGCATTTATAGACATTCTAAACTCTATTGGTGTTAAACAACATGTGTCAGGACCTACTCATTGTCGAAATCATACTCTAGATTTAATACTGTCACATGGAATTGATGTTAGTGGGGTTGAAATTTTGCAGCAGAGCAATGATATCTCAGATCATTTTCTAGTCTCCTGTATATTCCATATAGCTAAAGCTGTAAAGCCAACTTCTTGTTACAAATATGGTAGAACCATTACCTCCACCACAAAAGATTGCTTTATAAATAATCTTCCTGACTTATCTCAGTTCCTCAGTTTATCCAATAGCTCAGAACAACTTGATGATGTAACAGGAACTATGAACTCTCTCTTTTCTAGCACTTTAGATGCGGTTGCTCCTTTACGCTTAAGGAAGATTAAGGATAAGAGTCCAACACCGTGGTATAATGAGCACACTCGCGCCCTAAAGAGAGCAGCCTGGAAAATGGAGCGCAGCTGGAGGAAAACTAAATTAGAGGTATTTCGTTTAGCTTGGCGGGAAAGTACCCTATCCTACAGAAAAGCATTAAAAACTGCTAGATCTGATTACTTTTTGTCTCTTCTAGAAGTAAACAAACATAACCCTCGGTATTTATTCAATACAGTGACTAAATTAACGAAAAATAAAGCATCAACAGGTGTTGGCATTTCCCAAGAGCATAGCAGTAATGACTTTATGAACTATTTTACTTCCAAGATCGATACTATCAGAGATAAAATTGTATCCTTGCAGCCGTCGGCTACAGTATCGCATCAGATAGTGCACTACAGATCCCCTGAGGAACAATTCCATTCATTCTCTACTGTAGGAGAGGAAGAATTGTATAAACTTGTTAAATCATCTAAACCAACAACATGTATGTTAGACCCGATTCCATCGAAACTACTAAAAGAGCTGCTTCCACAAGTCATAGATCCTCTTTTGGCTATTATTAATTCATCATTGTCATTAGGATATGTCCCCAAAAGCTTCAAATTGGCTGTTATTAAGCCTCTCATTAAAAAAACACAACTTGACCCCAAAGATCTAGTTAATTACAGACCGATCTCAAATCTCCTTTTTCTGTCAAAGATACTAGAAAAGGTAGTATCCTCACAATTATATTCCTTCCTAGAGAAAAATGATATCTGTGAGGAATTCCAGTCAGGATTTAGATCGTGTCATAGTACTGAGACTGCTCTCATTAGAGTTACAAATGACCTGCTTCTATCATCTGATCATGGTTGTATCTCTTTATTAGTTCTACTGGATCTTAGAGCTGCGTTCGACACTATCGACCACAACATTCTTTTGAATAGACTACAAAACTTTGTTGGCATTAGTGGAAGCGCCTTAGCATGGTTCAAATCATACTTATCTGACCGCCATCAGTTCGTAGCAGTGAATGAAGAGCTATCATATCGATCACAAGTGCAGTATGGAGTACCTCAAGGCTCAGTACTAGGGCCGTTACTTTTCACGCTTTACATGTTACCCTTGGGAGATATTATCAGGAGACATGGTGTTAGCTTTCACTGTTATGCTGATGATACTCAGCTCTATATTTCTTCGCGGCCCGGTGAAACATACCAAATTGAGAAACTAACGGAATGCATAGTCGATATAAAAAACTGGATGACGAGTAATTTTTTACTGCTAAATTCTGAAAAAACAGAGGTGTTGATTTATCGGACCTAAAAACCCCACATGTAATAACCTAGAACATTATCTAACACTTGATGTCTAACACTATTGTAATGCTTTATTGGGTGGTTGTTCTGCACGCTTGATCAGCAAACTACAGTTAGTCCAAAATGCAGCAGCTAGAGTCCTTACTAGAACCAGGAAATATGACCATATTAGCCCGGTTCTGTCAACACTGCACTGGCTCCCTATCAGACATCGGATAGATTTTAAAATCTTGTTAATTACTTATAAAGCCCTGAATGGCTTAGCTCCTCAGTACTTGAGCGAGCTCTTATCGCATTATAGTCCTCCACGTCCGCTGCGTTCTCAAAACTCTGGCCGTTTGATAATACCTAGAATATCAAAATCGACTGCGGGCGGCAGATCCTTTTCCTATTTAGCTCCCAAACTCTGGAACAATCTACCTAACACTGTTCGGGAGGCAGACACACTCTGTCAGTTTAAATCTAGATTAAAGACCCATCTCTTTAGCCTGGCGTACACGTAACACACTAATACACTTCTATTATTCAAATCCGTTAAAGGATTGTTAGGCTGCATTAATTAGATCAACCGGAACCGGGAACACTTCCCACAACACACGGTGTACTCGTTACATCGTAAGTAGAATGGCATCTGCGCTAATATTTGTCTGTTTCTTTCTTATTCTGTTTCTCAGTCCATATCCGATCAGATGGTGGATCAGCACCAAGAGATGATGTCTACAGCCCTGATCGTCAGCGGAGACCAGGACACCCAGATGAGCCCCAGAGACATATCCCCCAGACCTCGATTACAATACAATAAAACTAAAAATATAACAAAATAACTAAAAATATAATAAAATACCTAACTACATAATACTATTATTGTTAGAAATTACGACAAAATCAAAATAGAAATATAAACTTTTGAACTGTGGGTTTCGTCTGGTCAGAGGAGAACTGGCCCCCGACTGAGCCTGGTTTCTCCCAAGGTTTTTTTCTCCATTCTGTCTCAGAGGGAGTTTTGGTTCCTTGTCGCTGTCGCCTCTGGCTTGCTCAGTTGGGGACCCTTAATTTCTAGCGATTATCGCCGATTTGATTGCACAGATACTATTTAAACTAAACTGAGCTAGACAGTGACATCTCTGAATACAATAATGAAATGCCTTTAACTGAATATTGAGTGTTTAATCTTATCATTATATATTACTGACACTCTGTCCTCCAATTTGATACTGTTAAGTGCTTTGACACAATCTGTATTGTGAAAAGCGCTATATAAATAAAGGTGACTTGACTTGACTGTTGAGGCGTGTGAGTTTGACCGCAGTCGAGCAGTCTGAATCATTCTGATGCACTTCAGCGAGCTGTTTCACGCCTCTTGATATGGTTGACTTTCATAACTAAAATAGTGTGTTAATTATAGCTGCTGTAGTGTTTCAGAGCGGTGATCTCACTGTTGAGGCGTGTGAGTTTGACCGCAGTCGAGCTGTTGCACGCCATTTCAGCAATGGAATGAGTTCAGACGGTTTAAGAATTATATTGATCTGAACTCAATTTGACTTAAATTTCTCTAAAACTACAACAGTATGTAAACAGAAGACTTTAACTTCCTCAATTCCTAATTTCAAATCTTCTCTTTTATTATGGCCACTAATTTTATGTATTAAATTTATATTAAATTCACACTCAAATATCTGAGGGCTGCTTAGGGCTCAAAGGAGTACAAGGATTAGTTATTAGATCATTACTGAAGGGGAATTTGTGAATTCAGTGAATCAACAAAAACAAACTTCTGAAGGAATATGTTTGTATGTCAGTGTTACAATTGTAGCTCTAGACGGTTACCTATAGCTATGATTTTATTAATACAGTTGTCTGATTTTTATGGTCTCAAGCATTCAGAAATCACACACAAAAAAAAAATTAAGCAGTTTTACTACGGGTTGTGATGTCCACATGTTTTTTAAGCAATTAGAGGCGCTGTCATCTATAGCAAAAAGGTGGCCAAAAATGAAATATTAAGTGGATATTTGAATTAAATGTTTGGTCAATAGCCTATTAAACAAGGATATGATCGTCCTGTAAGTGTAACAGCAGCAATGACCAGGCCTTTGGCTCCCTTTGCAGGCATTTGTAATAACATGTAATTTTGAAAAAACCAATAGACTCCATCTTAAAATTTGTAACGGTTTTACTGGTTATGATGGGACTTGTGTTGGTTTTAATGGAAACATAATGGACTCTGTTTGTCTCTTAATTGGTTACCTTCTATTGGTGGCTTGTTAAAACCAATAAATCCTAATGGAATATGCCCCAAAACACACTACAGAAAACCTTTTTTTTTTTTTTAATGGTTAAAAGTTGGTTTATAATGTTTTTTTTATGGTATTTGTGATGGTATTAGGATTTTCCGTGATGGTTCTATTGTTTTTTTCAGCAGGGTTTCCTCTTTGTTTTATATAGTGCATTTTAAGCCATTTGTTGGCTTAGGTTTGTTTTTATAACCACCAAAAATATTATCTTAATACTTCTTTACATATTTTACGTTACTTCACTTACAGGTTTATGAATGTAGCCCACCGAAAAGTGACGCACAGGCTTTGTTTTCAACCTTTTTTTTTTCTTTCTTTTCTTTTTCTTGGTGCCGGATGTCTTTTCATGGGCATAGTTGTCCATTATGATAATAAGCGGTCACAGATTTTTTTTTTTGAGCAACTGGGATGATGCCCCCCTGGGAGTTGCTGCCCTACGCAAACCGCGTACTCTTTGTATAGGCAGCGGCGGTACTGATTAACGTGCACTCTGTTGGATATAGTTGCTGGAGCTGACATCAGTTCAGTGTGATTGGCTGCTCACTAACTGCCGCTTCCATTGGTCCGTTTGTGTCTGAATGGGCGGGACTAGGCCAGAGTTAGATGAGCATCAGACTTTGCCTTTATAGTGTTTACTGTAGTGTTATATTGTATTAACACACAGTGTGAGCAAACATCTTCTGACTCAAATTTTAATTATTTTGGGGCAATAATAATTCCAAACCCAATAAATTGGCTCTTGTAGTCCAGCTATGAGAAAAGGTAAAGTGTGTGGAAGTCATTAGTTAAAAAAAAAAAGATTTCTGAACTAACCACAAAGTTATTATGAAATATAAAGAAATATTATGAACACAAACTGATCATTTAATTAATTTCATAAGTTGCTCATCTTTGTTGCTTTGCTTCAGTTTAATACATCCTCACATTACCAGCTCATGAAGGGAAATCACCAGATTTGCAAGAAATATTTTAGCAAAGACAAAATATTAAATGCAATTGCAGAGGTTTTATTAAGAAAATTAGTAGCAATCATCCAAAATATAAATTCATTAATAAAAATAAACACTAAAAAAACAAGAACGAACAGAGAAGATAAAAGAATCACCAAAGCAGCTCCATCACACAGAACAGAGATTATTATACAATCCATCTGTCCATTACTGTATTAAAAGCAGTTTATATACCAAACACAAGAAAATGACTGAACACTGCATGCATATATACATAAAATCCATATGAAAGTAAATCTTGCCTGGTTAAAAAAAATAATCTTTTACAACGCCGTTTTAGTGGCACGTTAAAAAAAAATGTAAGTAAAATCTAAGATTACGAAAATAAAGTTGAAATGTTTTGAGAATTTAAATCGCAGTAGCTCTCTTATTTAACCCTTTTTTAATAAAATATATATTATTAGCAGAAATCATACCATGCGTCATACTCGCGGGGACAGTATGCTTGGAAATAATATTTCATGTCTTCCATTGCATTCGTTATTTGTTGTGCTTTTGGTACTTTTACTATAAAACAAAGTCTCAGCTTTCAAAATCAGTTTTATAGCGAAACACAAATTATGTCTTACTATAATGTGTTTTTCAAGCTCTTTAATGATCAGATCGCTGTATTTATGTGAAACAATTCATTAAAGTGTACTGTTTTCTTTGTGAAAATTCCCCCACCTAGGCTACTCCACAAAAACCTCTGTGGCGTCCAAACTTTCATTCCTCACATGTAGCCTGTTTAATTAATAAAAGGTTCTGAAGGTTGAAGTGGACTCCAACTCGTTAACATACAGTGCCTATAGAAAGTCTTCATACCCCCTAATTTTTTTTTTTTTTTTCAAATTTTATGTTGCGTTATGTCCCCCCCCCCCCCCCCAACCTACCTAAATCTACACCCCACTCACCATAATGACAAAGCAAAAACTGGATTTATCAAAACTTTGCAAATTTATTAAAAAGCAAACACTGAAAAAATGACATTGCACAAGCCTTCATACCCTTGACTCAAAACTTAGCTGAAGCGCTTTGGTAACAATTACAGCCTCAGGTCTTTTGGGGTATGATGCAACAAGCTTTGCACATCTACATTTGAGGTTTTTTTTTGCCATTCTTCTCTTTAGATCATCTCAGGTTGGCTGGGGACCATCGGTGGACAGCCATTTATAGGTTTCTCCAAAGAAGGGCCACTCGAGGATGTTCATAAGCCTCTCCTGCACTGCCTTGGCTGTGTGTGTCGGGTGATTGTCATGTTGGAAGGTGAGCTTTCAGCCCAGTCTGAGGTTCTGAGCGCTCTGATTAAGGATATCTCTGTATTTAGCTGCATTCAGCTTTCCGTCTCCTCTGATCACTTCCCCAGTACCTGCCGCTGCTTCACCGCTGGGACGGTATTACGCAGGTGATAAGCGGTGCTTGGTTTCCCTCAGACATGAATAAGGAACTGAGGTTCATCAGACCAGATAATCTTTTTTAGAGTTATTTGGGTGTATTTTTGTAAATTTGGATCAGAGTTTCATGTATCTTTTCTGAGGAGAAGCTTGAGTTTGGTCAAATTGGCCATCAAGCCCAGATCGGTGGAGTGTCGCAGTGATGTTTGTCCTTCTGTACGTTTCTCCATCTCCACATAAGATCATGGAGCTCAAACAGAGCGACCATCAGTGTCTTGATCAGCTCTCTAACCATGACCCTTCTCTTCGATTGCTCAGTTTGGCCAGGAGGCTATAGATCTAGGAAGAGTCCTGATTGTTTCAAACGTCATCCATGAAGGATTATGGAGGCCAAATGCTCCTGTGGACCTTCAATATAGCAGATTTTTTTTTTTTTTTGAAGTCTTCCCCAGATCTGTCTCAACACAATCCTGTCTCTCAGCTCCGCAGGCCTTCCTTTGACCTCATGGATTAGTCTTTGCTCTAACATCCATTTCAGCTGTTAAACTTTATATAGACAGGTGTGTGTCTTTCCAAATCTTGTCCAATCAGCTGGATTTGCCACAGGTTAACTCCAGTCGCAGTATAGAAACATCTCAAAGACGACCCAGTCAAACTGAAATGCTCCGGATCTCAATTTCAAGTGTCAAAGCAAAGAGTATGAAGACTTGTGCAATGTCATTTTTTATTCTGTTTCCTTTTTAATAAATTTGCAAAGTTGTGATAAATCTTTGTCATTATGGTGAGTGGGGTGTAGATCTGTGAATTTTTTTAAAGCAGATTAACATAATAACGCAACATAACAAAATGTGAAAGAAACAAAGGCTTTCTATAGGCACTGTAAGTTATATTGTTTTCTATTCTGAGGTAGGCTATAAGCTGTTTTATTCATGGTATAATACAGTAAACGATTGGACATAATATTTAATGTCTTCCATTCATTATTTGTAGCACGCCAGCCTCCCAGTAATTGCAATAATTTTGCACTTTGTTGCTTTCGATATAACACAACTCCAACACAACTTGTTTTATCACGAAATACAAATTATAGGCCTAAATGTGTTTTTGCTCTTTATTTCAAGCTTATAGCAAGATATAAGAGTGAAGGAACACCAGAAGGCATGAAAACAGTATAGCCTAATTCATAATGAAAATCATGTCTCATTGTAATCAGAAAGATGACTGACGCATGCCACTTAAACTGAAGCGAATGCAGCGATCTGTCACGCCACATTGAAGAGCGTGAAAAAACACATTATTGTAATGTACATATTGTTTGCATTGTGCTATAAAACTGACAGATTTTGAAAGCTGAGATTTTCAAATATCTCCTGGTGCTCCCAATCTAGGCTATTTGCATGCGCAAAAGAATATCCCAAAATATTATAACTTTTAATCTTTATTCCTGAAACAGTTAGACTTTATTCTCGTAATCTTTTTTTTTTTTTTCTCACTAAAATGCCGTCGTACAATTTCTAAATGGTGGGCAGAGTTTTTTCTTTGTTTTCTGAGAAGAAAAAATATGAACAATCCTCTATAAGTTTTTGCTATTTTAAATATTGTTGCAGATTGTATGAGGCTGAAAACTCACCAGCTCTTCTGGCACAGACGGTCTGAAGAAGAATCACAGTAGGAGCAGCAAACACTGCAAACTCAGCAATAATCACAATCACTGCAGGAAAGATGTGTGGACAGATGATAGACACAATCAGGAGAAAAAATCAAATGAAAGGTATAGAACAACGTAAAGACGTGTGGTACCTCTGAATAATGACCCAGCAGTCTTTCTGACTTCAGGTTCTGCTGGATTTGTGATGATGTCTGTTAGTCAAACATAATGATCAAACATAATGAACATCATACTCGAGCTGCACGTCACAGACATGATAATGAACTTCCACTGCATCAAGAGTCTATCGTCTATTATATCATTATACTAGTATAGCTCTTTGTTTGTAAAGTCTGACATCTATAAGTTTGCATTAAAACACTGAAATGTTGAATACCTATGTACTGAGCACATCTAAAACATACGGCCGTGTATGAAAACTTTTAAATGCACAAGTGATCAATGCTTTGAGGTTTCAGTGCTGAACTGGTGAATTAGCAGGCTGATGTTATCGTGTCTAAGTGAGAGTGAGATGAACCTCGTGTAGCAGCTGCTGCTGGAGTTTGTCCTGACGTCATCCGAGAGTTTGAGCTGCTGACTGGAATCAGTGTCGCTGAGTCTGAAGCTGCAGAAGATGCATCATCTGTAGGACATCAACATCATATTCTCATACTTGATCATTACATGACACACAGCTGGTGTTTCATCGTCAGTGCTTACAGTGGCAGGAGTTGGGAATAGAAGCGTTACTATATATTTTATGCTTCCTTTTATATGAGAGTGAAACCATAAACCTTCAGTTCGTCCTGAATGATTAATTAATTCTTATAATTCCTCAAACTGACCTCCTGCATGGGTCAGACTAGGCTCTATTTCACTAATCAGAACATCAAAGTCGGGAAGTCGTGGCCTAATGGTTAGAGAGTCGGACTCGTAATCCAAAGGTTGTGAGTTCGAGTCTCGGGCCGGCAGGGATTGTAGGTGGGGGGAGTGACTGTCCAGCGCTCTCTCCACCTCAATACCACGACTGAGGTGCCCTTGAGCAAGGCACTGAACCCCCAACTGCTCCCCGGGCGCCGCAGCATAAATGGCTGCCCACTGCTCCGGGTGTGTGTTCACAGTGTGTGTGTGTGTTCACTGCTGTGTGTGTGCACTTTGGATGGGTTAAATGCAGAGCACAAATTCCGAGTATGGGTCACCATACTTGGCCGTATGTCACTTCACTTTCACTTTCACTTTCAAACAGGTAACCCTTTAGTCAATTTAACTTTCACACTTTTTCATTAAAACTACTTTAAATTGCATAAAACACTACAGTTTTTGCTGTCAAGTTTCAAATCCGTATACACAGCATCACTTTTTGGACCGTTAATCTCGACTGCAGTTCATTAGTTTGCAGCAGTGCTTTGACTTTCTCTTCTGTCAGACTGAAAAAAGCTGTTGTTCCTCGGTTTGTTCTGCTTGTGTTACTGACATTATGAGGGTCTACAACGGTCTGATGAGATTGTTTCCTCACCTGAGATGTTGACAGTATATGTGGCTGAGCTCTGGACTCGATCTCTGTGAGTAACATTGCATCTCCACTCTCTGTTGTGATCTTCATTCAGGAGTGTTGTAGTCAGAGTGATGATACAGTGATCTGATGCTGATATCTGATATCTGGAGTCTGATATCTTCAGTTTAACACCAGCCTGATTCACCCAGAACAGCTTAATTCTCTCAGAACGGGTCCAATCATCACAAAAGACTCCAGCATATGAATACAACCGACAGAAGAGAGTCACAGAGCGGCCTGCACTGATCTCAGTCTGTGAGGATGATGAAGATGATGAAGAGACTGAAACACAGAATAACACACACATCACACACTCTTCAATGGAAAAGTTAAAATTTGAAATAAATGAGCTCTTTTTAAATAGAGCTCTGGACGTCACGTGACCCTCATCAACTTCCCCTCGTCCTCCTCCGGAGACTCTTCAAACGCCTGGAGTGGTACAAATGGACACAATCTAATTTTGTGATGAATATTCAACTTTGAAGTCTGCCGGTGTTCTGTAGATTTGTGCTAACTTACCCTGTCAGATTTTGCTACCTCTTATTAAAACAGTAAATGTAAAATGATGGTTTATTAACGTCTACACCGACCCTGTAGGTAGCCAGCATAGTTATATCACTGTGAGTACAGTAGACATCATAAATGTCATCAAATCTTAACCCGTTTAATCCCAATTTCTTCTCCCAGAGATGAAAATATCCAAACGATCTGATAGAATATGATAGGAATATGATAAAATGATTTCCCCTTTGCTTTCCCCGCCTGTTCTAGCATCCTGGTGCACAACAGCTGTTTAAATAGTAAGGTTTGTAAGGTCTAAACAGTCTGGTTTTAAATTATTGTTTGACCAATGTCCATACAAGGCTACAGCCAATGAGCGCTATTGACCACATAATCATGAAATTACCATGAAGAACATGCAGAAAAACTCGAGCATCAGCTCCTTGTTGTTGTTCATTCACATACTGTCGGCAGAAGTAAGATCCATAATCTTCTTCTGTGACGTTCTTGATGTTCAGAGAGCAGTCGGACCCCAGACTCAGTCTCTCATGTCTCTCTGTGTCTTTCTTTATCCCTCCAGCAATCAGTTCATCTGCTGCTGAATCTCTGAATCTTTCATAGTTCCATGTAGTCGAGGTGCAGTCATGAAGAGCATTATTACACGGCAGACGGACATTTTGACCAGAACTGATGAACACATGAGTCTCATTCACTTCACTGGAACCTGAAACACAAGAACATCTGAGTGATCATTATTATATATTAATAAATGAAAACATACAGCATACCAGCATAAAAACCAGAATATTCAGGTCATACAGAAGACTGTGAGAAGTGAAGAGAGAAAGATGAGTCCCAGCAGACACAGATCACACTCATCAGCCATCTTCTCTTTCTGTCAGTCTTCCTCTTCATTATATTGCACACAACTCTCTTTAAATACTGTCAGCTCTTCCTGTGTTTGTTCACTTGCTCTGATCTGATTGACTGAGCTGCATTTGACTGACAGTTCATCATTGCATGCGACTGATATTGATTTATCAGTGTTTCTGTCTGATCTTCACACTGTTACCAATTACATTTGCTCTGAATCTCACCTGAACCATAAGATTCATGATTGCTTTTTGAAAGATGCATTGACACAAAAAACTACACAGCAGCTGAAGCATATGATGAAGGTTTGTTGTATTTATGCAAATGATTAAAATAATTGTGGGTCCCACTTTATATTAGGTGGCCTTAACTACTGTGTACTTACAGTTAAATTAATCATTTGGTACAATGCACTTATTGTGTACATACATGTTTTTACATTGTACTTATATTTTTAAAAATATCTATATGTAATTAATTTCTGTAATTACATTTATATTTACACTGTTGACCCATCCCTTACACCTTAACCCACCCTTAAACCTACCCATACCACGTAACCTGTCCCTAACCTTACCCGTATCCCCTCAATAGCAGCAGAAGTGTTCTGCAATACAATAGATACACAATAAGAACATTGTACTTATTTTTTGATGTAAGTACATAGCAGTTAAGGCCACCTAATATAAAGTGTAACCTAATTGTGATTATGGAATCAAACTCTGTCTTTATAAAGTTTTACAGTAGTGTTTTGCATCTATTCAAGAGCCAGGACTTTCTTACAATGCCGAGATGGTTGACAGCCATTGTACACTTTCATAACTAAAATAGTGTATTAATTATAGCAGCTGTAATGTTTTTGTTTTTTTTCAGAGCTGTGATCTCACTCTTGAGGTTTGGAAACATGAATTTGACTGCAGTAGAGCAGTGATCATCTCTGAAACCAAATTAGGGTGACGATGTGAAAGGTCTTCCGGAAGCAAAAGAGATGGAAAGCACCAGGCCCAGATTGTGTTACACCAGTCTGTCTGAAAACCTGTGCTGACCAGCTGGCCCACATCTTTTCAAGATCTTCAACAGATCACTCGAGCTGTGCGAAGTCTCTTCCTGCTTCAGACGGTCCACCATCATCATCATCGTCATTCACTTCCAGGGCAAAATAAACATGGATGTTATGTGAGGCCATTTGTGGATTTTAAGACAGTGAGAGAAGACGCGGTACAATCAGAACAGTTCTTCTCACAGAACGTTTTAAAATGACTGATCTGCTGTTTGATCATCTGTTTGGATTAAAGGTGGGGTAAGTGATTTCTGGTAGCCAGTGTTGATATTTGAAATCACCAAAACAAACACGCCCCTATTTTGATAGCTCCGCCCCACACATACGTACACATCCCAGGCAACGATTAGTTCTGTGAAACAAAGCAAAACCAATGTTTCTCACCGATCGAGAAGAAACAAAGCAACCTCAGCGCCCAATCACAAGCCTTATTTTTTATAATTATTTTATATTATATATATATATATATATATATATATATATATATATATATATTATACCCTTAATCCATTACACAAGCCAGCTTAGTTTAATAGTAATTATTAAGCTTTTATTTAAAATCAATGTAAACATATAGATAATATGCAATATAAATAAGTTAGAATCAATAGCTTTAAGCATGCCTACATGTGAGCTTAGATCTTTAAGTGTTTATAACTCTATAAACTAACTTTAACTTGCACTTATATGGTAAGATGTTTTCTTTAAGTTTTCCTCATTCGTGGATAGATCGTTTCATGATCGTGCTGTGTAAATGTGTTTAAATTCTTCATATTGACTCTCTCACAAGAAGTGAATCACAGTTTCAAGGCATGTGATTGGTTGCTCGTTACTGATTGTTATCCACGTCGGCGCTAATGATGTTCGACTTCGCGAGTCGGAGATCACTAAAAATAATGTTAAAGAGGTGTGTGAACTTGCAAGTACGATGTCAGACACTGTAATATGCTCTGGTCCGCTCCCTGCTTAGCGGGGTGATGAGATTCATAGCAGACTGTCGTCACTTAATGGCTGGATGTCTAAGTGGTGCCCGCAAAATAACATGGGCTTTATAGACAATTGGATGAGTTTTTGGGGCAGACCTGACCTGTTGAAAAGAGATGGTGTTCATCCCTCCGGCAGTGTTGCCGCTCTTCTCTCTAGAAATATGGCATATAGTCTTAGAGTTTGTACTTGACTAACTGTGGGTTTTGTCTGGTCAGAGGAGAACTGGCCCCCCGACTGAGCCTGGTTTCTCCCAAGGTTTTTTTCTCCATTCTGTCACAGAGGGAGTTTTGGTTCCTTGCCGCTGTCGCCTCTGGCTTGCTCAGTTGGGGACACCTAATTTCTAGCGATTATCGCCGATTTGATTGCACAGATACTATTTAAACTAAACTGAGCTAGACAATGACATCTCTGAATTCAATAATGAAATGCCTTTAACTGAAAATTGAGTGTTTAATCTTATCATTATATATTACTGACACTCTGTCCACCAAATTGATACTGTTAAGTGCTTTGACACAATCTGTATTGGTAAAAGCGCTATATAAATAAAGGTGACTTGATGTCACACTTTCGAGTGCACACGCTCCATTAACTCAGCCTGAGTTGACAGAGAAAGTTGATGATCAGCTTCATGGTACCAACAAAGCTGGATTGGACTGGTTTTGTTTTGTCAACTCAAAACTAATCCTGTAACCCTGAGTTTGCTCAGCCACCATTTACAATCATATGGGGGGGGGCTCTTCTCAACCACCACCAGTGTGCAGCATCCACTTGCTCACCACACACCAGCTACAGGTGGAGAGGAGAGAGAGTGATAGAGCCAATCCAGTGGATGAGGATTATTAGGAGGCCATGATAGACAGGGGTCAGTGGAGGGAATCTGGCCAGGACACGGGGTTATACCCTTTCTCTTTATGATGAATGTCATGGGATTTTTAATGACCACAGAGAGTCAGGACCTCGGTTTAACATCTCAACCGAAAGATATATAACTCTGTGGACGTATTGTTTCCATAACAACATGCTGAAACATGGCAATTTTTTTTACAGTCGCGTTATAATACATTTTGTGTAGCCTATATGACAGATTTGTTCTGCACATGTTGCTCTTAGTGTGGTACCTTACTTTTCAAAGTGATTCAAGCAATAAACCATCATGGCCGTAAGTGTTTTTTGAAGTGTCTCAGCAGAGTATTGCAGTTATGTATCGTGGGGGGTATATAGCATTTTTTTCAGTTTGAATATCGTTATAAAATTACAATACGAATTCTGGAAATTTTCACATGAGCCAATATTTTATTCACAATAGAACATAGAGAACATAACAAATGTTTAAATGGAGAAATTTTACAAAATGTATCCACTAAATGAGCTCATTTCAAATTTGATGCCCGCTACAGGTCTCAAAAAAGTTGGCACGGGGGCAACAAAGGGCTGAAAAAGCTATATATTTAGAAAAGATTCAGCTGGGAGAACCTCTAGCAACTAATTAAGTTACCGTATTGACCCGAATATAAGACGACCCTGATTATAAGACGACCCCCCTTTTTTCCAGATGTACCTTTTGGAAAAGGCTTTTTGAAAACCAAAAATATTTTGTCTTAAATTATTTTCATATTGCATATTTTTCCTATTTTAATTTTTGTTTTGAAAGTATGGTAAATACTGGTAAAATTTACCAACAATCACATTTAAAAATATACACTTTCTGATATACCATAAAAATAACAGGTAGCCCATCTGAATTATATAACATTCAGTCTATCCATCTCATAGTAGCCTACCAAAATTTAATTAGCGTCGCCTTCAAATCTGGGTACTGTCTTACATTTTAAAATCACACAAGACCTTGGACTTCAGAAAACACAGTGGATCAACACCAGCAGATGACATGGCAACCCAAACCATCACTGACTGTGGACACTTTACACTGGACCTCAAGCAACGTGGATTGTGTGCCTCTCGTCTCTTCCTCCCGACTCTGGGACCCTGATTTCCAAATGAAATGCAAAATTTACTTTCATCAGAGAAAATAACTTTGGACCACTCAGCAGCAGTCCAGTCCTTTTTGTCTTTAGCCCAGGCGAGACGCTTCTGAGGCTGTCTGTTGTTCAAGAGTGGCTCGGCACAAGGAATGTGACAGCTGAAACCCATGTCTTGCATACGTCTGTGCGTAGTAGTTCTTGAAGCACTGACTCCAGCTGCAGTCCACTCTTTGTGAGTCTCCCCCACATTTTTGAATGGGTTTTGTTTCACAATCCTCTCCAGGGTGCGGTTATCCCTATTGCTTGTACACTTTTTTCTACCACATCTTTTCCTCCCTTCACCTCTCTATTAATGTGCTTGGACACAGAGCTCTGTGAACAGCCAGCCTCTTTTGCAATGACCTTTTGTGTCTTGCCCTCCTTGTGCAACGTGTCAATGGTCATCTTTTGGACAACTGTCAAGTCAGCAGTTTTCCCCATGATTGTGTAGCCTGCAGAGCTAGACTGAGAGACCATTTAAAGGCCTTTGCAGGTGTTTTGAGTTAATTAGCTGATTAGAGTGTGGCACCAGATGTCTTCAATATTGAACCTTTTCACAGTATTCAAATTTTGAATTTTAGTTGTCGGTTATAATCATCAAAATGAAAAGAAATAAACATTTGAAATATATCGGTATGAATATAATATACAAGTTTCACTTTTTGAATGGAATTAGTGAAATAAATAAACTTTTTGATGATATTCTAATTATATGACCAGCATCTGTATGTGTATATATATATATATATATATATTAGGGCTGGTAATTTAATGTATTAATTAGATTAATTTAATTACGGTGAAAAATAACGCGTTAAAATTATTAACACATTTAACGCACTTTAACCCCAGACCCACGTGGGTCATCTGACATTTCCTACTGTTGACTGATGACAAATATGAGGCAGGGCAACAACTCACTGCGTGATGGAGCCTAGAGAACGTATTTACAATGTTCCTAAAATTCGAGATATGGGGAAAAAATGCCTGTTTGAGTTTTTGTCTCATATTTACATCATATAGTTAAGCAATATCACACGAGCAATAAGCTAAGTGGAATATCACAAGAGTACAAATGTGATAGTGATCATATACAACAGTTCAGTAAGTAAGTTAATATTGTGTTATTTTAGACACAATGTTGTCTGTTTTGCTCAATTTTGCCAACGAAAATATAAAGACAAAGCAGAACTGTTCGTCTCCAAGCAACACAAAGCGGCATTTAATTTCTTCATCCTGGTTTGTGTGTCATCATTGAATGCAAGATTCAGAATGCAGGAGTAATGGATATAACTGATACGACACATTCCCTGCTTTTAATATCTGAAGAATTAATGCAGCAGGACACAGCTGATCACTTAGAAAGACCTGTGAGGCAACTGTTCCAATACTTATGCTCACATCAGATAGTCAGTCCTCTGTCGTGTGTGTCATGTGTTCCTGCCTCTTGTTTCCTTATTTGGTCATGTTCCTGTCCTTGTTAAGTGTGATTAGTAGTTTATTCAGTTCAGCTGTGTTAGTCTAATTATCAGTAATTGTCATGTGTATTTAGTTCCTGCCTGTTTAGTTAGTTTTGGTCTGGTCTACTCATTACTCCCTGTCATGCCCTGATGTCTACATTAAAGACTGTTAATTTGAGTTTATCCTCGTCTGCGTGTTCCTCGTTCCTCCCTGCTGTGTGCACCGTGACAGATAGAGGGATGAAACTCTAAAAGTGTTGAACTTCTTAGCTGCTAAAACATCTGTGTGTTGAATCACCCAATAATAAAATGTGACATTCTGTAGTTTGTCTCATATTAATCTTTTCATCATATTTGCAAATGTCTTGACTCCACAGCCAACAGAGAAATTTTGTCTTCACTGTTCCGGTATTTATGGAGGGCACTGTATATATATAAATACACATACATGTTCAATGTTCAATTTATTTATAAAGCACATTTAATACAACTTTAGTTGACCAAAGTTCTGTACATAAAACATAAACCTAAACATAAACATCTAAAAAATTGACAAATCTAAGCAATGCATTTAGTATTGCATATGCTAAGTACATAAATACAACAAAAAACATATAACCTTAAAAACAACCTGATCATCTATTAGTTAAAAGCACAGGAGAAAAGATGAGTTTTTAACAAACATTTAAATTCAGACACTGTAGAAGCAGTTTTGATAGATAGAGGCAGAGCGTTCCATAATTTGGGACCAGCAACAGAGAAGGCTCTATCTCCCCTACATTTTTTACGTCTTGTTCTGGGAACCCACAACATGTGTGTAGTCTGAGATCTCAGTGACTTAACAGGATTATAAACAGTAAGCAACCCTGAGAGATATTGAGGAGCAAGACAATTCACAGCTTTGTACACAAAAAGCAGAATTTTAAACTCAATACGATACTGCAGTGGTAACCAGTGCAACGAACGTAAGGTAGGTGTATTGTGCAGCTGCATTTTGAACCAACTGAAGTCGATGTATAGATGAGACTGACAAACCATAATAAAGCGAGTTACAATAAGCGAGTCCCAAAGAGATGAAAGCATGTATTAGTCTCAAAGCTCTTCCTGCTCAGGAAGGGTTTAACCTTCGCTAATCTACGAAGATGGTAAAAGCCGGAGCTCACAGTAGCATTAATTTGTTTATCTAGCCTTAGTTCGCAGTCAAGTATAAATCCCAGATTTTTAGTGTTGTGGACTTGATATTGTCAGTCCTGTCTTGTGTTTCCCCCTCCTCTCGTGCCCATATTTGGTTTGTTCCTGTTCCTGTCATTATGAGTTGATTTGTAACCATCCGTGTTTGATTTGCTCCCCACCTGTTTGAGTTCTTCCCATTTGATTTCCTCGTGTTCTTAAGCCCTGTGTTTCCCTGTCTCTATGTCAGCTGTTATATGTCAACCTGTCTGTTTGGATGTTCCGTGTCTCTTTGTTAAAATAAATTCTAAGTTTTGTTATCCCTCGTCTCTTCGTCTCCCTGGATCCCGAGAGGAACGTGACAGAACAGCTGACCAAAAAATTCAACAGTGGCCGCGCCAGTTTACCCCGGTTTGTTTTCCCTTTTTGAAAAGTTTTTTGTTGTTCCTGTTTTTTGTTCCCGCGGCGATGGAAGTCGCCGCGCAGGTCTTCGCCCTTGCCCGACGGAATCTCCCCTTCTACGAGTATGCGGCCGAGTTCTGTAAGCTCGCGAGGGGAATGCCGCTGGAAGACGCGGGCATTCTCCATCTTTTCCGGCTCGGAGCCAACCTCCACCATCCCATGGAGCTCCCAGACACCACGGGACTGTGTTGGAGAGAGGCTATTTACCGGTGTCTGGGAAGCGTCCGGGCCCGAGCCGGAACTAGCCCGCCATCCGCGGCCCCCCCTCACCAGCCGCCAGTCGCAGCTCACGGAAGCCCGCCGCCGTCCGCGGCTCACTATCCCCAGCCGCCGTTTGCGGCCCACGCAAGCCCGCCGCCGTCCGCGGCCCCCTCTCACCAGCCGCCGATCGCGGCTCACGAAAGCCAGCCGCCGTTTGCGGCCCACGCAAGTCCGCCGCCGTCCGCGGCCCCCTCTCACCAGCCGCCGATCGCGGCTCACGCAAGCCGGCCACAGGTACCCCTAGGACTATTGGTGGAGTATGAGGGGATGTTGTGCCCGCCAGAGCCTGCCCCTCGCAAGTGCCCGCCAGAGCCTGCCCTTCGCAAGTGCCCGCCAGAGCCTGCCCTTCGCAAGTGCCCGCCAGAGCCTGCCCTTCGCAAGTGCCCGCCAGAGCCTGCCCTTCGCAAGTGCCCGCCAGAGCCTGCCCTTCGCAAGTGCCCGCCAGAGCCTGCCCTTCGCAAGTGCCCGCCAGAGCCGGCCCCTCGCAGGTGCCCGCCAGAGCCGGCCCCTCGCAGGTGCCCGCCAGAGCCGGCCCCTCGCAGGTGCCCGCCAGAGCCGGCCCCTCGCAAGTGCCCGCCAGAGCCGGCCCCTCGCAAGTGCCCGCCTGAGCCGGCCCCTCGCAAGTGCCCGCCAGAGCCGGCCCCTCGCAAGAGCCCCTCTCCGCTGGTCCCGTCCAGCACCGCGCTGCAAGAGCGCCCCCTTGAATCCGCGCTGCAAGAGCGCCCCCTTGAATCCGCGCTGCAAGAGCGCCCCCTTGAATCCGCGCTGCAAGAGCGCCCCCTTGAATCCGCGCTGCAAGAGCGCCCCCTTGAGCCCGCGCTGCAAGAGCGCCTCCCTGTCTTCGCGCTGCAAGAGCACCGCCCAGAGCCTGCGCCACGAAAGCGCTTCCCTGTCTCCGCGCTGCAAGAGCGCCCCCTTGAATCCGCGCTGCAAGAGCGCCCCCTTGAGCCCGCGCTGCAAGAGCGCCTCCCTGTCTTCGCGCTGCAAGAGCGCCCCCTTGAATCCGCGCTGCAAGAGCACCGCCCAGAGCCTGCGCCACGAAAGCGCTTCCCTGTCTCCGCGCTGCAAGAGCGCCCCCTTGAATCCGCGCTGCAAGAGCGCCGCCCAGAGCCTGCGCTGCCAGAGCGCCCCCCTCTGCCTGCGCCACGAAGGCGCTTCCTAGAGTTTCCGCTGGTCCCGTCCAGCACCGCGCTGCCAGAGCGCCCCCCAGTGCCTGCGCCACGAAGGCGCTCCCTAGAGTCCGCTTCCCCTGAACCCCAGCCCAGGACCACCTCTAATTTCCCCAGGAAAATTTTGGGGGGGGGTAGTAGGGCTCCTGCCAGAGAGGCCGAGGTGGGGGCTGGGGCCGAGGTCTTGGAGGCAGACCCGCCATGGCATCCCAAGTCCCCTGACCCGCCATGGCCGCCCGAGTCCCCTGACCCGCCATGGCCGCCCGAGTCCCCTGACCCGCCATGGCCGCCCGAGTCCCCTGACCCGCCATGGCCGCCCGAGTCCCCTGACCCGCCATGGCCGCCCGAGTCCCCTGACCCGCCATGGCCGCCCGACTCCTCTGATCCGCCATGGCTCCCGGAACGGGCGCCGCCCTGGAGGCCGTCTGTGTCTCCTGTTCCCTAGAGGCCTCCAGAGCGCCCACCCCCCCCCTCCCCATTGGATGTTGCTAGGCGCGGGACGCGCCTTCCGGGAGGGGGGAGTAATGTCAGTCCTGTCTTGTGTTTCCCCCTCCTCTCGTGCCCATATTTGGTTTGTTCCTGTTCCTGTCATTATGAGTTGATTTGTAACCATCCGTGTTTGATTTGCTCCCCACCTGTTTGAGTTCTTCCCATTTGATTTCCTCGTGTTCTTAAGCCCTGTGTTTCCCTGTCTCTATGTCAGCTGTTATATGTCAACCTGTCTGTTTGGATGTTCCGTGTCTCTTTGTTAAAATAAATTCTAAGTTTTGTTATCCCTCGTCTCTTCGTCTCCCTGGATCCCGAGAGGAACGTGACAGATATGGGGTAAGAGAGTCAATTTTGCCCTTTTGATCCAAACAAAACAACTTGTGTTTTATCATTATTTAGATGTAGAAAGTTATTTGTAAGCCACGTTTTCAGTTCAAGGAGACAAGCAGTTAAATGATTTACAGTAGAATTATTATCATCACGCTTTAGTGGTATATATAGAGCTGGGTATCATCAGCGTAGCAATGATATGATACACCATATCTCCTAAATATAGATCCCGTGGGTAACATATACAGTGAAAACAATATCGGTGCCAGGATTGATCCCTGGGGTACACTACATATAGAATGCGCTACAGAAGAGGAGTGCTTGCCAATGCTGACTGAAAATTTTATTTTGGACAGAAAAGATCGAAACCAGTAAAGTACAGTGCCTCTAATACCTATACAATGTTCCAACCTAGACAACAAGATACCGTGGTCAACAAAATCAAATGCTTAACTAAGGTCTAAAAGCACTAATGCCATAATATTGCCCGCGTCGGTCGTAAGTAAAATATCATTAAGAACCTTCAAAAGGGCAGACTCTGTACTGTGCAAACTTTTAAAATCAGACTGAAAAACATCAGAGATACCACTAATACTCAAATGGTTTTTTAATTGCAAAAATACAGCAAATTCATCAATAAATGTGTTATTGGATACTGGTGGTCGATAAATTAAAATGGTCAAAACAGGCCTAGAACAGTCCAAAATGGATTAACTGTGCCTCAAAACTAGTAAAACTGGATGTGGATAACAGTTTACATTGCAGCGTATTTTTAAAACTCGTCACCAGTCCTCCTCCATGCCCAGTTAGACGGGGAGTATTAAAAAATTAATAATCGGGAGGCGTATACACACGTGGTCAGAATTGTTGGTACCCTTCGTAAATATGATCAAAGAAGGCTGTGAAAATAAATGTGCATTGTTAGAAAAAAAAAAAAAAATCACAAAAATCTCAAAGCTTTCATTGGATAATAATAATTTAAAATGGGGGGAAATATCATTATGAAATAAATGTTTTTTTCTCAAATACATATTGGACACAATTACTGGTCCCCCTAGAAATTCTTATAAATAAAATATATCTGAAATATATTCCCATTCATATTCACAATTTTGAGCACTCCCGGGTGATTATGAACATGGAATTATCCAGCCATGGCTTCCTGTTTCACAGAAATATAAATAGGAGGGAAAACAAAGTCCAAATTCAAAATTAATCATCATCACAATGAGAAAAAACAAAGAATATATTTCTGATGTGCAGCAAAAGATAATTGAGCTTCACTAATTAGTGACGCGGCTTTAAGAAAAGAGCTAGAGCAGTGAAAATTCCCATTTCCACCATCAGGGCAATAATTAAGAATTTCCAATCAACATAAAATGTTAGCAAACTGCCTGGAAGAGGACATGTGTCTATATCGTCCTAATGCATGGTCAGAGGAGAGTTTGAGTGGATAAAGACTCTCTGAGGACCACAGCTGGAGAATTGCAGAAAATAGTTGAGTCTCGGGGTCAGAAAACCTTTAAAAAAAATGGTCAAACAGCCCCTACATCAGCACATGTTGTTTGGGAGGGTTTCGAGAAAAATTCTCCTCGCTCATCCAAAAACAATCTCCAGCATATTCAGTTATCAGACACGACTGGAGCTTCAGATGGGACTGGCTTCTATGCTCAGATCAAACTAAAACATGAGCTTTTTAGCAGCAAACTCTCAAGATGGGTTTGGTGAACACTGCTGAAATATACTGCTGTATTTTTGATGTTGTGGGCCTATATTTCTGCTGGAGGTCCTGGACATCTTGTTTAGACGCATGGCATCATGTATTCTATCAAATACCAACAGATAAAAAATCAAAAAGCGACTGACTCTGTTAGAAATCTTATAATGGGCCATGTTTGGATCTTCCAACCGTACAATAATCCAAACACAAACCTCAAAAACAACACAAAAATGGGTCACTGAGCACAAAACCAAGCTTCTGCTGGTCATTCCAGTCCTCTGACCTGAACCCTGTAGAAGATGAGTGACCTGAAGAGAAGAAGCTGTGAATCTAAAGGGTCTGGAGTGACTCTGGATGAAGGAATGGTCTCTGATCTCTCGTCAGGTGTCTCTAACCTCATCAGGCATTATAGGAGAACATTCAGAGCTGTTAAACTGGCAAAAGGAGGTTTCAGAAAGTATTGAATAAAAGGGTGCCGTTAATTGTGGCCAATGTGTATTAGAGAAAAACATTTATTTCATAATGATATTTCCCCCCATTTAAAATTCTTATTATCCAGTGAAAGGTTAGATTTTTGTGAATTTTTTACAAATAAAAGATCAAAAGGATTAACAATGCAGATTAATTTTCACAGCCTTCTTTGATCATATTTACCAAGGGTGCCGATATTTTTGGCCATGCCTGTGTGTGTGTGTGTGTGTGTGTGTGTGTGTGTGTGTGTGTGTGTGTGTGTGTGTATATATATACAGACACACATATAAATGTATGACTCCACCAGACAGGGCCACCGGCAAAGGGTATAAGTATCGCTTTTTATTTCTCCTCTTTCCTGCTACTTGTTTCACTTCTGTTTTTATAACCATTTCTTACTATGTGTAAGTTGTTGTTGTTTTTTAGCATGTGTGTTTCGCTCAGTATTATTTTTTTAGGATTACTGAGACAACAAATAAAAATCAAACTACATTAGTTTATATTTTAATTTTTTGGTCCCTTTTGAACATTCTGTTGACACGAAGTAATGTTGCAACTACATATCAACAAACTCTCATACGAGTATTAGTAGACTGTCTGCTTCATATCTACTAACTCATTGTGTTGGTCTCCCAACAGATATTCTACTGACTATAAGTAACTTTGCAAGAACGTGTCAACTTAATCTAACCCTAACCCTATCAATCAACTAATACACTACTAACACTCTAATGAGAGTCAGTAGAAATGTATGAGGTACCACGTAGGATTTAAATCAAACTTAGCTTATCAATACATACATAAAACACATGCATATACACCTATAAATGTATACATGTATACTATTGGATGTTCAAAATATATATATATATATGAACTACACGTGCACATTAATATGAAATCCATACCAATACATATTATGTTAGTAATGAATGCATGTATTAATCAAGAACTAATGAAGAACTAACTTAACTACGACATGAGTCATATGAATTACCACATGAATTACACCACCTTAATTACATGTTAGTTCCTGCATGTTAGTTAATGTATTAATTAGCACTTTGGGGTAAACTAAATCAAACGTGCTCTAGAAGAAAGATTCATGAAAATGGCACACTGCAAAATTGTTTATAAATTTTCCACCTGCAGCTATGTCACAAACATCAGTGAATGACAGTGGATTTCTTGCAATATTTACGTTTAACCAAACTCATCCAACGCACAATGATGCATTCATAATTAAAAACAACTTCATCTCATCCTGTTTGGAGTGATTCCACTGCTGCCCTCCTACAATAATGTATTCATTAAGCAGATGCAATTTTCCAAATTAAAATCAGTGTTAGCATAGAGATGATGGTTATGTTATGGATTGGTTTACTGTCTTTATATCATAATAATGCACTGAAATCAGACGTTTGTCTTGTGTTCTTGCTCTTCTTTTGGGCCATTATTGCCCCTTCAAAATGTAGTCTGGTGCCTTTTAAATAGTGTCTATTTACACAAAGTGCAGACGCCTTGTTGGCAGCGGTTATTTACCTCTGCTCGCTATCGTAACAATATTACAAAAGACAGCTATTTCTATGCAATTTCAGTGGCGTAAGTGGTAAAGTGTGTACCACAGTGTTTTTGACGCAAGAGACCCGAGTTCACGTCCGCCTTTTACCGAAATCGTTCTTCTCCCTTTTCACATCTCTTATTACATCGGTACGGAGCCCGGGAAGTCACCTGTAGGAGAAAAAAAAACAATCCGTGCCGACGGTTTTGCAATCCGTTCCCTCAGTTTATAAACCGTACTCACGGATTCTTAAACTGTTCCCTCGGTTTAACAAATCGTGCCCACAGATTAATAAACCGTACCCACGAATTTCCAATCCGTGCGCTCGGTTTTTGAATCCGTACCCACAGATTCATAATCCGTGCGCACGCTTTCGCAATCCGTTCCCACGGGTTTTTAAACTGTACTCACGGATTTGTGGCCCCGCCCCCCAGTCTGGGCCGGCAGATTCAACCAGGCCACCTATTTAGGTGCGGGATGCATATTGTGTTTAAACTATATTTTACAAAATGGATAATTTCCTGAACTTTCTAATAAACGATAGAGAGTTGGATGACGCCACTCTGTCAGTGTTTCGAGAGGAGAAGGTAAAAAGCAAAACAAAACAAATAATGTACAGGGTTTGTTGTCATTATTTGCTCTCTGGCTGAATGCAATGTTATAATAGGCCTAGTTATTTCATAATAACATTAGCCAGTGAAGCCTTACCTGCATCTAAATCTGACAACATGAAACAAACTTAGGTTGTCACTTTTCCAGTGAGGAAACATAAAAGTATGCAGTATATTTCTTAATGCCATTTGATTAAAGACCATCTCCATCTCAGTATAAGACAGTTCAACTTCACATACAGTAAATACATTAATAAAAATGTTTTGGTGGCAAAAAATATAGGAAGCTTGAAAAGCAGGAATCAAAGTGAAACTGCAGCATCTGTTGGTCATAAAATACAAATAAATAGGCTAATGAAAGGGATAATAAAATGAATAATAATTCATAATTAGTCCAAAAAATTAAATTCTGTCACAATTTACTCAAGTGAACTATCCATTTAATGAAATAAAGCTTTTGTAGGCAGATTGTCTTTTACGTTTTTTTCCTCTTTTATTTTAGATTGATTGCTATGCAGTCAATAGTATGTCAGATGAGCAACTACTGACATACGTCCCCAGATTTGGAGACCGGATAGCAATAAGGCAGTACTGCAGAAGAGAAGTAGCTGCATTAGAAGGAAATACCACAGTATCTAAAGCCACAGAAAACCTCATGGCAAAATTGCAAGGAAAGCGGGACAGAAAGAGGAAGTATTGTGATAATCGTTCAGAAAAACTCAGTGGAAACACAAATGCCCAAAAAACTGAGCGAAGTTACCAAATGGGACTGTTTGAAGAGGTCCGTGGCTCCTTCATCCAAATCAAAGAAAAACGAGGTGGTGGAACCAGACACTTAAAGGCTTTAAAGAGTGCTTCCATGGCAGAACTTTTGGAGTGTGGCAAGGAGCTGTTCTTTCCAAATGGAAAAAATAAAATATTTGAGCTGAAATTAAGAGACTTCACAGAAGAAGAAGTAGATTCACAAACAACATTATGTGAACAATATGAAATGAGGAAGGTACAGATACTGAGACTGTATCTGTCTTGCAAGAGGACAGACACAACTGCAAGCACAAGCATTCAAAGAGTAGATGAGTATGTAACTGATGGTCCTTCTACCTCTGCCGTGCCATGTGAATGCGATGAAGAACCTGTTGCCATAACTGAGGACAACAATTCCATCATAGATTCATCATTTTTGTCAGAAGACGGTGTAGTGATCATAGAACCAGGTATAATGAATGTAATGCACAGTTCAATTTCAACTGATGAAGAAATTCAGTTTGGATATACTGTTTTGCAAGACAGTACAATACTGGATGACACTCTGCCAATGGACCCTCCTGAAATAGTGCAAGATGAGCCACAGCCTACCAAGTTAAGGCTTCACAGGGGAAACATTTTCCAAGATCTTAATGCAGCTTTCACAAATGGCTTAATATATGTCAGTGACTGTCATGTAGAAACTGAGATGGTCCTACCTAATGGTAGCACTGAGAAAGGAGAAGACAATGGTGGAATTCTCAGAGGTGCACTGAGTGAGTACTGGGGTACTTTTTTCATGAAATGTACAGCAGGAAGCACATTAAAGGTACCCATGACAAGACATGATATGAAAGATGAATGGGAAAACGTAGCTAAAGTGATGGTTCTTGGTTACAATATTGTCCAATACTTTCCCATTGTGTTGGCCAAGCCTTTTCTGTGTTACTGCCTTGGACTTGAAATTGATGAGAATGAGCTCTTTACAGCATTTTTGGAGATGGTTCCTCAAGAGGAAAAGCAGCTTGTTGAAGAAGCAATGAAAGACTTTACATGTGTCTCTGAAAGAGAAGAATGGGTCGAATTCTTGGAAGCTCATGATGTGAAACTTGTTATCACAGAAAAAAACGCCAAGCAGATCTTACTTGACGTGGCACACAAAGAAATTGTGCAAGATCCAGCTTACATAGCAGAGTGTTGGAGTCCAGTTTTGAAAGAACTGAAACTGCCACCAGGAGGACTGAATGAACTGATGATCAGCCTTACTCCAACAGCTAGGAAAGTTGTAGCCATACTAAAACATGAAACACTGAACAACAGAGAAAGCCAGATCATGGATTATCTGAAGAGGTTTATCAAGAACTCCAGTGATGTTCGGCTCAGGAAGTTTCTGCGTTTTTGCACAGGTGATTTGATTACTTAAAATATTTTGTTATCATTATTTTCATTAGAATATAACGCTATTGATATTAAACGATTTATATATTTATTTATTACACTTAGTTTATAAATAAGTAAATAGATTAGTATAAAATGTTTTGAATTTTCTGATTTTGTGTGTTATATTATATAGTATTGTTAATATATGTATACATTTTAAATTGTTTACTGAATTAATTGTCTCTTCGTAGGGGCTGATCTCCTTGTTGCAAAGTTTATTCATGTCCGGTTCGTTCAGCCAAAGAGTTTCTTCACAAGAAGTCCCCAGTCACACACCTGTGGATGTGTGTTGGAAGTTTCAAATAATTATACTTCGTACCTTGAGCTTGCAGAAGAGTTTGCAAATGTCCTTGATGCAAACATATGGGTGATGGATATTGCATAAAGGTAAGGTTACAGAAAATAACCAATGTCAGTTATATTTATGAATTATCTAATATTATCCTCAATGTTGTGTTTGTCCAAGGTGGTCAGACAGTATATGCAGCAGCAGCAGAACCAAGTTATTCCATCTTGTATTATTTTATTGATACAACACAATTGTTCTAAAAAATGTTCTTAATTTTACAAAAGCAATAATGTTAGAAGATTATTCATTAGAAGGTTTATTAATTACTGATGTTCTACAGTGTTTTAAAAAATAAACAGAAAGGATCCAAAAGACCATCTGTAATTTTTTTAATAAAATATGTATATGTAGTATACACTACTACAGCAATGGCATTAAAGAGATGAACAGATGAATAACATAACAACAACAACAACAAACAGATAAAAGCCATGACCTGACTACGTTGCTGGTGTTCCCTGAAATTACTGTAACTCTAATAACTAAAGAATTTGAGAACAGTCCATAACAACTTTCTCAGTACTAAATGATTTCTCAGCATGTCTTTATCTCACATTTAACAATGTAGTAAGCTCTTGTCTTAGTGCAAGGTAGAGATCAAGCGCTGTGTACCTATCCTTGGGAAGCCTGAGGTGATGTTGGGCCATGATGTGTGCACACAAGGTGAAAACGTCCTCATCACAAGCGACATCAGAGCGATGGATACATTGATCTTCCCAGGTGGCACAGTCTGCCACCGGTACATGGCATATGTAGTCTTCTGTGTCATATCATTCAGGTAGGGTGTACATAACATCTGGTCGACCGTGGGGTACAAGGCTGTTCCTTGAAGGACGAATCAGGTGGCGGTTCCAAGTGTCTTTGGTGGAATCCAGATCTTCCTGTAAAAGTCACAAATAGTGGTAAAACACTACTCTCTGTGTGTGTGTGTGTGTGTGTGTGTGTGTGTGTTGTTTTTACTACTTTGTGGCGACCAAATGTCTGCACAAAGATAGTAAAATGAGGAAAGTTTGACAACGAGACAACATATTTTATATAAGACTAAAAATGACTCCATATACCACGCCCCTTCACTACACTCAGAAATAAAGGTACAAAAGCTGTCACTGGGGCGGTACCTTTTCAAAAGGTACACTTTTGTACCTATTAGGTTCAAATATGTACACTTTAAGTACTAATATATACCTTTAATATACCAAAATGGACCCTTTAGGTACAAACATGTACCTTTTAAAAACGCACCGCTCCAGTGACAGCTTTTGTACCTTTATTTTGAGAGTGTACAATCTCCCTAAACCTACCCATCACAGAAAACTGGGTCACACTTTAAATTAAATGGCCCTAACACCTGTGCACTTACATAGTAACTAGATGTGTACATAGTATGTAACAACAGTGAAAGTACATATTGGTACATAGTATCTACAGCTCTAATGTTTGTGAATACACATATTTAACAACCCACTGAATGGTATGTGTAAGTACAAATGTATAACAGGACTAATAGCACTTTTTGGTAAAGAAAGTGTTACACTTTATATTAAGCAAACAATTCCTATGGATTTACGATGTAATTACTCTGATGTTACATAGCAGCGGCCAGTAAGTTAGGCTTTGCATATAAATTGTGGTTGGTGTCCAGAATGTTACACTTTATATTAAGTGGACAGTTCCTGAGGAGTTATCATGTACTCCATACTCCAGTCTTGCCCCCCCCCCCCCCCCCCCCCCCCGAACACTATTTTAAATTGCAATAATATTTTACAATATTAGTCTTTTTTTCTGTATTTTTGATCAAATAAATGCAGCCTTGATGAGCAGAAGAGACTTTTTTAAAAAGAATAGAAAATCTAACCTCCCAAACTTTTGAGTTTCTTGAGATATATATGTAAATAAACAATTTTAAATTAAGACCGTTTTCTGTGATGGGTAAGTTTAGGGAAAGAGTAGTGAAGGGCCATACAGTGGGTTTTATCACGGTGAGTTTAACATTCTTTAGTAAGATGTTGTCTTTGTGGACTCCGACTGAAGGACCCCACAACATCATAAATTCCTTATTTTACTATCTTTGTGCGGACATTTGGACCCCACAAAATAGTATAGACAAGGATGTATGTGTATGTGTGTGTGTGTGTGTGTGTGTGTGTGTGTGAGAGAGAGAGAGAGAGAGGATTCACTATTTACCTGGATTACGCCCAGGAAACAGAATAACATAAGGTTCTTGTCCAAAAAGCTACCATCAAAGTTGCCTTCATCTTTTATTTGGTGAAAATATTCAAGCCAAAGTTCCACACACTCTTTTCTAAGGATACCCCACCAACTCTCAATTCTCTGGTTGGCCGTACTTTTGCCATAGATAAAGCTTTTTTCTCCAGCCAGTGAATCAGCATGGCTACATCGCAAGTACCGCTGCATATCCCTAATGGTGCTGTTTTCTGTTCCCATATCTGCTCTCAAGATTCGAGGACAGCCACCAAGACTTCTTACTGTCTCAAGGAAGTAACCCCCTATGACTTTAGGATCACTGCTTGTGCAGTATGCATTCAACCATAGTATTCTCCTTGAGAATCCATCTATAGCCCCATTGATACAAATGCCAAATGGCTTCAATTTATCATAAGAGTCAGCATGCCATAGAAAGTTGGGGCCTTTTGAAAAGTAAGCTCTTCTGTGCAGTCTTCTTTTTCTTCGCATTTCGGTGCCCAGTGGGTCAAGAGTGGACAGAATGAGGCGGATGTCTTCTTTGCGCACATGAAGTCCTCTTTCCTTGCATTTACTGTACATCCATCTATATCCATGCAATGCTCCTGAGCCTTGGAGCTCTTCCCTAACAAACTGAATAACATCAATTAAGTTGTCAAAATGGTTTCTGCGAAATAGTCCATTTCTACTTAAGATTTTTTTAAGTGTTTTCATGCTGATAATAATCCTGTGTTTTACACTTAAAATATGAAGAATTTCTTCATACTTTAGACCTAGATCAAAGTAATGTTGAATTAGCCCAAATCTGTCCATCCTATAGGGTAAGGAATAAATGATGTGAGCTCAAGGTGGAAGCCTAAGGGTAGACAGAGAGAGAGAGACATAGGGCAATATTCCGTACAATGTATTTAAACCACACTGAATGGTCTAAGTCTTCATGTTATGAATGAATAGTACACAAACACATTTCTAAAACTGTAAAAGGATATATAAAGATAAAGCATTCATTAAATATTTTATGATAAACATACTGTCTTAAGTGCACTCATTTATAGTTATAAATTAATTATTATTATGTATTATTTATTATTATTAATGTTATTGTTACATTTAGGCTGCATATGCATTTAGAGGAAGCTTTTAAACAACTTACAAAAGAGGAACAAAACTATTGGTCAAAAGTCAGGCATAATACACAACGCCAGGTTTATTAGACAATAATAATAAAGTGATAAGATAATCACAAATAGATACAAGATTTTGAGGCACATACTTCTTAAATAAATCGTTGTATTCCACCTTGTACCCGCTACAATTGATAGAGAATCACTGTAAGTATGCAGTTAAGATAAGATGATGAATAATAGCTACACAACAAAACAATACAATTCATTAACACGTACCTGGGAATTTGCTGTTCTTCTAATATGAATCCGTGAGTACAGTTTACAAACCCGTGGGAACGGATTGCGAAAGCGTGCGCACGGATTATGAATCTGTGGGTACGGATTCAAAAACCGAGGGTACGGTTTACAAAATCTGAGTGCACGGATTGGCAATTCGTGGGTACGGTTTATTAATCCGTGGGCACGATTTGTTAAACCAAGGGAACAGTTTAAGAATCCTACGGTTTATAAACTGAGGGAACGGATTGCAAAACCGTCGGCACGGATTGTTTTTTTTTCTCCTCCAGGTGACTTCCCGGGCTCCGTACATCGGAAAGGCATTTGTTTTACAAAATAAAATAAAAATGAAGGAAACATTTTAAAAACACTGTTTTAATGCATTTTAGGCATTTTAGACGTTTTAAAATGTCCCGGCAACTGGAGATTTGCCTAGTGGGCAAACTGACTGAATATATTTGAATATATTTTGCCAATATCTCACCTTAGACAATACTTCCAATATTTCCCTTACTGTAAATAATTGTGTGCTGTACATCTATGAAGGAATGTATTGGCAAAAAACTAACTGTAAATCACTATATAAGTAATACAAGCTTTACAGCTTGACAATGTGTTATTTTAAAAGTAATTTTAATTAAAAATACATCAGACGTTTTGACCCGGTCGGTGGAATTGGCAGACGGTTCCTTAACCATCGAGCACAATAGCGCTTCAAAACTTTCTCCAGTTTAAATTTACTGCTACAATATACGTTTTTAAATGTTTTTTCATGATATTATTATTTTTTTCCAAAACCGCCAAACTCAATACACACCTTATTAAAAAAATCATACTATACTGTACATAGTTTGATTTTATTAATAATGTGTTTACTGAGTTTGGCATTTTAAAAACACTGTCTTAAGGCATTAAGCCACATTAAGTGTATTATGGGAGGAAAAGGCTTTATGCATAATTAAACGCATTACGTTCTGGACTCATCTGCTTGTCTATGCATCGTATGCTTTATTAATAATGTGTTTATTGAGTTTGGTCTTTCAAAAACATTGTTTTAATGCATTAAGCCACGTTAAGCATTTTGAAATGTCCCGGCAGTGCCGCTGCTTCCTTTTACACTGAATGCCTTCCGTTTGCACTGAAAAGTTCACGCACATCCACATATGAAATCACTTGCATATACGTATATACACAACTAAAGCATGCGTCTTTCTTATCGGAATTGTATACGTTTGTGAATTTTATTTTGTATGTTTGCGCGAGTGTTTTATGGGTGTGTGTGCGCATCGAGTTTATATGTATGTGCGAGTGTTTATAGGTGTATATGCATGGATCAAGTTTATATGTATGTGCGAGTATGTATAGGTGTGTGTGCATGCAGCGAGTTTATATGTATGTGCGTGTGTTGTTGTAGGTGTAAATGCATGGATCGAGTTTATATGTATGTGCGAGTGTCTATAGGTGTATGCATGCGTCAAGTTTATGTAAGTTACTCACAAGTATGCATTCATTACTACCATAATATGTATTGGTATGGATTTCATATTAGTGTGCACGTGTATTTAATATATATATATTTTGAACATCCAATTTATAGGTGTATATGCACGTGTTTTATGTATGCATTGATAAGCGAAGTTTGATTTAAATCCTACGTGGCGCCTCAGAAATGTAGGTGTAACATTACCTATAGTCAATAGAATGTGTTAAAGGGACCATCAAAATAAAGTTAAACTGAGTTATTTTAGTACTTCAACCAAATACATGGAAATGAAAGAATATTGAATTTATAAATATTGTATTGTAATTTTCCTTAGTTGTCAGTTGTAATCATCAAAATTAAAAGAATTAAACATATGAAATATATCAGTCTGTGTGTAATGAATGAATATAAATTCACTTTTTGAATGGAATTAGTGAAATAAATCAACTTTTTGATGATATTCTAATTATATGACCAGCACCTGTATATGGACTTAAAGTTGACCTCTCTTTAGTTTACTTGTTTTTGGTTAAAGAAAAATTTTGTCATCTAAATGTGAAGTCATTTGACTCGTTGAAATGTTTGTCTGAGGCTGAAACATGTGTGGCAACGTCGTCTCATATTATTGATGTTACTTATGGCATGAAATGTTCAATCAAACCCAGGTCCTGAACCACCTGAATGTTTGTATGTTTTCAAGTCGACTTGATATTGCCATTGATGGTTACAATATATTTCGTGTAGATAGAAAGAGCAAAGGAGGGGGTGTCGTTATATATGTAAATTGTAGACTAAATGCCATTTTGATAAAGTCTATGACTGTTCCTAAGTGCCTTGAAATGTTGGCTATTGATTTAAAATGAGGAAATACCAGACTAACTGTTGCCTGCTTCTATAGACCCCCTTCAGCTAACAAGGAAGCCTTATCTATACTTTCAACTGCACTTGCAGATATTGCGCATCAGAAAGAAATTATTCTCCTTGGTGATTTGAACTGGAATTGGTTGACAGATGTGTCAAGGAACCTTAAAGATTATTGTGATTCTGTAAATTTAACTCAAGTAATAAATGCTCCCACTCGTCCAAACGCAAAGGACTCAAAAAAGTCCACATTAATAGATTTGATCTTAACTAATAACCCAGATAAATGCACACAAATAGGTATTTTCTCAAATGATATAAGTGACCATTGTGTTATTGGTATTGTGTAATTGCAAACTTAAAAAGACAGTGCCACGAATTGTGGAGAAAAGGTATTTCAAATCATTCAATCAGCAAGCTTTTATCCATGATATTTTTAATTTTGATTGGAAAATGGTCTGTTTAATTCCTGATGCTGAATTGGCGTGGTCATATTTTAAGGATTCATTCATGGGTACTTTAAATAAACATGCACCCCTGAGAAAGATCAAAGTAAAGGGGAGGAATAACTTTTATATTTTTATTTTATCTTTGGAACAAAATATTATACCCCGAAGACAGCGTATGTAACACCACTTTTTAAAAATGGGGACCTAACTGTTATGGTCAATTATTGTCCTGTCTCAAAACTCTCAGTATTAGCTAAAATTTTTGAGTCTTTGGTTAGTGATCAGTTTAAGGACTTCTTAACAGTAAATAATATACTTATTCCTTTTCATTCAGGTTTTAGGAAAGGGCATAGCACCATCACAGCAGCCACTAAGGTAGTTGATGATATTGTTAGTGCTATGGACTGTAAAGAATCTTGTGCAGCATTATTTGTTGATCTTTCGAAAGCCTTTGATATGGTTGATCACACCATTTTGTTAAAATGTCTGTCTAAAATTGGGTTGTCTGTTAATGCTATTGAATGGTTTAAGAATTATCTGTCTAGTAGATATCAGTGTGTCACTTGTGAAGGCATTATGTCAGGGGAGGCAGAACTAATAGCTGGAGTCCCTCAAGGTTCCATATTAGGGCCTTTGTTGTTTACAATCTACATAAATGATATTTGTACAAATATAGATGCAGCTGTACACCTCTATGCGGATGATACTATCATATACAGTACTGCTAGATCTCCATACGAGCATTGCAGGATGCTTTCATAACTCTACAAAAAAATCTATTTAAATTAAAATTGGTACTAAATTCTAAAAAGACTAAATTTATGTTTTTTACTCACTCTAGTAAGGTACAGGATTTGCCTCAAATTGTTACTCTATATGACCAGGAAATTGAAAGAGTGTCATGTTATAATTACTTGGGTTTTTTATTAGATGAAAAGCTCTCATTTAAACCCCATGTAGAAAACTTGGTAAAAAAGATGAGAGTTAAATTAAGGCTTGTTTTAATTTAAAAGTAAGAAAGAAACTTGTTGCTGCTACCATTTTGTCTGTTGTAGACTATGGAGATATTCTTTATATGCATGCATCAAAGTCTGTATTACGCTCACTGGATTCTGTTTACCATTCTGCCCTACGCTTTGTCATTAAGGCTGAGTATTCTACACATCACTGTAGTTTATATAGTTTATCAGGTTGGCCTCCACTCTCAATTCGTAGACAGCATCACTGGCTTACCTTTATTTATAAGGCAGTGATAGGATTATTGCCCTCTTATTTATCAGTCTTCTCTTTTGTAGAAAACAATAGGTACAATCTTAGGTCTAAAAATAGAATTCTTTTTACTATACCTGTTGTAAAACCTGAATTTGGTAAAATTGCTTTCCGTTACAATGCCCCTTCAACTTGGAATGCTCTGCAGAAACAGTTGAAGTTAAGCACTTTCATTACACTTAATGATTTTAAATCATATATCACAGAAACCTTCAGCTATAAGTGTGACTGTATATAGGTTACTGTTTTGTTTTTGTTTTTTGCCTGTGGCTTCTTATACTGCTTGTTGTATGATGTCTTGGTTATTATGTTATATTTTTGTGTTATATTTTGTTTGTTGTTGTATTTAATTTGTGTTTGTTAGGTGATGCTGTTATGTCATTATGTAATGTGGTATGTTTTGTTTGTTGTTGATGAGGTTTCTTTTTCCCTATTTTATTTTATTTTATTTAAATTTTAAGTGTTGCCTTTCTTGGCCAGGGACCATTTGAAAAAGAGACTATAGTCTCAATATGACCCCCCTGGTTAAATAAAGGAATAATATATATATATATATATATATATATATATATATATATATATATATATATATATATATATATATATATATATATATATATATTGCCCCTTATTTTGATACTGATATGGCAGGTGGTAAAGAGAAAGCCTGTTATTAAATAACCATTCATTTGTTAATGTGTAACAAAAGAGTTGTTTGTGACGTCATTGAGTGACTGTAGACGGAGGCGATGTGGAAGAGCGAGGCATTCACTGCTGGAGTGTGTCTGGAGGATGGCGAAGTGTGAAACCGACTGCATCGAAAGGCCTCTGTCTCTGGCCTTTCAAAAGCTCGGTAGTGTTGTTGGTAGATATCCATACGTGTTTCTTTTATTACCTTTACTTGTAGCTGCTGCCCTTGGAGCCGGTTTTATCTTTCTTCAGGAAAGGGAAGCAAATGATATTGAAGACCAGTTTACACCCGTCAATGGACCAGCCAAGCTGGAGAGGGCGATTGTGGTGGAAAATTTCCCACCGTCTGAAGAGTTTTCTCAGTTACGGCTAACGTCTGATGGCACGTATGCCTCTTTGATCATCACAGGCTTGCGTGGAGAAAATATATTAACTGAAGCAGCTTTTGACGACATTTTAGAGTTAGACAGACGAGTGAAAAATATAACGACAGGAAACAGCTTTGAAAATCTTTGTTCCAAAACAAAGGGAAAATGTATCTCAAATCCAATTTTAGACATTATAAATTACAATGCTACTGAAATAGTTTCTTCAGCCATAACATATCCGATGAATAATGGCATGTTTTTGGGAACAAGTATCGGCGGTGTACAGCTAAAGCCGAATAGCTCGGAGATATCGAGTGCAAAAGCGGTCAGGCTTTTTTATTTCCTAGACGAGGAGAAGACAATGGAAACCTCTGACTGGCTCGATGGCTTTCTACAACTCCTGTCAAACTATACACGACAGAAAACGGTGAGTTAAAAAAACGATTGTGAGTTATATCTATATGCGTTCAGATGCCTAGTTGTGTGTTTAAATGTAAACATCATTTGACATTTATCAATTCATCTAATCAGTCAAACACCAAAAATCATTTACATAGCAGTTCTAATATAATGAGATAATGCACCGAACACACATACATTTGCTTGTTTTTCCATGTCCTGTCATAATTATTTTGCATTGTTCTTCCGCACAATGAAACAGATTTATGTATAGGCTACAGTCCTTATACTGAACAGTGTTTGATTATGAATTTTTCCTTTCTACAGGTCCGTGTGTCTTACTTTACATCAATATCAAGACAGAATGAGTTTGAGACCAATTCAGACTCTGTAATCCCCCTCTTCTCTGTTACGTATTTCCTGGCCATTTCAATTTCAATTCTCTCTTGTTTGAGGTATCGTGAAGTATTAAAAAAAAGTCAAATAAGCACATGTATGTGTCACTAGGTATGTCTTTATCCCTACCGTTTTTTCCCGCAGGTTGGACTGTGTCAGGACGAAGGTGTGGGTGGCTGCGTTCGGCGTCATCTCCGCCGGTTTGGCCGTGTTGGCCAGCTTTGGACTGCTGCTGTTCTGCGGGATGCCGTTTGCCATGACCGTGGCCACAGCCCCGTTTCTGATTCTCGGTCAATAACATTCATTCATTTTATCACCTATTGGCGTCCTACAGCTGATGTTCACAGGCTCACAGTCTCTGCTTCCCTCCAGGTGTTGGTGTTGACGACATGTTCATTATGATCTCCTGCTGGCAGAAGACTGAAGTTGATAAAGCCGTTGAGGTTCGCTTAGCAGAAACGTATAAGGAGGCCGGCGTGTCCATCACGATCACCACGCTCACGGATGTGCTGGCCTTCTACATCGGTCTCCTGACGCCTTTCCGCTCGGTTCAGTCTTTCTGCATGTACACCAGCACAGCTCTTCTGTTCTGCTACGTCTTCAACATCACCTTCTTCGGCGCGTGTCTCGCGTTCAACGGGAGACGAGAGAAAGACAACAGACACTGGCTGACCTGCATGAAAGTCCCAGAAGCCAGTGGTGATGATAAAGGGTGTTGTGTTGGTGGAGCATATGATGAAAACACACGTAAGGAGTTTGAAATGCCAATGGATTCATTCTTTAAAAACTATTACGGCCCTTTTCTGACAAGAGTGTGGGTTAAGGCGCTCGTGTGTCTGATCTATGCCGGGTATTTGGCAGTCAGTATCTACGGATGCTTCCAAATACAGGAAGGTCTAGATCTGAAAAATTTAGCGGCAGACGGCTCATATGTTGGTGACTACTATGATAATGAAGATGAATTCTTCTCTGATTTTGGTCCTAACGTCATGTTAGTTATAAAGGATGAGCATTTCCAGTACTGGAACCCAACTGCTCGCAAAAGTCTAGACTTGTGTTTGGCAAATTTTCAAAATCTGACAATGGCAGATTCAGGCATTCCACCCGTTTCTTGGCTTCATGTATACGTGAATGCTGGTTTTGATGTAGGCAGTGAAACACAGTTCAAAAGCCATTTAACTGCATTTCTTAATCTTTCTGGTTTTAGTCGAGATGTCAATTTCACTAACAATCAAATTCATGCATCACGCATGTTCCTTCAGACGGTGAACATCCGCACAGCGATCGATGAGAAGAACATGCTGAATGCGTTCAGAGAAACCGCAGAAAAATGTGGCAAGTTGCAGACACCCGTTGATCTGATTGTGTACCACCCTGCGTTCATCTATTTCGACCAATATGCCGTCATCATCAGTAATACAATCCAAAATATAGTAGTTGCTACATGTGCGATGTTAGTTATTTCACTCCTGCTGATCCCGAACCCGCTCTGCTCTCTCTGGGTGACGTTTGCCATCGCATCTGTCATTGTGGGAGTGGCCGGTTTCATGGCATTATGGGATGTTAGTTTAGACTCCGTGTCTATGATTAATCTGGTTATCTGTATTGGGTTTTCTGTGGACTTCTCTGCTCATATATCCTATGCTTTTGTGTCAAGTGTAAAATCCTCAGTGGATGAGAAAGTCACGGATGCCATCACTAAACTGGGCTATCCGATCGTTCAGGGTGCCGTGTCCACTATCGCAGGCGTGGTGGTGCTCGCAGCTGCCGAAAGCTACATCTTCAGGACCTTCTTCAAGATCATGTTCTTAGTCATTCTGTTTGGGGCCGTCCATGGCATCGCATTCATACCTGTGTTCCTGACCTTCCTTGGCACCTGTGGCCAGACGTGTAGTAACAGCCATGAAGAGAATAAAGAAAATCTGGACAGTTACACAAATGAACCACAAGCAGAAACAGACATGAGTAATTCATGCTCCAGGAGAGATTCTGCTCATGCAGATCCCAACTGCTACTGAGTTGGTCGTCTGGAGTGTTTATACTGTTTTCACAGCTCGTTTGGTTTGTGTTATTGCTGTTGTGTAAATTATTTTTACATTAAAGGTGCAGTAGGAGATCTTATATTAACCTTGATTAATAAATGCTGTAAAAAAAAACAAAAAAACAAAAATTGTTCATTGTTCATTGTTAATTTATGATTTCTAATGCATGAACTGATGTTATTGAACCAAACCTCATTCTGAAGTGTACCTGATGTAAAGATGCTGTGAAGGAAATTTTTAAATGAATAATTTTAATCAGTAATTCATAACTAACATTTATTTTTCTTGCAGGTTTAACATTTGACATTCCTCTGCAGGCTTGACATTAGTATGCTTTTAGAGAACAAAATGTTCCATTGTTAGCGTGTTGTAATAATGATGCATATGGACAGGACATCTGTCTGATATTAATAACCATTGGAACTCATGGTTTAGGGAACAAGCTGAGGTCATAAAAACTCACTTGCTTTGCTAGTAATAGGGGGTTGCTGATTTGTCATATAAATGAACCAATCAAATTAAAAGAGAATGATGTAATGTGATATGTTACTTTTGCTATATAAACTATATTGTATACAGTATATATTGTAAACTATATTGCTATATTGTATTCTTTTTTGTTGTGGGGATTCTCAGTAGAGAGAATCCCAGCCGTGATTAAAGCGTATTCAAAGGTATTGTTTGAAGTCTGTCAGGTTTCTGCTGCACAGCAGGTTTGTGGAACACTAGAAATCTTATCTTGAGGGCGGATCCGCCCCAGAGTCTGTTGCTATAAGGGTAGGTTTCTCATAGTCAGTATGTTGTATGTTGTGGATCCATCAAAATAAAGTGTTAGAGGATATTAAACAGACAGTCTAATAATACTCTAATGACTGCTAGTTGACATGTAGTTGCAAAGTTACTTACTGTTAGTAGAATGTCTAAAGTGGACTATCAAAATAAAGTGTTACTGTTTATTGCTGTAGATATGAAACGCAGAGAGACGTATATGCAACGTTTTTTTTGTTGTTGTTGTTTGTTTTTTTATGTCATGAAATGTAATTTAGTAATACTGCATTTTCTTTTGTTTGTGTAATTTTCTCATCCATTTTTTTTTGAGGATACACTTCCTACCAAGAAAAAGACCTTTATTGATATAGTATGTATATTTATATTAAATAAATAAATAAACACACCACAGCTATCAACACAGAAATGAAAACCTTATATTTTACACAGTCTAAGCTGGAGTGATTTACCTTTCACCGGTTACATAGTCTCTAAAACTGTTCCTCATAAATCACACTGGCTGCTATTAGTCTGAATATCAGATGCTGTAAACACTGCAGACAGACCGCACACAAACTATGTACACAGGTAGCTGTTAATATACTGTATAACCAACTATCTACGCCGTGTGTTCTGAGGAAAAATGAGTAATGCAACATGCCATATCTGAGATGCACAAAGCAGAACTGTGAGTAATCTTATCTGTTTGGATCTTATCTGAGTTTGATAAAGATACTGTAAATCAATGCACACCCAGTTTCCCAGGTAAGACCAGTGTTGAGGAAAGTTTCCCAGCAGGCACAAAACAGGCACACAACATCATAAGACATTGATATTTGGTTAAATTTCGGTTGCAATGCCGGGTGACCAAAATGCAACGTAAATTCAACGTCTAATGTCAATGTTAAATTGATGTCCAATACCGACGTCAGCTGACGTTGAGATTTTGTTGTTTTTAGGTTGTGCAACCAAAATCCAACATTAAGTCAACGTCAAATTGATGTCAAATATTGACGTCAACCCAGTTTTCAACCAATATGCGACGTCTATCCGACGTCATGTCCAACGTCAACCTGACGTTACATAGACGTCTGGTGCCTGCTGGGTTACATCACATGCCATAAAGGCACAGTTGCACTGCTGTTAGTTTGCTCGGTAATTCTCCTGATGGACAAGAGGTGACTTTTTATTCTTGGTGGAAAGTAAAATGTGTGGCTGGAGTATTTGATTTAGATGACACCAAATTAACTGTTCTTAAAATGGAAGAGTTAGATTTAATTCTATTCTAATTTCTTCTAACAGTATTAGCTAGTAGCAGTATTTTCGGTAAAGCTGCTTTAGAAAATGTATAGTGAAAATTGCTATACAAATAAACTTTTTATTGTCACAGACCAACCAGGCTCTCCACCCAGCCAATCAAAATGCCTGATCTCACCATAATACTAATCACACACATCTGCGTGTAATCTTCCTTATTACCAGAACTGCTACTTAAGCACACACCTCGCATCAGTTCAATGTCCGATCTTGTTTGTTTTAGGCTGGCTGTACACTAGAGGTTTTTAAAGCCAATTTTAAGCCTGATTTGCACCCCCGAACGATCAGGAGGTGTGGCCCGATTTGCGGCTTGTTGCAAGCGAATTTTTATTTTTTTTGTCCAAACAAATTTGGTATTTATGACTCTTGATCGGGCTGCCTCTGACGTGATACCTGTGATAGCCAATGAGAGCGAGCGAGCGTCACCTACCGGATGTTGCGTGCTTCTACAGCTGAAACTTGGCAGCCACAAACATGATATGAAAGCAGAGAATATCACCCATATTCTTTTCTATACTTTGCTTTCCACTGTGAAACAGAATGCGCTCCAGGAGAGCCAGCTGACAACGTTGATTGTCCTCTATTTATTTTTCTTCTCTAGTCACATTTGATCTCGCGAGTGTCAGTGAGATCTCGTGTCACTGTCAAATCATTCCTACAATCTTCAAGTGTGTGGTCTCCTGGTCTGGTCTAAGAATCTAGTGTGTTTGTTCAGAGGGTTATTATAAGGCTAAAAATCGGTTGAACTGTCTTCATGTCTGTGTTCTCCCATGGTTTTAAAATCATTTAAGATTTGAAAATCGTCTAGTGTGCAGCCAGCTTTAGGGATGGGCATTTTTTTAAAATTTGGTAACACTTTATTTTGATCGTCCACTTTAGACATTCTACTAACAGTAAGTAACTTTGCAACTACATGTCAATTAGCAGTCATTAGAGTATTAGTAAACTGTCTGTTTCATATCTTCTAACACTATTTTGATGGGTCCACAACATACTGACTATTAGAAACTTTGCAAGTATATGTCAACTTATTGTACTAAACCTAACCTAACAGTCTACTCTGAGAGTTAATAGACATGTAGTTGCAAATTAATGAGAATCAGTTGACAAGTAGTAGACATGTAGTTACAAAGTTACTTATAGTTAGTTGAATGTCTAAAGTGGACTATCAAAATATAGTGGAACCAAAAATTTTGTATTCCAATATTTGGGATCATAAAAACAAAAACAAATATTGGAATATTTGTTTATTTAAATGAGGTTTAATGAGAAAGATGTTATTTTTAATAATCAAGTGTTTGTCACGATTTCTGAGCAAGCTTATATTTAGGCATTATACACAACACTGTTCTACAACAAAGTTATGTTATATCTCAAGGTTTTATTTTGGTTGAAAACGTGTGCAAGCAAAAACAACAACAAAAATACATATAAAAAAACTAAAGCATTCAAGCTCAAGCAGAGTAAACAGAAAAATAAAGCAGTCTGTGCCAATTATATTTAAATGTCTACTTTTATTTGTGTATATTCTGTTACGTCCTCCCCTTTCAATCTAGGGGTAAATCGGGAATGACGAAAAATAAACAGTGGAGAAACTTTGAGGATCTCCAGCTCTCCAGGCCCAAAAATCCCAATCAACCACATATTACATTTTTAAAGGGGTCATCGGATGCCCATTTTCCACGAGTTGATTTGATTCGTTAGGGCCTTAATGAAAAGTCTAACATACTTTGGTTTAAATTTCTCAATGGTAGTGTAAAAAACACCTTTTTTACCCTGTCAAAATCAGCTCTGTTTTGAGGCAGCCATTCTAGTCCGTGTTGCTTTAAATGCTAATGAGCTCTGCTGACCCCGCCCCTCTCTTCCTTGGAGTGATGAGAAGACTGTAAACTTCAGCTGCGAAACTGTCTAACTAGCACATTATTAGGAAAGGAGATTTGAAAAGATTCATAAAAAACCCTTATACTCACTTCTTCTGTAGGTGAGGTTGGATCTTGAATGATTCACGCGAACATAGACACATTTAGGCAGATCGGGGATCGCCGTATTCCCTTCAAAAACGAAAGTAAATGTTAATTCTCTGTGTCTTCAGCAGCTCAGATGTCGGGATTAAATGACGACTGCTATGTTCATTTTTACATACAACAACAAAACGCCTGATGGGCTCACAGAAGTGATACCAATGTACCCATCTAAGTAGTAACCAATACTTCACGTCACTTTGATTATTTATGACCTAATTTATGAGCAGATTTATGAGCACCCTGTCAGCGTTGATCGACAGGTTGTCATATGTCAAATGTATACATGGGTAGATTTCTGACCTGATTTATGGGTATATGACCCCTCTGTCCCCCTGACTGTCACGTCACCGGGGTCCTGTCACCCCTGACTGACATGACAGTAGGGGTTTGTAAATCAAAAGATCTAAACAGATGACATTTGTTGGATTTATGACTGGATTTATGATGTTTTTTTCACTCACCTGGTGCCGTGGGGGTTTTTATGGCGTTCCTTCCTGGTCTGTTTTTCACACCTAAAGACCCTGCCTACATCCTGAAATGCTGTTTTAAATAGTGTGGTTAGAATATAGTAATTTAAACACAGAAGACATTCTGAACGTTCCTGTTACAATTGCTGCCGCTGCTCCAAAAACTCCTAAAACTGCTAGAAGAGGACCTGTTGATATGAGAAAGGAACTGACTTTTGCACCGAGAAAAAAACAAGGAGTTAGTTTGACAAAGTTTCTTCATGACGACGTGAATATGATGACCAGTGATTTCCCTATGTCTGGTGATCGTGTTGGGCCTCTTCCTGACTGTGGAAAATTGGCTGAGCAAAGGATGTGTATTGCCACCTTATGTTTGTTTGATCTGTATGTTATATGTTAATGCCTAACCAGGGGGGTCATCCTGACTGTGGGGAAAATGGCTGAGTAATGGGTGCGTATTGACACCTTAAGAGAATCGATGTTTGTTTGATTTGTATGGCATATGTTATTGCCTAGTCACAATTTGTTCCTACCGGCTTGTCTACATCCGCTTCTGAATAAGGAAGGTTGTCAGGAAGTCTACCTTTCCAGGTTGGGGATAAAAGAAAGGTGTCGTGTCTGAGGGTAGTTCTTTGTTTTTGGGGGATGGAAGACATCCAAACACGTGTCTAATGTCAAACCCCTAAACGGTTCAGTTCTGCTTGATCTATAGCCTAAATGTTGATAGCTAATTGATGAAAATTGCTATATGCGTCTGAAAAAGGTGCTATGTCCGGGCAAGTTTTTCTTTATCATCTCAATATGTGTATGCTAACACCTCTGTAGGATCAGAACAACCTAATCTGTAGGTTGAATAGATAAACTTATAAGGACGAGACTTAAGTTAAAAATTATTCAAACCACCAGCTATCCACCGGTCCACCTCACCTGTCCATTTACTTCTGACAGTGAAGGTGATTGTGGGTCTAACTGACAGCGGACGACAGTATCCTCTTTGTGCTTGTGTTAATGGCCATACGCATTCACTCATATAGATGTGCACAGAATCACGCTTTAGTTCAGTTCAGTTCATTTTATTTATAAAGCACAATAAAACAACAACGGTTGACCATTGTGCTAAACAATATTGTTTAAATGAAAAGTACATAACATATGACAAGACAAACAAATAAACATGTTTAAATAAGCCCTGCTTTAGACAAATAATCAACACTTTGGCTGATTATTTACACACACACACACACACACACACACAAATCTGAGTATACAAAATTTTAAGTATGAGCAAAAATGTTGTTTTTCACTTTTTGTTGTTATTTAATAAATGTCTTCATTTTAATCTAGCCTGTAGATAGTATGTGTACTGTAAAAGAACAAATATACATTTCACTTAAAACTTCTCAGTAAAACAATTACACCTACGGTTTTAAACATGTTTCAAACACATTGTCACTAAAGCAGGTCACGCTGTCTATTGTCTTTAAATTAAACTTTAGTTTTATTCTTTATTTCTTTAAAACAGCCTGATGATAATGCACCCGAGTGCTTTTCTCACACGAGTAGAAAACTCTTTGGATGTGTTTGTGACAAACACAATTTTTTACTTCAGAATTTATTTATTTATTTTTTGTAAATGTATTACTGAACATTTCTCATTTGACAGACCCACATTTTCAAATTATTTATTATTTCAAGTTATGTTTAACAGCTACAGGGAATACATGTTGTTTTCTAATACTCATGAAAACTTCATTGGTGTAAATTTCTCACCTAGAACACAAAACTTGTACATTTTGACTATTTTCTAGGTATCATGTAATTTTAAATGGTTTACTAAAAGATTAAAAGACCAGCATCTGTGATTTTCAAAATGAAAGAGATACAAAATATAAGGATGTTTCAACTATTATCATCATTTCCTTTTGACCCTAATAAACTGGTAATGAATTTACTATGACAATCGATACAAAGTAGGCTACAGTTCTCATACTGTGTGTGTAAATAGCTGTGCTAAAACATTTATGAGTATTTTGCACACCAACATATTTTGTCAGGGATGCGTCTCATCTAAGAATCAGTGTTTTGTAAATAACTTTTTTTTTCTTTTTTTTTTTTTTAGACCAGATTACTAGATTTAGTCATATTATCAAGATTTCGGATGGCCGTTCACAATTTTTTGTTGGACTGTGTATGTTTTTAAGTGAAGACACCTCTTTGTGAGCTGTCATCATAACAGGAATAAATGAAAATCTTTTTGAGAAATTTCTTTTAGTGCACCTCTGTGTCTGTCCATGATGTGCGAACACACAAAGCATCAACACGAAAATGAAGTCTTGCTGTTTTACCCTTAAAACTATTACAACTGAAACAAACCAAACTATTGCACTGAAAGCTGCACATTCATTTAGGTTTGAGCATGTTAAGATTTCCACACTCTTGTACTGATAAATTTAATCCATAACCTTTCATACATTCAAGAGACCAAATCTCTAATAAAGAGTGCAAGACAAGAAAATGTTTATAATGCATATAGAATTCAGAAAATCTGTTTCATAAACAATTGTGAAAGGATGACTGGATTTAGTCATCTTGCTCAGATAGCAGATGACACAATTCACATTTCGTTTGTTTGGCTGTATTTGTTTTAAGATTCCTCTGCAAGCTCATGCTAATCCTCGCATGGGACAGAGAGCATGACGAGCACAAACTTATTCATTTAAGAAACTGATTGAACATTTGACCAAACTTTTTATTATTTTAACAAACCTCCATTTCAAATTATTTCCCTCGAGGTGTTTGTCCACCGAATCTTTAACGACATTAAACATTAAAGAATGTTATCAGTCACTGTCGCCATCTTCTTTGACTCAAATAAAGCAACATCTTTGGTGTTAGTAAGCATCTACAATGTGTGCGTGTGCTAAACATCTTTGTTTCTCCACTTCTGTCATATTTATTTGTGTATTTTGAGAACTATGATGTTCCACACTTTTGTAAAGGTCATACAAAGAATTCAAACATAATCTTTACATAGGAATTATCTTTGCGCAAAGCAAATTGACAAAAAATCATTGAATTACAAAATGCAAAAATGTATACATCATTTAAGAAAAAAATTGCTATAATGCATACAGAATACAGAAATCCTCCTCTTGATCTATTGTGACTGACATTTTACTAAGTCAGACGATCAGGATTATGGACGACGCGGCTCACATTGTGTTTGTTGGGCTGTTTATGTCACTACTACGACTGTACTGTAGGTGAGGCCTTCTCTCTCTGAGAGCCATCAGCATTCAGTGTTTACAGAAATAAATCAAAATTTCTTGAGAGTGTTTGACTAAGTTGGTATTTCTTTTTAGGACAATTATGCATCTATTTGATGTGAGACCTCATTAAGTATTGACACAAATTAAGGCGTGCTGTTTTACACTTACAACTGAAATGACATATCTTACCATTGTGCTCAAAGCTACACATTCAGTAAAGTTTGAGGTCGTACTCAGTCTTGAAAAGGCTACAGACACAAAATATCAAGGAATTTTTTAGTGCTCTCTATGTAACTCAAGAGTCCAAGTCGCTAAGAAAATATCATATGAATACAGAAAACCCACTCATGATCATCTATGTATATTTTTGTAAATGTTGTTTTAAATTACTTTTTTCTTACGCCACTACATCTAGAGCTCTGGTTCAGATGTGCACATTTTATTTGTCGTACTCGTTTCAACATTTCAGCTTGAGATTAAAGCGTAGGTAATGTGACCGCAATTAAGAATCATGACATTATACTACATTCCCTTTGAAAAGGTTATAGACATAGTCGTTTATACAGGAAATATGTATCAGTATAACAAATACCTAATACTGAAATCCTCTTTTCTAAATTTGTTAAAGTTTTAATGCTGATTTTGATGGCCTACCACGCTAGCTGATACCACTCTACTTCTTCATTGTTTTTAGATGAAGACTATTCTCAGAATCTGGTCAATCATGTCGCGAGTGTTTGCAGGAAAATATGAACAAATACGTTATAAGATAATTAAAGGAAAGTCAAGAGATTGTTTAAACCGAGTTTGTGATGTACTGTAGAGCTTTCTCTGGTCTGTCTACAAAGCGGCCACGAGACACACACAGACTATACTCCCAGTCCGGCGTAATAATCAAGGAACTTTGCTGCTGTAACATGGCCGCAGCAGGCGCAGTGATATTACGCAGCGCCTGAAAGTAGTCCCCAGCTATATTATAACTAGTTACCTAGCTGGGGACTACTTTCAGGCGCTGCGTAATATCACTGTGCCTGCTGCGGCCATGTTACAGCAGCAAAGTTCCTTGATTATTACGCCGGACTGGGAGTATAGTTCCTAGCCAAATCGGACTAGAAAATCGCAATTTTTCATTTTCCACCGGTCTTAGTACACGATATAACTACAGAAGAGTCGAGTTTTAAATAGGACAAATATCGAAACTCTTTGGTCATTTTTGAACGCGATGCTACTGGTCTAATCGGATTCAATGATCTATGCTAAGCTATGCTAAAAGTGCTATCGCCAGACCCGGAGATCGGCTGAATGGATTCAAAAACGGTAAAACTCAACTTATTAACTCTGGGGGAGTTGGAGAATGAGCCTATTTCCAAAAAACGTGGAGTGTTCCTTTAAGTCCACATTTCAGCTGTTAGCCTGAAAATGCAAGTGAACTGAGATTTCATTACTGAGATAATCTACAGAACGTAAAACAAGCTCCCAGTTTTGGATTCTAGTTTATGTTGAATATTGCTTGTTACAGTTTCACAGGTTTAACACCTCATTACCTGAAGACACGTACTGTATAAATCACAAAGTTTTTCACTGTAGTAGGCCGACTCTGAAACCAGACCAAAGAAATTTGCTTGAGACGTTGTGTTTTTTTTTACCAAATAGTCTTTTTGCGGCTTACAGACACTAGTCCATAGTGCGAGTCGATTTAAATGTACTGACCTACTTTTGATTAATTCATCCAAACTTTGACAAATTCCGTGACTCCACGTTATACAGTAAATTCCCTTTATATGACTAGATTCTGCGATTGCATCCGGGTTTTCGCCATTTGTGGAAACCATAAATAGATAATATTGAGGTGTTTTGCAACTTCAGTGTAGTGGATTGTGATTCATTACAACTTGAGCAACATCTGCTGTTGGGTCATTCTACAGAAACATCCACTTTTGGTACGGCAAAATGTCTTAAAATTTTTATTTCTTTTTTACATTTAAACTTAGGCCACATTATTAGATTACCTTTTGACTTTATGAATACATATAAATGACAGCTTAATTATATATTTTTTTAGCTTTTTTGTGCATTTATTTCAAGACCACATGTATCATTCTTTGTCACTGGTGTTACCTTCTTTAGCAATATTAAAGGTTTTTATGAAATATTATTTCTAAAAAAAAAAATTCAGCACATGTAGTCAGAGTTACAGAAAAATAATGAAAGTGCAAGAAATAAGGAGATTATGTTTTATTTATTTAATGTGACAGACAAAAACAGTACAGTAACACAGTAACACAGCACAGTAACACCAGTGACATACATTAGACCTGATATACTGATCGTCACTGTTGTTATCCATAAGGAAGGTAACACCAGTGACAGTAACACCAGTGACATACATTAGACCTGATATACTGATCGTCACTGGTGTTATCCATAAGGAAGGTAACACCAGTGACAGTAACACCAGTGACAATTTTCATGAAAAATGCATTTTACAAAATGTCTGCTGCAAGGTATCAAGCCATATGTTGTCAATCATGGTATACTCACTAAATTAAGTAGTTTAATCCATTTGTATTATAGTTTTTATTATTATAGTTATATTATAGTTTTTTTTTTACATTTCCATAACAATAAATAAGTCACACCAGTGACATCAACTAAAAGCTTCATATGAAATTATGAGATAAATGAGAAAGTTTATCATAACTGAAAAGAAACAGTGGACTAAACATGGGCCTTTTTTCATAGATGTTTAGAAAATAGGAAGGAGGAAGTCAAGTGATGTCATCAGTGTGATTTTTTTTTATTCCAAAATAAAGGACTTTTGTTAAGCGGTAACACCAGTGACACAACTCCAGGGGACCACTACTTACATTATACATTTTATAATATTTATTTTGGCATTTTGTTTTATTATGCCATTTATATCACATATTTGATAGTTATGAGTAGACTTTTGTATTTTAAATGGTAGAAAAATCCTGTTTTTGACCTCAAAATAAAGCACTTTCCTGCTGTACATGGCTGTGGAGACGAGCAGTTTTGTGGTACTTGGAATTGTACCACAATTGATGGCTCAGGAAGGTGTAATTGTTCAAATAACATATTGTTTCATTTTAAAATATAAAAAAATTGTAACCCTAATGTGCATTTCAATTGTAATATTTCTTTAAAGTCTAGGGACAGAAAAGTGGACGTTGGCTTCAGTCTGTTGCACGCTGCTGAGAGGTTTGTGATTGTAGCTCCGTGTAGCTTCGCTTCTTATTGAATCTCTACCTTACTTTCACTCCTTTTTTTTCTAAAGTGATAACATATAATTTAATTCCCAACATATTTCAGGTGCTATCCTTCAAACTAATCTAACTGATTTGATCGTTCGCTTTTAAAACCGCGAGTGCAGCTTGTTAGCCCGTTAGCTTGTCACTCGCGGTTCCATTTGCATTTCGCGCCTATTATTTATTTATTTTTATTTTTTCCTCGCTCCGTTTTTCACAAGCTCATCAAACAACAGTGGTAAGTGGTAAGTTAAGTTGGTATCATTCATCAATCACGGTGAGTAATGGCTTCTTCTCCTGCTATTGTTGTTTGCACTGTCTGCCACATGTATAGTTTATCTGTCTCTGTCAGCAGCGAGGGATTCACATGTGATAAATGCAGGGAAATAGTTAGGCTGACAGAGAAGGTTTTAGAATTAGATACACGCATCCAAACTTTAATTGAGGATAGTAAGAATGTGAGGGCTGTAGATACTGCTTTGGATGCGACTAGCTCAGGGAGTCCTGTACATTGTTCGGTTTCGGTTGAGCCCGTGCAGCAGGGCAGCTGGGTGACGGTGAGGCGGCATAGTCGCGGGTCAAAACACCACTCTTCCGTTCCGATCAGAACATCAAACAGGTTCTCCCCACTCAGTGAAGCACCCACTGAGAAACCTGATGAAAGTGCTCTAGTTATTGGCGATTCTATTGTACGGAACGTGAAAATAGAGACACCAGCCACCATAGTCCATTGTTTACCAGGAGCCAGAGCGCCTGACATCTTGGCAAATTTAAAAGTGCTGGCTAATGCTAAACGTAAATTCAGTAAGATTGTTATCCACGTTGGCGCTAATGATGTTCAACTTCGCCAGTCGGAGATCACTAAAAATAATGTTAAAGAGGTGTGTGAACTTGCAAGTACGATGTCAGACACTGTAATATGCTCTGGTCCGCTCCCTGCTTACCGGGGTGATGAGATTCATAGCAGACTGTCGTCACTTAATGGCTGGATGTCTAAGTGGTGCCCGCAAAATAACATAGGCTTTATAGACAATTGGAAGAATTTTTGGGGCAGACCTGACCTGTTGAAAAGAGATGGTGTTCATCCCTCCTGGGGTGGTGCCGCTCTTCTCTCTAGAAATATGGCACATAGTCTTAGAGTTTGTACTTGACTAACTGGAGCCCAGGTCAGGAAGCAGACAGACTGGCTAAACCGATCATCTGCTAGCCGCCTCACGTCACAGAAGGCAGTTAACTCTCAGCACATAGAAACTTTTTCACCTAGATATCACTCTATAGAGACTGTGTCTGTTCCCCGAACTAGAAAATACAGAAAACATCCAAACCAATGTAATAGTAACAATTTAATTGATGTTCAACAAATAAAAAAACAATATAATACAGATAAAGACTTGATAAAGCTTGGCTTATTGAATATTAGATCCCTTTCTTCAAAAGCACTTTTTGTAAATGATATGTTCACTGACCATAAACTAGATGTGCTTTGTCTGACAGAAACCTGGCTAAAACAAGATGATTACATTACTTTAAACAAGTCTACACCCCAAGATTACTGTTACAAACATGAACCGCGTCCAAAAGGTAAAGGGGGAGGTGTTGCTACAATTTATAGAAATATTTTCAGTATCTCTCAAAGGTCGGGCTTCAAGTATAATTCGTTTGAAGTAATGGTGCTCCATATAACGTTATCCAAAGAAACAAGCGTTAATGATAAATCCTCTGTGATGTTTGTACTGGCTACTGTATACAGGCCACCAGGGCACCATACAGACTTTATTAAAGAATTTTCTGATTTTCTGTCGGAGTTAGTGCTGACTGCAGATAAAGTCCTAATTGTTGGTGATTTTAATATCCATGTTGATAATGAAAAAGATTCGTTGGGATCAGCATTTATAGACATTTTAAACTCTATTGGTGTTAAACAACATGTGTCAGGACCTACTCATTGTTGAAATCATACTCAAGATTTAATACTGTCACATGCAATTGATGTCAGTGGCATTGAAATTTGGCAGCAGAGCGATGACATCTCTGATCATTATCTAGTCTCCTGTATATTCCATATAGCTAAAGCTGTAAAGCCAACTTCTTGTTACAAATATGGTAGAACCATTACCTCTACCACAAAAGACTGCTTTATAAATAATCTTCCTGACTTATCTCAGTTCCTCAGTATATCCAATAGCTCAGAACAACTTGATGATGTAACAGGAACTATTGACTCTCTCTTTTCTAGCACTTTAGATGCGGTTGCTCCTTTACGCTTAAGGAAGATTAAGGATAAGAGTCCAACACCGTGGTATAATGAGCACACTCGCGGCCTAAAGAGAGCAGCCCGGAAAATGGAGCGCAGCTGGAGGAAAACTAAATTAGAGGTATTTCATTTAGCTTGGCGGGAAAGTACCCTATCCTACAGAAAAGCATTAAAAACTGCTAGATCTGATTACTTTTCGTCTCTTCTAGAAGTAAACAAACATAACCCTCGGTATTTATTCAATACAGTGACTAAATTAACGAAAAATAAAGCATCAACAGGTGTTGACATTTCCCAAGAGCATAGCAGTAATGACTTTATGAACTATTTTACTTCCAAGATCGATACTATCAGAGATAAAATTGTATCCTTGCAGCCGTCAGCTACAGTATCGCATCAGATAGCACACTATAGATCCCCTGAGGAACAATTCCGTTCATTCTCTACTGTAGGAGAGGAAGAATTGTATAAACATGTTAAATCATCTAAACCAACAACATGTATGTTAGACCCGATTCCATCGAAACTACTAAAAGAGCTGCTTCCAGAAGTCATAGATCCTCTTTTGGCTATTATTAATTCATCATTGTCATTAGGATATGTCCCCAAAACCTTCAAATTGGCTGTTATTAAGCCTCTCATTAAAAAACCACAACTTGACCCCAAAGACCTAGTTAATTATAGACCGATCTCAAATGTCCTTTTTCTGTCAAAGATACTAGAAAATGTAGTATCCTCACAATTATATTCCTTCCTAGAGAAAAATGATATCTGTGAGGAATTCCAGTCAGGATTTAGATCATATCATAGTACTGAGACTGCTCTCATAAGAGTTACAAATGACCTGCTTCTATCATCTGATCGTGGTTGTATCTCTTTATTAGTTCTACTGGATCTTAGCGCTGCGTTCGACACTATCGACCACAACATTCTTTTAAATAGACTACAAAACTTTGTTGGCATTAGTGGAAGCGCCTTAGCATGGTTCAAATCATACTTATCTGACCGCCATCAGTTCGTAGCAGTGAATGAAGAGGTATCATATCGATCACAAGTACAGTATGGAGTACCTCAAGGCTCAGTGCTAGGGCCGTTACTTTTCACGCTTTACATGTTACCCTTGGGAGATATTATCAGGAGACATGGTGTTAGCTTTCACTGTTATGCTGATGATACTCAGCTCTATATTTCTTCGCGGCCCGGTGAAACATACCAAATTGAGAAACTAACGGAATGCATAGTCGATATAAAAAACTGGATGACGAGTAATTTTTTACTGCTAAATTCTGAAAAAACAGAGGTGTTAGTTATCGGACCTAAAAACCCCACATGTAACAACCTAGAACATTATCTAACACTTGATGGCTGCTCTGTAAATTCTTCTTCATCAGTCAGGAACCTAGGTGTGCTGTTCGATAGCAATCTTTCATTTGAAAGCCATGTTTCTAGCATCTGTAAAACTGCGTTTTTTCATCTCAAAAACATATCTAAATTACGACCTATGCTCTCAACGTCAAATGCAGAAATGTTAGTTCATGCGTTTATGACCTCAAGGCTAGACTACTGTAATGTTTTATTGGGTGGTTGTTCTGCACGCTTGATCAACAAACTACAGTTAGTCCAAAATGCAGCAGCTAGAGTCCTTACTAGAACCAGGAAATATGATCATATTAGCCCGGTCCTGTCAACACTGCACTGGCTCCCTATCAAACATCGGATAGATTTTAAAATCTTGTTAATTACTTATAAAGCCCTGAATGGTTTAGCTCCTCAGTACTTGAGCGAGCTCTTATCACATTATAGTCCTCCACGTCCGCTGCGTTCTCAAAACTCTGGCCGTTTGATAATACCTAGAATATCAAAATCGACTGCGGGCGGCAGATCCTTTTCCTATTTAGCACCCAAACTCTGGAACAATCTACCTAACACTGTTCGGGAGGCAGACACACTCTGTCAGTTTAAATCTAGATTAAAGACCCATCTCTTTACCCTGGCGTACACATAACACACTAATACGCTTCTATTATTCAAATCCGTTAAAGGATTGTTAGGCTGCATTAATTAGATCAACTGGAACCGGGAACACTTCCCACAACACACGGTGTACTCGTTACATCGTAAGTAGAATGGCATCTACGCTAATATTTGTCTGTTTCTTTCCTATGATCAGATGGTGGATCGGCACCAAGAGATGATGTCTGCAGCCCTGATCATCAGCGGAGACCAGGACACCCAGATGACCCCCGGAGACCTCGATTAAAATACATTAAAACTAAAAAATATAACTAAAAATATAATAAAATACCTAACTACATAATACTACTATCGTTAGAACCTGAAACTTTTGAACTGTGGATGTCGTCTGGTCAGAGGAGAACTGGCCCCCCGACTGAGCCTGGTTTCTCCCAAGGTTTTTTTCTCCATTCTGTCTCAGAGGGAGTTTTGGTTCCTTGCCGCTGTCGCCTCTGGCTTGCTCAGTTGGGGACACCTAATTTCTAGCGATTATCGCCGATTTGATTGCACAGATACTATTTAAACTAAACTGAGCTAGACAATGACATCTCTGAATTCAATAATGAAATGCCTTTGACTGAAAATTGAATGTTTAATCTTATTATATATTACTGACACTCTGTCCTCCAATTTGATACTGTTAAGTGCTTTGACACAATCTGTATTGGTAAAAGCGCTATATAAATAAAGGTGACTTATGACTTCTGTAGAATGACCTGCCTTTGAGAGGCAACTGACATTTGATCACTGAAGCTTGAAGCAGCACCAGTTAGCAAGAGCTTTAGGTCTGAGAGTGCCTTTAGTCTTCCACCTTCCAAGATGCTGATTAGACAGCATGATTATTGCACAGGTGTGCCTTAGGCTGGCTACAATAAAAGGCCTCTCTAAAATGTGTAGTTTTACTGTATTGGGGGGTCCGAAAACCAGTCAGTATCTGGTGTGACTACATTTGCCTCACGCAGTGCAACACATCTCCTTCACATAGAGTTGATCAGGTTGTTGATTGTGGCCTGTGGAATGCTGGTCCACTCCTCTTCAATGGCTGTGTGAAGTTGCTGGATATTGGCATGAACTGGAAGACACTGTCATATACGCTGATCCAAAGCATCCCAAACATGCTCAATGGGTGACATGTCCGGTGAGTATGCTGGCCATGCAAGAACTGGGATGTTTTCAGCTTTCAGGAATTGTGTACAGATCCTTGCAACATGGAGCTGTGCATTATCATGCTGCAACATGAGGTGATGGTCGTGGATGAATGGCACAACATTGGGCCTCAGGATCTCGCCACGGTATCTCTGTGCATTCAAAATGCCATCAATAAAATACACCTGTGTTCATTGTCCATAACATACGCCTGCCCATACCATAACCCCACCGCCACCATGGGCCACTCGATCCACAACGTTGACATCAGCAAACCGCTCACCCACACGACGCCGTACACGCTGTCTGCCATCTGCCCTCTGCCCTGTACAGTGAAAACCGGGATTCATCCGTGAAGAGAACACCTCTCCAAAGTGCGAGACGCCATCGAATGTGAGCATTTGCCCACTCAAGTCGGTTACGATGACGAACCGCAGTCAGGTCGAGACCCCGATGAGGACAACGAGCATGCAGATGAGCTTCCCTTAGACGGTTTCTGACAGTTTGTGTAGAAATTCTTTGATTATGCAAACCGATTGTTGCAGCAGCTGTCCGGGTGGCTGGTCTCAGATGATCTTGGAGGTGAAGATGCTGGATGTGGAGGTCCTGGGCTGGTGTGGTTACACGTGGTCTGTGGTTGTGAGGCCGGTTGGATGTACTGCCAAATTCTCTGAAACACCTTTGGAGACGGTTTACAGTAGAGAAATGAACATTCAATTCAACAGCTCTGGTGGACATTCCTGCAGTCAGCATGCCAATTGCACACTCCCTCAAAACTTGTGACATCTGTGGCATTGTGCTGTGTGATAAAACTGCACATTTTAGAGTGGCCTTTTATTGTGGCCAGCCTAAGGCACACCTGTGCAATAATCATGCTGTCTAATCAGCATCTTGATATGCCACACCTGTGAGGTGGATGGAGTGTCTCGGCAAAGGAGAAGTGCTCACTAACACAGATTTAGACAGATTTGTGAACAATATTTGAGAGAAATAGGTCTTTTGTGTACATAGAAAAAGTCTTAGATCATTGAGTTCAGCTCATGAAAAATGGGGGCAAAAACAAAAGTTTTTATAATTTATAATTGCATTTATAATTTTGTTCAGTGTAAATTCTTCAGCGCCGAAGGGAATACGCGGAAATAAAGATAGCTCTCAAGACCAAGCAAATATGATTCCAAACACCATACCCAGCAAAGCTGAAAGTATTCCGCGACAGTGGAATCAAGGTTTACAACAGCGCAACAGAGGCATCCAGAGACCTGAGGAAGGAAGAATCACACTTGACCTACAACCTGAATTCCGGAAATGTTGGGACATTTTTTAAATTTGAATAAAATGAAAACTAAAAGAATTTCAAATCACATGAGCTAATATTTTATTCACAATAAAACATAGATAACATAAATGTTTAAACTGAAATTTTACAATTTTATGCACAAAATGAGCTCATTTCAAATTTGATGCCTGCTACTGGTCTCAAAATAGTTGGGACGGGGGCATGTTTACCATGTTGTAGCATTTCCTCTACTTTTCAAAACAGTTTGAATACGTCTGGGCATCGAGGTTATGAGTTTCTGGAGTTTTGGTGTTGGAATTTGGTCCCATTCTTGCCTGATATATTTTCCAGCTTCTGAAGAGCTCGTGGTCGTCTTTGATGTATTTTTTGTTTAATGATGCGCCCAGTGTTCTCTATAGTCGAAAGATCTGGACTGCAGGCAGGCCAATTCAGCACCCGGACTCTTCTACTACTAAGCCATGCTGTTGTATTAGCTGCAGTGTGTGGGTCCTGCTGAAATACACAAGGCCTTCCCTGAAATAGACATTGTCTAGAGAGGAGCATATGTTGCTCTAAAACCTTTAGAATTTAAAGCCACTGAAACTTCCGTGACAAATTTCTGATAGTTGAAACTCTGTTGGCTACATATGTCTGGAATCTGCTAGTATCATTCAAGATGTATTTAAGGACTGATGTACTGTCTGTCCAAAACACTGAATCATCCAGAACAAGCTCCAATTCTTCTTTCAACATTCTGTTGACTTTTGCAGTGAGAACTGAGTCTAGGGATAGTCATCACTTTCAATGGGGCTACTCTTGCTTTGCCCATCACAAAAACAACATGGACAGAACCACTGATGTCTGCAAGACGTAAATAGCTAGCCGTACCATAGCCAATTTCGCTAGCAAAAGTGATGTAATTGAGCACTACATATTTTCCCAAAGTTGTTGGGTATGAAGCATCTACTGAAGCTCGAATTCGAAAGTAGCTTAAGCTCCTCTAGCCACTTTTGTGCAAAGGCTGCAGGAATTTCTTCATCCCATCTGTAATTCATCCTGAACAACTCCAATCCTTTTAGCTGGCAGCATTACTGGAGCAAGGAATCCAAGCGGATCGTTGACTGAATTGGTAACCAACAAAATACCTCTTCTGGTAAATTGTTATTGTTTCAGAGTTATTTTGAAAAGAAAGGTATCGGACTCTGTATCCCACTGAAGTCCCAGTGTGCTGTCCACAGGAAGTTCATCTCTGCACAAGTCAAGATGTCTCGGTTTAGATCTCTCCTCCTCAGGGATTGAAGCTACTACATTGTGGCTATTACTAACCCATTTGGTGAGTTTAAATCCACCAGTAGCACATACTGCAATGAGTTCCTGCACCAACATGACGGATTGTCTTTCATCTGAGACAGACTTGAGGCAATCATCCACAAAAAAGTTGTTGCGAATTGTGGATAAAACTTCTGGATCAACTTTGCCTTCGTTATCATCTGCTGTCTTCCTTAGCGCAAAGTTGGCACAACTGGGGGAAGAAACAGCTCCATAGAGATGTACAGTCGTTCTGAACTCTTCCAGCGGTTGGTTGACTGATATCACAATTAGGCCACCACAGGAATCTCAAAAAGTCAAGGATCTCCTTAGGAACCCTAATTTGGTGAAACATACCCTCAATATCCGCCATCACAGCTATAGATTCTTGGTGAAACTGGAGGATTACACCTATTCGTGAGATCTGGACCCTGCAACAATTTTGAATTCAGTGAGGTACCTTGAAATGAAGCGGCACAATCAAATACCACTCTGATTTTATTTTTTTTCTTTTGATTTTCTTGGTAGACTCCATGATGAGGAATGTATCATATTCTACCATCATTTCTGTTGAGCTCCTCTTCTGGTACTTTCTCTGCATAACCCTTCTTTAGGATGTCGCCAATAAAGTCTCTGTAGTCTGATAAGAAGTCTTCATCCTTCCTAAATCTCTTGAGTTATACCAAGGTTATTATAGTTTTGACTTTTTAAATTTGTTTTATTTTAATATCGTTTTCAAATTTGCTATAAAATTCAGTTTAGTTTTTATTAATTTCATTAATATTTTTGTTAGTTTTAGTTTAGTTTTTATTTTGTGAACACATTTTTATTTCGCTTTTATATAGTTTAGTTTCAGTTTTAATTAAAGTTTAGCAGAATTAACAGATCACTTCCAGAGCGCAGGCCAACTCGCGGTCTTTATGTCAAACAGTTCTGGTCTGGTACAGAATTAAATTGATGCTGCTGTCAGATAACTGGTTGGGTGTTCTGTTAAGTAGCCTACTGCTGGTGCACGTTTACCAAACAGGACCCGTTAGTGAGAACGTAGTGGTTACGAAAACGATCATTTATTTTTGATAATCATTATTTTATTTGTTAGTTTTTCAATAACTGTTGTTAGTTTAGTTTCATTTTAGTTTAATTAATTTGTCATTTTTATTTTATTTCAGTTTACGAAATTGTTTTTTCATCAGTCGTTTTCATCTTAGTTTTCGTTTACGAAAATAACCTCAGAATATACTTAGGGCTCGTTGGTCTGCAAACTTTTTGTTGTCAGGCAGGGTGATGTCAGATTTGTGAAATGGAAGGCATATTTGGTAATTCACAATTAACAACAGAGTTGTTCACAATTTCCAAAAATCTCCAATCCTCAAAAGAAGGGTCAGGTTTCTCATCATATGCTTGCTCTAGGAAGTCATTACTATACTGCTCGTTAAGTAATTCATCTAGTTTAGCCACTGAGATTCTGTTAGAAGACACAAATGGTCATCCCTGAGCATCTGTGAATGAGGTACCAATCAGTGGACCATTAACTAGCCATCCTAAACATATTTTGGCTGTTTATAATCCTCAAGTTCCATCGCTTTTGGAGAATTAATCCCAATCAACAGATTGGAAGCATCTGCTTCTATGGAACACAGTCGAATATCTTTAAGATACGGCCATTTCTTTATATCCTCTTCCCTTGGTATATTCTCCTGGCTGACCAGAATTGAACTTAATGTGAAAGTTTCAGGCAATTCTATAAGTAGTCGCTGTCCAGACCGCTCACTTCCAAGCCACTCAACCAACAGGTTATTATGGGCTTTTCCTGTCCCATCGTCTTAAGCAGGATCTCAATTCGTTTGTCAGCCATGTTCAGCCGTTTCATCAATCTCTCCGTGCAGAATGTGGCTGAACTTCCAGGGTCTAAGAAAGCATACATTTGAAATACTCTACTACCTTTGGTGGTTTTTACTTTTACTGGAACAATCGCAAGTTTGCATTCAGTGGCAAATTCAACTCTGCAAGATCTACCAGGTGTTGTGCTGCATTGCAACATCCTCTAAGATAGACTGCATAGCTATACAATACTTTTCCATCATCAGAGCGAATGCCACCCCATTTCAGAGCTTTCTCCATGTACGCACTAGCCAGGTTGAATTCATCTCCAAAATGCTTTAAAAGACGTTTGGCTTCAGCATAACCTCTGATAGCATTCATGTAAAGACAACTTTTTTCTGTTCTCATGTCAGATGTGTATGTATGTATGTAAGTTAAGTTAAGTCGTATTGAATCACTACAGAGTGTGCAGAGCTGTGGCCCTCCAGGAATTGAGTTTGATACCACAGCCTTTTGAAATTCAAGGTGAAGTTCATCCACTTTGTCAACATTGCTTCTGTCAACCATCAAAGCCTTTAATTAATTAATTTTTCTTGTGCAGACCCCAAGTTTGCTTCTACGCGAAGCACTGAGTGATTTAAAACTCTCCATTGCAATTTCAGTACCATCAGTATCAGTCATCATAAACGCTTGTTATTCATGCTTGCTTTGCATGTTTGGCTCAAACGAGAATCAAGCTTGCGTTCTACTTTGGCCCGTATCAGACAACTTTAAACCATCTTCCAAGGCCGCTTTCAATAGCCATCGTCATCATCAAACCTCAAAACATGTGCACATGTGCCGAAAATTAGCTTTAGAACCCTTTCCAGTTCATACTGTAAATATTTATATATAAATACTCACGGCATAGCACAGTCAAACAGCATCTTAATGAAGTCAGTTTATCCAGATAATATTTACAGATAATCCATCTGTGTAGTACAGCAGCAGACATCCACATCAATAGCCAGCTAGTCGTGTCATTTAGCATGAGCTGTGCCCGCATCCTCGTGGAAATTTTCAAAATTCAATGTAGCGGCATATTTGTGTAACCCTGGGTTAATTTATTATTGATATTTACATTTATTTACTACTTTATTTTTCCTTGTGGCAAAAGTGTTTCTGGTTTTAAAGAAATGTACCTGTTCAGACATGTCTGTGGCAACAAGTTGTGTTTGATTTAGGGTTATTGTTTAAATAATTGACTTAATCCCTCCTAATGTCAAGTAGGGCAACTGTGATTGGTCAACGAAGTTGTCAGTGAGAGAGAGGGAGAGACGAGTTGAAAAAAAGTGCGTAGGTGATGTTGTCGGCATGAGAACAGAAAATGCGTCAATTTATTTGTGAATAACGTAATCAGAACGCTATTGTTTGAGTGTTAATCAGCATATTATTCTGTTGTGAAGTCAATGCGACGCGATTCGGAAGAAATGCTGTTTTAACGCTTGATCGGCATTGCAGTAAACGAGACTAACGTGGATCACCGGTGAGAAACTTAAATCAGGTTTATCACTTAAATCAGCACCTGTAATAGGGAGTTATAGGTGATCAAAGTGATCGTACATCGATTCATTCAGGTACATCTGTTTGTTTATTTGTGCTCTTCAAGAGCGAAGCGACCATTTTACATTTCACTCGGCCTCAACGCACTCAAGCGACGTTTCAGGCCTGCAAGTTTGTGCTGTGTTGCGTGTGTGAGTGAGTGAGTGTGGTGGGCCCACATTAAGCTATCTTTCTATTTCTGAACTATATTGTGGTTTAATACTCTGTGATTCCTTGAGAGTACATCAGTACTCGGGGTTACATTTGTATTTCTTACTAAATCTAAAGTTCTTTACTTACTGTATTTATATTTTAAGTTTCCAAAGGATACTGATATATTGGTTTACACTGGTTGGAGACAAAATTTGTACTTCTGAAGGGAAAGAGCTGAAGTTTAATTTGGAAGAGTGTTTCAGTGAAAACCTCGATTTTAATATTCGTGTAAAAGTTTAACCCTTGAAGTGGGTTTGTGCCGACCCCTTTAAAACAGTCCTATAGTGACACCTAGTGGTCGTAGCAAGTTGATGTCTTAAGTGTGTACCTCTAGAGTTGCCGTAGTTAGTGTTGCGTCAGAAGAAATTCAACAGAACGCTGTATTTCTCTGCCACGCGGTTTGATGTTACAAAAGCCTTGAAAATATACGTCTGTGAGCATTTAGTTCAATATTTCTCTTTGTTAACAGAGTAAAGTGCAATTTAAAGAGATGTGTAGAAATTGTATTTTTTCAAAAGATAAAATTGCAAAGCAGATTTGTTTGATTGTCTATATAGAAAGCAACATGTTAAATGTGTTAAATTCGAATGTAACAATTGAGTTGTGATGCACAAGACACATTATTTGACATTTTCTTTATTTGTATGTTCAGTTTTACAGTGCCTCCTTCAAGTAAATAACACTCAGTTAAAACCTGGCATCTGAGTCTTTCTTGGAGGAACCTGTTAGCTATCTGCCAAGCTAGTCAGGCTAAAGCACTTCAGCAGTCATCCTAGTAAGGGCAGAATAGGGTTGTTATGGAAATGGGGGGAAAAGAGTCAATCAATCACTGTATTTGAACGTAAAAGTTTATTTATAAGCTGAGAGAACAGATTTTGATTAATCTTTGATTCCTTCTGTTTATCTTCTTTGGAATAAATTTGTGTATTTCTGCGTGAATACCTTTCAGCATTCATAGTGCTTTCCAAACATGCAAGCCATATGCACTTACGCAGATCTGCACATCTGCAGATGGCACGGCGGATTGTGTTTTCCAACAGTGGTTTCTGGAAGTATTCCTGGGCCCATTTAGTAATGTCAATGACAGAATCATGCCGATGCGTGATGCAGTGTCGTCTGAGGGCCCCAAGACCACGGGCATCCAACAAAGGTCTTCGGCCTTGTCCCTTAAGGCTGGGACACACCAAGCCGATTGTCGGCGTCTGGCAACGTCGGGCCGACGGCAAGCGATGGTCAGGCTAGTTTGATTGGCGTGTTCCACTCGTCGGCTCTCGTCGGACTCATGTCGGCGGTAGTTTGACCAATTCAACATGTTGAATCAGTATCGGGGCCGTCGGGGCGAGTGAGAACTCTGATTGGATGTTCAGTTTAGCGAACGAGTCAGTGCCCTAGAATTAAAGCACAAGTGATTAAATCAAGCATGTAAATGAATGCGGTACAGACAGAAGGCTGTTTAAATGTTACGTGATCTTTCCAACCCGATCTCATGAAAGTGCGTATAATAGTATGCCAAATAAAAACAAAAACTTGTGGTATTGATACGCAAAAATGGACTTTGGCGTGTCTATGCTACGTGGTGGGTAGGATTGGGGTTGTGGTGTAAATGCGTATCATATGTACGCGAAAACTGCGTATATCTTTGGGCACTATCTTCTCTAATACATTACAAGCTGTTCCCGCATCAAATTAAAAAAGGTTAGAGAAAAACGTACTGCGCCATGGTACAACAGCAATAACCATTCTCTCAAGAAAGAAACGCGTATTCTTGAACTCATGAAGAAAAACTAATTTGGAAGTTTTTAGAATTGCATGGAAAAACAGTAGAGTTTATTTCCAAAACACATAGGATCTACATCGTCTTGTAATACAGTTCCATTCGTCACACCCAAAGAAACTGCAGTACTTTATAACTATACAATACAATACAATACAACGTTTATTTATATAGCACATTTAAAACAACCGAAGTCGACCAAAGTGCTTCACAGATTATGCATACACAAACAAGTCGACAAGTTTATAAGCAATAAAACAAGACTATAACACAAAAAATGTAAAATGAATGAGATTCACTAAAATAAAGTCATTCCACAGCAAGTCAAAAAATATTAAATGCCAAGGAAAAGAGATAAGTTTTAAGAGTAGACTTAAAAACAGATAATGTTGAGGCAGTTCTGATATGAATCGGGAGACTGTTCCACAGCTTGGGGCCAACAACAGAAAAGGCACGATCACCTCTGTTTTTGAGACGTGCCCTAGGGACTTGCAACAAACCAGAATCAGCAGATCTGAGTACTCTTGACTGAGTATAAGGTTGTAACAGATCAGATAGGTACTGTGGAGCCAGATTATGGAGAGATTTATAGACAAACAATAGGATTTTAAAATCAATTCTGTATTTGACTGGCAGCCAATGCAATGAAATCAGGGCAGGCGTAATAGACTCGTACTTGCGCTTCCCATAGAGAACCCGAGCTGCAGCATTCTGAACCAACTGCAGACGGGAAACACATGACTGAGAAACACCAATGTACAGTGAGTTGCAGTAATCCATTCGAGATGTAACAAAAGCATGCATAACCATTTCAAACTTCTTTAAAGACAAAATTGGCTTCACCTTCGTCAGAAGACGAAGATGATAAAAACAGGACTTAACCACAGCACTTATCTGCTTACCAAATTTAAGGTTGTTATCAAACCATACACCCAAGTTTTTTGCATATGTGGTACTATATGGGGTGAGAGGTCCAAATTCAAAGTCGTGTACACAATGATCATTTGAGCCAAACAAAATAAATTCTGTTTTACTTTCGTTGATGCTTAAGAAGTTACTTGTAAGCCAAAGTTTTAGTTCATCCAAACAGTCTAAAATAGGCTTTAAGGCCTGTTTGTTATCACGCCTCAAAGGAATATAGATTTGCGTGTCATCGGCATAAAGATGAAAAGAGACCCCATACTTATTGAGAATAGATCCTAGGGGAAGCATATAAAGAGAAAACAGTACCGGACCAAGGCTCGAGCCCTGAGGAACACCAGATTTTAAAGATATTTCAGATGAGGAGTGGTTTCCAATACTAACAATGTACCTCCTATTAGTGAGATATGAACGAAACCACTGCAATACCGTGCCCCGAAGGCCAACACAAGTTTCAAGACGCGATATAAGTATGTTGTGATCAACTAAATCGAAGGCAGAACTGAGGTCTAAAAGAACCAAAGCCACTGACTGGCCAGTGTCAGTAATTAGCATGATGTCATTCAAAACTCTTAAAAGAGCTGACTCAGTGCTATGACAGGATTTAAAACCAGATTGGAATTTTTCAGATATTGAACTGATGGTCAGGTAAGACTGAAGTTGGTTTACAACCACTTTCTCTAAAATTTTAGAAAGAAAAGTCAAATTTGAGATGGGACGAAAATTAGCCGGTAATGTGGGATCCAAACTTGGTTTTTTAAGATGAGGCCGCACAGTGGCAAGTTTAAAGTTACCAGGTACAGTGCCAGTATAGAGACATTTGTTAATGATAGACAATAAGTCAGGGCCAACAGTTTCAATAATCTGTCCAAGAAAACGTGGAGGAATTACATCCTGAGGACACATAGTAGCTTTTAGAGTAGACATGATCTCGAATAGAGTATTCAAGTTTACAGGCTCAAAGACAGACCAGGTGGAAGAGGTGATTAAAATATCTGGCAAATTATATGACGTCAAAGGCATCAAATATCTAATTTGGGAAATCTTGTTATTAAAATGTCTTGCAAAATCTTCGCAAAGAGAAACAGATGTCTCAGGAAACAGATTAACATTTGGGTGAAGAACAGATTCAACCGTGGAAAAAAGAATGTTTGGCTTATGGCTATTTTTTAAAATTAACTCCGAGAGATAGCTACACTTTGCAGCTTTTACAGCTCGCTGATAGGCAGAAAGAGAGCCCTTTAAAATTTCATATGACACTTGTAATTGATCTTTTTTCCATTTACGTTCAGCCCTTCTACAGGTCTGTCTAAGAGAACGAGTAAAGTCATTTTGCCAAGGTACTAAATTTTGTTTATGTTTTTTAACTTTTAGTGGTGCAACAGAGTTTAAAATATTAGAACAGACAGCATTAAACAGACTAAGATGTTCATCGGCATCCAAGTGATGTGTAGCGGAAATCATATCCTGATTGGCACTTAAATGTGCATACATGTAGGAAAACTCGTCACTTGAATGATCAGTGATGATACGAGTCCAACGTGGAAGTGGAAAATGTCTCTGAATTTTCCCGTCTGATGGAATGGAGAACAATATAGGCCTATGATCAGACAAGCCTGTATCATCAATATTAATGTCCAAGACAGTTAACCCACGGGATAAAATCAAGTCCAGAGTATGGCCCTGGACATGAGTTGGACCAGACACCCATTGCAGAAAATCAAAGGTGTCAAGTAGACTAAGAAAGTCTTTTGAAAGTGGCTTGGATTCACAGCAGACATGAATGTTAAAATCCCCCATGATCAGGATTCTATCATAATTAGTAACAATTTCCCCCAAGAGTTCGGCGAATTCATTGAGGAAATCCTTGTTTACATGAGGTGGCCGATATATGATAGCAAAAACCACTGGGTTGTCCAAACAAAGTAAGAACAACTGAACCTCAAAGCTGCTACGAGTCCCGGTTGATAAACAACGACAAGAGTGAGAGTCTTTAAAAACTGTCGCCAATCCACCACCACGACCAGATAACCGAGGGGAGTTAAAGAAATTACAGCCCTGAGGCACCAACTCAGTAAAAGGACTTAAATCTCCGGGTTTAATCCAGGTTTCCGTAATGCATAATATATCTAAAGCATGTGAAGTGAAGAAGTCATTTAGTAAAAAAGTTTTGTTTACCAGAGAGCGCGCGTTGATCAAAGCCACCTTATACATCGACGAATCTTCGTGAAACTGTGTTGTCCGACTCAGCGATCGAAGATTGAGGGTATTCACTCCACGGCAGCAAACACGGGAAGGAGGACGGCGCGAAGACATGGAGAGAAAGCTGGGTACAACAGGTCGAAGCCACCGATACGATGCATCCAGCCTACCTCGGCAAGCACCGCGTTCACAGGCCAAACCAGGCCCATCAGACAACGGAAACAGCATCCATGCGAGGGATCTTAGCCGAACAGCGACTCCACTCCTCTTTCCACGTTTCCTCCGGCGCTTCCTTTTCCAAGGCAAATCAGCCAAACGCCAGCAATGATGTAGAGGGAGATATGAATATGTAGGCAGAGGAGAAGTGCTAGACACGCAAATGTCACACCTGGCAGTTTCAACGGCCACTCGAATGTCCATTAGCGTTTGGCGGTCGTAAACCATCACCATTTCACAACTTGTGATTAAAAAGGACACACATAAAAACAGAAAAACAAAGGGTGACAAGGAGAGCAGCAGACGGCGTGCCACACACGGCGCCATCTTTACAATCTATAGGACAAGAAGAGCTAAATAAACTTATCACTGCATCTAAACCAACAACATGTTTATTAGATCCTATACCCACTAAATTATTGAAAGAGTTGTTACCTGTAGCAGAAGAACCAGTTCTCAATATTATTAACTCATTGTTATATCTAGGTCACGTCCCAAAACATTCAAGCTGGTGGTTATTAAGCTCTTATTAAGAAACCACAACTAGATACTAGTAAAATGGCAAATTACAAACCCATTTCAAATCTTCCATTTATGTCTAAAATTTTAGAGAAAATTGTATCAGTAACACTTTATTTCGATAGTCCACTTTAGACATTCTGCTAACAGTAACTTTACAACTACATGTCAACTAGCAGTCATTAGAGTATTAGTAGACTATCTGCTTAATACCTGCTAACACTTTATATTGATGGGTCAACATACAACATATTGACTATGAGAAACTTTGCAAGTATATGTCAACTTATTTTACTAACCCTAAACCTACCCTAACAGTCTAGTCTGAGAGTTAATAGATATGTAGTTGCAAATTAATGAGAATTAGTTGACATGTAGTTACAAAGTTAGTAGAATGTCTAAAGTGGACTATCAAAATAAAGTGTAATCGTTGTGTCTGCTCAATTGTGCTCCTTCCTGCAAAACAAAAAACAGCTAGCCACTAAGAATTTCAGACGGGTTTCAGGCCTCATTACAGCACAGAGACCGCACTTGTTAAAATTACAAATGACTTGCTTCTTGCGTCAGACCAAGGCTGCACCTCATTGCTAGTTTTACTTGACCTTAGTGCTGCGTTCGACACTATAGATCATGACATACTCATAGATCGCTTAGAAAACTATATGGGTATTCAAGGGCAGGCTTTAAGATGGTTTAGATCCTACCTTTCCAATCGCTATCACTTTGTCTATTTAAACGGGGAATAATCTCAATTAAATCCAGTAAAGTATGGAGTGCCACAAGGATCTGTCCTAGGCCCTCTGCTATTTTTAATGTACATGTTGCCCCTTGGTAACCTTATTAGAAAATATAGGATTAGTTTCCATTGTTATGCTGATGATACTCAACTAAACATTTCAACAAGACCAGATGAAACTTCTAAATAATCTAAGCTAACAGAGTGTGTTAAAAATGTAAAAGACTGGATGACCAATAATTTTCTCCTATTAAATTCAGATAAGACCGACATATTACTTATTTGACCAAAAAACAGTACACTGAATGTGGTAGATAGCTCTTGCGTATCTAACTTCTATCATGCTACAGTCCATCACGCTCCTTAAGGTCGCAAAACTCTGGACTCTTGGTAGTTCCTAGGATAGCAAATTCCAATAAAGGAGGTAGAGCTTTTCTTATTTGGCTCCCAAACTCTGGAATAGCCTTCCTGATAACGTTCGGGATTCAGACAGACTCTCTCTGTTTAAATCTAGATTAAAGACTATTTAGCCAAGCATTCACATAATGTATCTCGTAATCTTGTACTTCAGTTACATCTGATCAAATGCACATTTTCATTATTTTGCTTGGGTTGAACACACAATTTTTTGCTCAGTTGGAACAGCAGCTACGCTATATTTTCTCTTATTACCTTCTCTGTTTCTGTTGGAATTACACAAGCTTCAGTCTGGATCCAGCCCTCACAAAGACCTGAGATGACCAAACACCTGAGAAGAGATGATGCCAACCCCTCAGAGGACCTCAGATGATGCCAACCCCTCATACAACATACAAAACTACCAAATTTTGCTATAAGTTTGATCGCAACATATAATCATTGCTGTTAATGGTGTTCATCATCTGTTTGATTACATGACATTAACTAACTACATGATTTTTACCGTACATTTCTGCCATATGGACATCAACTTGAGATAGTCCCCACTGATAAACTATTACTAAATATATTGTAGAAACTTACATTTTTTGTAAAGCTTCTTTGCAACAATTTGCATCATGAAAAGTGTTATACAAATGAACTTGAACTGAATTTAATTGAATAGATAGATGTTTGATCTGTGCCACTGCATTTTGTCTCCTCCCTTTAATAAAACTTTGATATGTCTGTCTGACAAAACATTTTATGCAGTTTATTTTTAAGCAACTTTTTTACTGTTACTCCAGTATGTTTTTGGCCAGATACTTGTACTTTTAATTGAGTAAACTTTTCACTAAGTATCTGTACTTTTACTTGAGTATAATTTTTGAGTACTTCTTACACCCTGATGAACAGCAACGAAAATAACTGGGAGAGAACGGGACAAAGCAGGGAATATGGGTAAATTAACAAGACACACGTAAAACTAATAGGCAACCTAGGCTACTAATGACAAGAACATATACTAGCGAGACAGGAATTAAACAGGACAGGAGAAAAGGAAGTTAGAGACACAACAAAAAGTCCATAACCATGACAGTAACTTACTCTATTAACTTCTTATTTGTTAAACTGCACATGAAGGAAAATGGCACTCTTGTTTGTGTGATGTTACTTAATATCATATCAATAATAATTAAAAAAAAAAAAACATACAAGGATATTTTTTAATTCATAACTTGAATTATAGAAACATTTGGTCACACTTTATATTAGGTGGCCTGAACTACTATGTACTTACATCAAAAAATAAGTACAATGTAGTTATTGTGGTCATGTTGTGTTGCAAAACACTATTGCTTCTATTGAGGTGGGATACAGGTAAGGTTAGGGACAGGTTTGGTGGTATGGGTCGGTTTAAGTGATGGGTCAACAGAGTAATTATAAATGTAATTACAGAAATTAATTACAGATGTAATTACATGTAGGTATTTTTAAAAATATAAGTACAATGTAAAAACATGTATGTACACAATAAGTGCATTGTATCAAATGATTAATTTAAATGTAAGTACATATTAGTTAAGGCCATCTAATATAAAGTGGGACCAAACATTTGATTAAATTCTATTATAATTTGTCTTTAAATTACTTTCAAGAGGCAATGAAAGACATATTAAAGATTCTGTTTGAAAAGATACATGGTGCTTGTATCACCGAATCATTTACATGAGCCATTGGTGCTTAGACCTCAATGACTGTTGCTTGCAGCTATATTTCAAAACAATAATTATAACAAAACAACAACTGAACACTTTTTATATATATTTACACAAACTACACACCATACAACTCTTTTTGACCAATCAGTAGCGATTTATGTTGTGGTATGTACCTATTTTAACTGTTAGTGGGCAGCAATGTCTAAAGTGACAATTTATTTCATTAAAGAAACATAGATGAATAAGAAAATTAGTGGTGTATATTTGGTAGGTAACACTTTATAATAACTTGAATTAACATTAATAAATCATTAACAAACATTATACAATGCAGATCATTAGATAATATACACACACCTAGAAATATGAGATAATATGCTTGTTAATGTTTATTAATGTACTTATTAAACATTACCTAATGTTTAACAGATCATTATTTAATTAAATTGAATTGCCTACAAATGTTATTAAATCCTTAATAATTCATATGATTATGCAGTTCTTGAAAATCTACAACTGATTTTGACAGATGGTTTACAATGATTAAAAGCTTCATTAATAAATCAGTAACGAACTTTATATAATGCTTTATGTATCATTAGTTAATGATTACAAATGCCATTAAGCTTTCAATTCATACACGCATGCACTTTTTAAAAATGTACAAATGATTTTAACAGAAATTGTACAATGATTAAAAGCTTCTTTGTTAATGTATTTTTGAATGCTAACAGTTATTAAACTTAAGTTCATCTCACCTTATGCTCTGTTTACATTTACAATTGTTGTGATTTTCTTAATTATTCATTTTAAGCACTTCACAAACTTGTATTAACATATTATTCGTTGTTCAGCTCATAATCAGTCTGTAGAAGTCATATCCATCTGTTGTGTAGAATTCTACTTAAAAAATAATTTATTGATCATTTATTCATGTTTTTGCAGTACCTAAACTAATGTTGAGACTATTCATCATTTGTAAATGTTTCTAAATGTTTACTAAACATTTATTTGTTAAAATAATTTGTAGATGTTTTAAGAAGTGCATGATCCTATGAATTGCAAACTTAATGATGTTTATAAGAATTTAAATTTACATGAAATAATCATCTGTTAATAATTCAGTAATGTTTAATTAGATTACTAGTAAAATTAACAACCACATTATCTCACAGTTCTAGCTATTCAAATATATATTAACTAATGATCTGTTAAGCATTATATAATGTTTGTTTATGAATAAATATTTGTAATAAAGTTATTATAAAGTGTTACTGCTGGTTGTGTTATATGCATTAACATGGCCCAAACCATCATTGAGCACCCAGAGGCCTGACCTCAGTGTTTTTTTCTAAGTGTATATAATAAAAGTTGTGATATAATGGCCTAATATTAATTGCTCAACACTAAGATAACCTGCCTTTTCTTGATTCCACGTCAGTTGAAGGTTATAAAATGTGAGATAAGATATAAATAACTAATCAATTAATATTTCACAGCTGTTTTATGAGAAATTCTCAGAAATGTAACAACCGTCCAAAATTATCAGGGATAATATATGCTTTGATAATATATGTGATTCATTAAGGAAGCCGTTTTCAGCATATTAGATATTAAATTAAAATGCATACCCTAGTGAACAAAAAGCATACTTTATTTGTAATACATTCCCTGTTTTAATAGTACATTGCAAATATACTAACACATATTTTTTACTATATTTAAATATATAAAAAGTATATTAGCGTCAAGCTTTTCCCTATTTTCACAATACAACTTTTAACACTTTAAAATAACTGTCATTTAGTATATTTTCTAAAAATATATTTTACAAAAATATACTTGAATTGAAAGTTGAAAGTTGATTTGAAAGTTAAATTTTTATAAATTTATTTGCACTTTACTTAAATATTTTATGATTTGGTAACACTTTATAATAACTGCACGCTATGAATCATTAGGTAAGCATTAGTACATAGTCAATTCTTTCTTTATAAAGCATTGTCCCAACATTAATAGTCATTAGTAAGCAGTTTGTAAATACAGCTATAAATGCCTTGTTCTTGATTTATAAGCATATCTATTACAAAGCAGATTTAAAGGCTCAGTTATCTTCCTAACAGAAAAAAATAAACAAACACAACACAGAGGGATACAGAACTCAAAAATATTTATTTCAAGATGAAAAAAAAATGAAACTGTCCAACTGTACGCTTTAATTTTTCTTTTTAGTTGTACAGCTGTACAGTTTCATTTTTGCATCTTGAAAAAAATATTTCAGTGTTCTGTATCCCTTGGTGTTGTGTTTGTTTAACTCGTCTGTTTGGAAGATAAATTAGTCTTTAAATATCATTTGTAAATGCTTTACAAGGTATGAATAGTCCTCACTTTAGATGAGCTCACAAAAATAGATGGCTGGCAACTACTAAATGTTTTATAACTACCTGACTTAATCATGAATTACAGCAGGAATATGTGTTAATAAAGCATTTATGGTTTCACTTTATTTTGATGGTCCCTTTAACACATTCTATTGACTATAAGTAATGTTGCACCTACATTTCTACTGACTCTCATTAGAGTGTTAGTAGTGTATTAGTTGACTGGTAGGGTTAGGGTTTGATTAAGTTGACACGTTCTTGCAAAGTTACTTATAGTCAGTAGAATATCTGTTGGGAGACCAACACAATAAGGAGTTAGTAGATATGAAGCAGACAGTCTACTAATACTCTTATGAGTTTGTTGACATGTAGTTGCAACATTACTTAGTGTCAACAGAATGTTCAAAAGGGACCATCAAAATAAAGTGTTACCGCATTTATTAACACACTGAGCAACTATTATCATGTGTCTAAATAATAAGATTTATAAATGTACATTTAAATAGTTTATTAATCATTTACTTACACTTTCTAAATGATCTTATGAACCACTGACAACTCCTAAATAACTGGTTTGTAAATAACGTAATCATTTAGAAATGATAAATTGATAATTAATAAAGTATGAAAATACAATTATTAAACATTATAGATATGCTCAAGAACAAAACATTTATAGCTGTTTTTATAAACTGCTTACTAATGCCTATTAATGTTGGAACAATGCTTTATAAATCATGAATTGACTATTTACTAATGATTAACTAATGATTCATAGTGTGCAGTTAATATAAAGTGTTACCGATTATTTTTAACTGTGTGCTGAAAATGATCATTGTAACAATGCATTGAAAGTATACAGGTGCTGGTCATATAATTAGAATATCATCAAAAAGTTGATTTATTTCACTAATTCCATTCAAAAAGTGAAACTTGTATATTATATTCATTCATTACACACAAACTGATATATTTCAAATGTTTATTTCTTTTAATTTTGATGATTATAACTGACAACTAAGGAAAATCCCAAATTCAGTATCTCAGAAAATTAGAATATTACTTAAGACCAATACAAAGAAAGGATTTTTAGAAATCTTGGCCAACTGAAAAGTATGAACATGAAAAGTATGAGCATGTACAGCACTCAATACTTAGTTGGGGCTCCTTTTGTCTGAATTACTGCAGCAATGCGGCGTGGCATGGAGTCGATCAGTCTGTGGCACTGCTCAGGTGTTACGAGAGCCCAGGTTGCTCTGATAGTGGCCTTCAGCTCTTCTGCATTGTTGGGTCTGGCATATCGCATCTTCCTCTTCACAATTTGAAATATATCAGTCTGTGTGTAATGAATGAATTTATTTCTTCATTCTTGGAATTCACTTCATGACTTGGACATACATTGCTTTCAGAAAGTAATAAAGCAAATAAATAAAGTGAATGCTTTATAAAGTTGTTTGGAAGTGGAATGACATACAGTTTGTGTTTAGACCTAATAATTATACATTTACATTTGAGTGATTGAGAATGGACAGCAAATGCATTATGAGACACTATATAAATTGAGGATATACTTTTAGCGAAACATCTCTAAAAAAAATGGGTAACACTTTATTTTGATGGTCCCTTTTGAACATTCTGTTGACACTAAGTAATGCTGCAGCTACATGTCAACAAACTCTCATAAGAGTATTAGTAGACTGTCTGCTTCATATCTACTCACTCCTTATTGTGTTGGTCTCCCAACAGATATTCTACTGACTATAAGTAACTTTGCAAGAACGTGTCAACTTAATCTAACCCTAACCCTACCAGTCAACTAATACACTACTAACACTCTAATGAGAGTCAGTAGAAATGTAGGTGCAACATTACTTATAGTCAATAGAATGTGTTAAAGGGACCATCAAAATAAAGTGAAACCAAAAAATGTCCTCCATGCATGCAAGCTCTTTAGCTAAAACACATAATCTGTGGTGGATGCAGAAGATGCCCCATCCTCACACTTGAAAGCCACCAGGGTCATCATTTCACAGAATGTTCCATCAAATTGTTTTTCTTTTATTGTTTATCTTTTAAAGAGTCATGTTATTGCAGGAATGATAAAGAACTGATCAAAAAAAATTGATCAGGGATCGGTTCTTGGACCCCTGCTCTTCTCCACATACACTACATCGCTGGGTCCAATCATACAGGCACATGGATTCTCCTACCACTGCTACGCTGATGACACACAGCTCTATCTCTCATTTCAACCAGATGATCCAACGGTAGCTGCACGGATCTCAGGTTGCCTGGCGGACATCTCGGCATGGATGAAAGAACATCACCTACAGCTCAACCTGGCAAAGACTGAGCTTCTCGTCTTCCCTGCCACTTTGTAGCATTTGGACCAATCAGACACACAATTTTGCATTTGATTTAACAAATCAATTAGATATTAGATTAACAAATGGTCACAAACCTCTCACCCGATACACATTCAGGCCCCCGGTGCCATGGCAACCCATCAGATAACACTAGTTTTATTGCTCAAAGGAATGTAAATGGCCGAGCAACACTCCCTTCATATCCCCTTTAGGAAAAAGACAATATGCCATAAAATGGACTCTTCTCTAATTAATTCATAGAAAAACCTTTCTTTGAATGAGCACACATATCATTAGTTCATTGTGTATATTATTACCGTTCTTGTATATGTTTTTGTGTATTGTATACTGTTTTATGCATGCTTATAATAGATCAATAGTTAATATCACTCTGACTGTAACATGTTTGGTCTCTATCAATTCATCTTCGGATGATCTAATTGAGAGTGAATATTACATGTTGATACCTGTGCAACATATTAATGTCCTAAGAATCTTTAATAGTTTGTATAGCAACTTCCAATCCAACCCCTTTTGCAAATTACCATGCTCTCAGACAAAGGGCCATAAACACCCCAGTATTTCCAAACTCCCGCTTGGAAATTCAGCCTTTCTCATTGGTCAAGCCCATCCTGAGAGGTGGGACTCTTCGCAGACCTTAAAGGGCTCACGCACAGTTCTGCCTGCGTGCTCTTCTGCAAAATCTCCGGATTGCTGCCCAGGTGGAGAGCCTGAGCCGGTACCAGCGTGCTTGGTGGGCTCCAACATATCTCAGTCTGCAGTTCTGTTAGATCCTAAAGGATGTGAGCTAGAACTCTTCGGGACACTTAAGTTTTGCGCCAGGCCTTGCAGCCTTGACTTTCCATTCAACCAAAGCTCCGCGGACCTCAGAAACAGAATAACCTCTTTGGAATTCATCAGTCATTCAACCCAGAAGAACATGATCATGAGTCCAATACCTTCCAGACTGTGATGGCCCACGAGGTGGCCACACATTAGAGAATGGTAATGTGTGCTTACGGGCGTACACATACACGTACCCACACATGTCAGTGCATACATTTTTATTTCCATATTGATTGAGTTAAATCCGACTGATAACAAAACCTTTCAATCATATTCTTAATTTTGTATTTCAAATAAGACACAAATTTTGATTATCTGTCATCTCAACACTTTATTAAATCACAGTACATGGTAGCTAATTGGAGTGCACACAATTTAGTTTGCTGTTCTGTGTATTTTGTTTGCTAATACCGTTCCTTTGAGTTGAGGTTGCCGTGCAGTGGGCGCTGTGGCAAGTTGTGGAGGTTCTCGAGCTTTCGGTGTATCTGGTATCTAAAGGACCGTCGTGCTGCTTCCACCGCTCTTTAGTTCTGCCGGCCGGCACTAACAGACAGATGAAGCAGGGGGAGAACCAATATAGTTTAAATTTAAGACTGCTGGTTTAATTCTTCTTCTTTAATAGTATTTTGTTTGGTTTTATTTAAGATTTATATTTAATCTCTGTTTCAAGTATTTAAGAAGTTTGTTGTTTGTTTGTTGTTTGTTTATTTTACTCTGTAGTTTGTGGTTTCTTGTTTTCCCCCCTTTTGTGAGTAATGTGGACTAGTCCAATTGTATAAATGTGGTTCTGTTGTTTCATTTGGGGAGAGTTCAGTTTGGTTAGTGCAAGTCTTTGTTTAGTGTTGATTTGTTGACTATTTCTTTCATAGGCCTAGTTATTTGATGATTTGTGAAAAGTTTTTTTTTTTTTTTTTTTTTTTAAACGTGAACTTTTTGTTTGATTGATTAAAATAATAAATTTTTTGGAAACTTATTTTTCTATGCTTCCTTATGCTTTGGCTCGATCCCTCACACAGACACACGCCAACAGCCGTGGAAGTGCAAGTATGGTACATCTAACTAAACTAAACAGAGGTTTAGTATAAGTTATAGACCCTGTTATAAACGGCGCTGATGGTTTTACTCAGGTGGTTAACTGACTCTTTCCAAACCGCATTCTGTTTTCTCTAATGGCTTCATTCATCCACTATAGCTCCCCTTTTGTATAAACTGCGCGAGTGTATGTATGTATGTGTTTAGTTAATAAAAGTTGTGTGCACAAATTACATGAGTCTCTGGTTCTGCCTTGCAAATTAATGCTACATTCTCTAATGCATTAATACTTAGGAAAGTATTTTCTGTGGCCACGAAAATATCCTTTCTTAGAGTTGATATGAACTTTCATTGAATGGTCGCTGGACGACCAGATCAGTTGATGGCAATTTAACTCTGCTACAGTTATTACTGTCAGCCGATATAAATAATTATAATTAATCATAATTAATTGTAATTATTTATATACAATTCTCTTTTAAGCTAATTTGCTACACTCCGACTCTACAGCATGATTTCACCATCAAGCTAGGTTCATCAACAATTACCCCATCAAGTTCGGTCAGAAATCTTGGTGTAATCTTTGATGACCAGCTGACCTTCAAAGAGCACATTGCAAAGACTGCTCGATCTTGCAGGTCTGCACTACACAACATCAGAAAGATCAGGCCCTTTCTGACGGAGCATGCTGCACAACTTCTTGTCCAGGCCTTTGTCATTTCTAGGCTGGACTACTGCAATGCTCTTTTGGCTGGACTTCCATCAAACACAGTCAAACCTCTACAAATGATTCAGAATGCAGTGGCATGACTGGTCTTCAACAAGCCCCAAAGAACCCATGTTACACCTCTCTTTATCTTCTTGCACTGTCTACCTGTTGCGGCTCGGATCAAGTTCAAGAAACTGATGCATGCATATAGAACAGCCACAGGCTCAGTACCCGCCTACTTCCACTATTATGAATCTACATCCCCTCCAGAAGTCTGAGATCTGCTAGTGAGCGACGCCTCGTGGTACCATCACAGAGAGTCTCAAAATCACTTTCCAGAACATTCTTGTTCACAATTCCTGGCTGGTGGAATGATCTTCCCACCCCTATCCGGAGTGCTGAATCCCTGACAATTTTCAAGCGACAGGTGATAACTCATCTCTTTTGACCCAGTCAACAATTTGATCTCACAGTGATCTCACCCTGATCTCACAGGATACTCATGATGAGGTCACGATGTGAGGTAACAGTGAGCTAAAAGTGTAACCTCACAGCGCCCTCACTGTGTGCTCATACTAATGTGAGGTCAAACTGCACTCACTGCACAGATACTAGGTACCCAGCCTGCATTGCAACATGAAACTTTTGATTGTCACCATTGTTGAGATTCATGCACTGATTCTTGATGTCTCTCTTTGTTTTTAAATGAGAGGGTAGTTAATAATGTTTGTGTCTTATGCTTTTATTCTTCATAACTGATGAGACTGCTGGGTTCTATACTGTGTAATCACAGAGCTTTGATATTTAGAAACTGTTGATTAATAAAACCTCACCAAGACTGCATATTGAATGTAGGTGATGTCTGTGTTATCACCAATAACGAACCAGTATCACCTGGTTGCAGTGTCTTTTTGGTTTTTCTTGCCATAACAAATGTGCTTTACAAACACAGTTACAGCAGCCCCAAAAATATATAACATTATAAAGTCAAGGGTCAAGAGCCCAACTAAAGCAAACACTACTCACCATGATGGTAACGTATGTTTCACTTGTATCTTATAACAGAAATCTGTTAGCTGGGCGTGCATTCATGAGCTCATCATGTGACACCACTGTGATATCTCTGTGATAGTGTTGAGAAACAGGAAGTAGAATTTCCCCCCGGTGACTGATATTTCCGCTGCTTCCTCTCAACCTGCTCATTATTTTGAGTTCACAATGAGCTCACATATTACTCACACTGTGAGGATCACCGTATGAGAATGGTGTGATGTCACTGTGATCATCGCGTGATCTCACGTGTTGACTGGGGACACTACTTGTCTTCATCCTAAATTAAAGAATTTTGTTTCTCTTTATTTATTCCTTCCCTTTCTAGCTTGTACTTATTTGAACAATGCCTGAAACTTGGTATTAGACTCGCTTCCTGAGTCTGTTTGCCTCTTTAAGAAGAATCGCTTTATGTATTCCCCAATTGTATGTCGCTTTGGATAAAAGCATCTGCAAAATGACTAAATGTAAATATACTATTTTATATTATATCCGAGCTGTCTGGAATGCAGCATTAGGTTAACATTTCAATAAACAAGCGTGTACTACAATTACGAGCCAACAGATACAGCTAACATGCTGGGGAACATCCTCAAAATAGAGTTTTCCTCCTACCTTATTTCTGTCCTGAGATATTGAATGTCAAATGAGACAGATATGAAAATGTCACAGGTCGGGGTGGGCACCTAAGTAACCGGCCGTCACCCCTGACTTGCACACCACCGTGAGGAGCCGCACCGCAGGACACAACAGACAGGACAACCAAGGCAATTATAAAAGTCTTTATTCACTTTAAAACAGCTCTTTAAAAAACGACTACTGTAATAGCCTCAACGTCCTCGATGGAATCCAGAGGGAAAGAGAAGCACATATGCGGCACAGCTTCGACAGGCTCTTCACTAGGCCCTCAGAGCTGTAGCGGGCTCTTCACTGGACTCGGACAGAGAAGTGGGTGTATACATCTCACAGCTTTAGCAGGCTCTTCACTGAACTCTCACCCTTTTTGGCAGGCTCTTCACTGGACTCAGACAGAGAGAGGGGTACATATATCTCACAGCTTTAGCAGGCTCTTCAGCAACTGGATCCAATCAGAGAGAGAAGGGTGAGTACTTTCAACCACATCAGCGGGCATTCACAGCTTTTAGCATCTTCTACAACTGGATTCAAACAGAGAGAGAAAGGTGGGTATTTTCAACCACATCAGCTGGCATTCACAGCTTTTAGCGTCTTCTACAACTGGATTCAGGCAGAGAGAGAAAGGTGAGTATTTTCAACCACATCATTACATTTACATTTACATTTAGCCATTTTGCAGACACTTTTATCCAAAGCGACTTACAATTGGGGATACAAAAAGCGATTCATCTTGAGGAGGCAATCCGACAAACGAAGTGCTTGTAACACCAAGTCTCAGGCGTTGTTTAAATAAGTACAAGCTAGCAGGGGAAGGAATAAATAAGGAGAATTTTTTTTTTTTTTATGTGTGGGGTATCGTCAAGTAGTGTCGAAAGAGATGAGTTTTCAGCTGTTGCTTGAAGATTGACAAGGATCCGGCACTCCGAATGTGGGTGGGAAGATCATTCCACCAGCTAGGAATGGTGAACGAGAATGTTCTGGAGAGAGATTTTGAGCCTCTTTGTGATGGTACCACGAGACGTCGCTCACTAGCAGATCTCAGACTTCTGGAGGGGATGTAGATTCTTAGTAGTGAGTGCATGTAGGCGGGTGCTGAGCTTGTGGTTGTTCTATAAGCAAGCATCAGTGTCTTGAACTTGATGCGAGCTGCGATTGGTAGCCAATGCAATGAGATGAAGAGAGGTGTGACATGGGCTCTTTTGGGTTCCTTGAAGACCAGTCGTGCCGCTGCATTCTGAATCATTTGTAGAGGTTTGACTGTGTTTGATGGAAGTCCAGCCAGAAGAGCATTGCAGTAGTCCAGCCTAGAAATGACAAGGGCCTGGACAAGAAGTTGTGCAGCACGCTCCGTCAGAAAGGGCCTGATCTTTCTGATGTTGTGTAGTGCAAACCTGCAAGCTCGAGCAGTCTTTGCAATGTGGTCTTTGAAGGTCAGCTGGTCATCAAAGATTACACCAAGATTTCTGACCGAAGTTGATGGGGTAATAGTTGATGAACCTAACTGGATCGTGATGTCATGCTGTAGAGTTGGAGTGGCGGGAAGGACAAGAAGCTCAGACTTTGCCAGGTTGAGCTGAAGGTGATGTTCTTTCATCCATGCCGAAATGTCCGCCAGGCAACCTGAGATCCTTGCAGCTACCGTTGGATCATCTGGTTGAAAGGAGAGATAAAGTTGTGTGTCATCAGCATAGCAGTGGTAGGAGAATCCATGTGCCTGTATGATTGGACCCAGCGATGTAGTGTATGTGGAGAAGAGGAGGGGTCCAAGAACCGATCCCTGAGGAACCCCAGTGACCAGTGTATGTGCTTTGGATACCTCCCCTCCCCAGGCCACCCTGAAAGACCTACCAGTGAGATAGGATTCAAACCAGCGAAGTGGAATTCCAGTGATGCCCAGTGATGAGAGGGTGGAGAGGAGTATCTGATGATTGACAGTGTCAAACGCGGCAGATAGGTCCAGCAGAATGAGGACTGATGATTTGGAGTCAGCTTTCGCAGTTCGCAGGGCTTCAGTGACAGAGAGAAGCGCAGTCTCAGTTGAATGTCCACTCCTGAAACCCGACTGTTTAGAGTCCAGTTTGTTGTTCTGTGAAAGGAACAATGAGACCTGGTTGAAGACAACACGTTCAAGTGTTTTCGCTATGAATGGAAGGAGAGAAACAGGTCTATAGTTTTCTATCAGAGAAGTGTTTAATGTAGGTTTTTTGAGCAGTGGGGTTACCCGAGCCTGCTTGAACGCAGTGGGGAAGATGCCTGTGAGGAGGGATGTGTTGATGATGTGTTTGAGTGCCGGTAAGAGCGTGGGAGAGATTGCTTGCAGAAGGTGCGAGGGGATTGGGTCAAGAGGACATGTTGTAGGATGGTTGGAGAGGAGAAGTTTGGATACTTCAGCCTCCGTCAGGGGACGGAAGTAGAAGATGGGAGTTTTAGCAGTGGATGTGGTTGGTCGGGGGTCCTGTGTGCGTGGAGGTGAGAACTGATCACTGATCGATCTAGTTTTGTCTGTAAAAAAAGTTGCAAAGTCATCGGCTGTAATAGAAGTGGTGGGAGGTGGTGGAGGGGGACAGAGTAGAGAATTAAATGTTCTGAAGAGGTTACGCATGTCTGGAGCGCTGTTGATCTTGTTGTGGAAATGTGAGGATTTGGCAGTGTGGACATCAGCAGAGAAAGATGAGAGCAGAGACTGATACCTACTCAGGTCCGACGGGTTGTTTGATTTTCGCCATTTCCTCTCTGCCGCTCTGAGTTTAGTCCGATGTTCACGGAGAACATCAGATAACCAGGGGTTAGAAGGGGCAGCCCGTGCTGGCCTAGAGGAGAGAGGACAAATGTCGTCTAGACAAGAAGTTAAGGTAGAGCATAAAGTTTCAGTAGCTGTGTTTACATCCAGAGATGAGAAATGGCTAGGTGAGGGAAGAGAGGCGGATACTACAGAGGAAAGATGGGAGGGAGAAAGGGAGCGTAGGTTTCGTCTAAAAGTAACCGGTAGGGGGGTTGTTGGCACACGGGCAGCAAAGTGTAGTGTAAATGTAATGAAGAAATGGTCCGAGATATGTAGCGGTTGTACCAGAATGTTATCTGCAGTACAATTGCGTGTGTAGATTAAATCAAGTTGGTTGCCTGATTTGTGCGTGCTGGTAGTGGTAAGGCGATTGAGATCAAATGAGGCTATGAGTGAGTGGAAGTCTGTAGCATAAGGTTTGTCTAGGTGAATGTTGAAATCACCAAAGACTAGGAGTGGAGTGTCATCCTCCACGAAAGAGGACAGCAACCTGTCCAGCTCCTCTAGGAAGGTGGCTAGAATTTGTCCAGGCGGACGGTAGATTACCACAATCTGGAGTTTAATCGGTGCTGACACAGTAATGGCATGAGAATATGTACATATAAAACACTGCAAATCTCACAACTCACAGAGAATGCGCCGGCATGGGGTCTCGTCCACCACTCGCTGTTGGAAGGCTAGATGGGAAGCGGCTGTGAAGCGCAAATCTCTCAATGCAGCTATAAATCCTCCACAACAAGTTACAATCGTCATACGATTCCATACGATTCCCCGAGACATCAATTGTTTCAGAATCCGACTAGAGTTCCACACGATCTCTCTCGTCCCAGATGCTGACCTCGTCTCAATTCCCGACTCCTTCCTTCAGCCCGATCTTCACCTTGCCTAGATCCAAAAATCTCTCTCTCCTCTCTCCTCTCTCTCTCATTTCCGGTGTGAGCGTGAGCAGGCGGAGTGCTGTGAGTGGAACTTTTCTTCTTTCTCCTTTCTCTTGCTGTGTCTATCCCTAGGCTGCGTAGTTCTAGGTGTTTCCTTTGTTAGTTTCGGGCCGCGTGCTATCCGCTTTGAGGAAGCATGTCGGCCCCAAACGTGCAGGGGTTAGGCTCACTTACGCGGCGCCACGCTGTAAAGGTGGCGTCTGCGGTGAGTGTGGAAGTTTGTTGTTTGGCAATAGGGGAGGTGGTGGGACATGAGAGTGTGCTCTCCGCCTCTAGAATGAACAGTGCTACTGTAGTCTTTCTGGATAGTATAGATAAAGCTAATGATATAGTTGAGTATGGTATAGTTATCAGTGGTGAATTTGTTCCTGTTCTTCCCCTTTCATTACCTGCGAAGCGAGTTACTTTGTCAAACGTTCCACCTTTTGTGGGCGATGACATTTTAACTGAGGCTTTGGTTCGTTATGGTAAATTGGTTTCTCTGATCAAGAAGATTCCAATTACATGTGACTCTCCTTTGTTGAAACATATTGTTTCTTTTAGGCGTTTCGCTTATAGACGGTTTCAACGGCAACAACATAAACAAACGTTACTGCGCATGCGCGCTTTTGTGGCCCTAACTTAACTTCCAGTAGACATCCAAATACAATCAGTAACAACAGCTAAATCCCACTAGAGTAGATTATGTTTTGATAACATGCAAAATATGTTTGCTGCGTAAATCAGACAGACTAAGATGCAGCGATAACTACTTGGACGGACTTATTAAAAATGCAAATTCATTCTCTGCCAGCAGGAGGCGCTTTCAAGCAGGTTTCCCCGGAAACGGCTGTTGGGCTGTACGTTACACAAAGCAGCGCTGAGCTTACATCCGTGACAGTACCCCCCCACCCCCACCCCCCACGGGCGTCTCCACGGGGTCGACGGCGAGGGCGATCACGTCCTCTTGGGGCAGGGCGGTCGGGGTGTGATTGGTGGAAGTTAGAAAGAAGAGAGGGGTCCAGTACATCCTCTCGGTTAACCCAAGATCTTTCCTCGGGGCCGGATCCCTCCCAGTCCACTAGGTATTGGAGTCGGCCGCCCCGCCATCGGGAGTCTAGGATTTCCTCGACTTGGTAGATGGTCCCACTGGGGTCGGCCTCGGGAGGAGGAGGTACTTCGTGCTCTGTGGAAGGAGGAAGAACGGGATTAGTGAATGGTTTTAGCAGAGACACATGGAAGGTAGGTGAGATACGGTAAGTAGTTGGGAGCCGGAGCATGTAGGTGACTTCGTTGATCTGTCGGATTACAGGGAAGGGACCGACATAGCGAGGGCTCAGTTTTTTGCAGGGCAGACGGAGGCGAATATCCCGCGTCGAGAGCCAGACTTGGTCGCCGGGTTGGTAAAGGGGCGTGGCGGCGCGGCGGACATCAGCCTGTTCCTTGTGCCTCCGTACTGCCCGCTGGAGATGTACGTGTGCCGTGTCCCATACCCTTTCGCTCTCTCGAAACCATGAATCCACCGCTGGGACTTTGGAGGGCTCTCCAGTCCAGGGGAAGAGCGGTGGCTGAAATCCAAGCATGCATTGAAATGGGGTGAGTCCGGTTGTTTCCTGCCGCAAGGGCGTACTCGGCCCAGGGCAAATACCTGTTCCATTGGTCCTGGTGGCGGTGGCAGTAGGTACGCAGGTAACGTCCAATCTCCTGTATTTTGCGTTCAGTTTGGCCGTTGGTTTGTGGGTGGTACCCGGAGGATAGACTGACGGAGACCCCAAGCAGTCGGAAGAAATTGCGCCATACCCTGGAGGTGAATTGAGATCCTCGGTCGGAGACGATATCCTCGGGTAGGCCGAAGTTGCGGAATACATGTTGGAAGAGAGTTTCGGCTGTTTCAAGAGCAGTGGGTAAGCCTCGTAAAGGGATCAGTTTGCAGGCTTTTGAAAACCGATCCACGACAACGAGAATGGTGGTGGATCCGTTGGATGGTGGTAGGTCAGTGGCAAAGTCAATCCCGATATGAGACCAAGGCCGGCGTGGGAGAGGTAAGGGAACTAGCTTTCCTTCGGGTAAGTGACGGGGGGGTAGAGACAACGGCACAGACGGCACAGCCCTTGACGTAACGGACCACGACCTGGTTCATGTTTGGCCACCAGTACTTGTTTCAAAGGAGTAAGAGTGTGCGTTTACGGCCCGGGTGACCGGATCCAGGAGACGTGTGAAGTGAGTCCAGAAGAGGGAGACGGAGGGAGGACGGGACGTAGAGTTTCCTGGCGGGGATTCCTGGAGGAGCAGGCTCAGATTGGGTGGCGGTTCGGATTTGATCATCCACTCTCCAGATGATGGGGCAAGCGAAGATTTTGGGTGGCAGGATGGGTTCTGGCTTTTCGGGTGATGGATCGGCTTGGTAAAGACGGGATAGAGCGTCGGCTTTGAGGTTCTTGTGTCCTGGACGATAGGTTATGGTGAATCTGAACCGGGTGAAGAAAAGGGCCCAGCGGGCTTGACGAGGGTTAAGGCGTTTGGCTTCGTGAAGGTACTGAAGGTTTTTGTGGTCAGTAATCACCTCGAATGGATATTGTGATCCCTCAAGCCAGTGCCGCCATTCCTCTAGCGCCAGTTTAATTGCCAGCAGCTTGCGGTTCCCGATGTCATAGTTTTGTTCAGCAGGTGACATCTTTGAGAAGTAGGCACATGGGTGAAGTACTGGAGGTTCGCCCCCTCGCTGGGATAATACAGCACCAACTCCCACCGTCGACGCATCCACTTCCACCACGAAGCTACGACTGGGATCTGGATGGGTGAGTGTCGGAGCGGTACAAAAGGAGGTCTTTAACTTTTGGAAGGCTTGTTCCGCTTGGGGTGTCCAGGTAAGGGATTTAGGTTTTCCTTGGAGGAGAGAGGTTAAAGGAGCCGACTGATGACTATAGTTGGCTATGAAACGCCGATAAAAGTTAGCGAACCCGAGGAATCGTTGGAGCTCCTTGATGGAAGATTGGTTGTGGCCAATTCCTTACGGCCTCCACCTTGGCAGGATCCATCTGTATACCATTTGCATCGATGATATAACCCAAGAAGTGGATCTGGGTTCGATGGAATTCGCACTTTTCAAGTTTGAGGTATAAGTGGTACTGGCGGAGACGTTGGAGAACTTGGGTGACGTGGTTTTGGTGTTCCTCGAGGGTGGTCGAGTAAATCAGAATATCGTCAATGTAAATGAGCGTGAATCGATTCAGCATGTCCCGGAAGATCTCATTCATAAAGTTTTGGAATATGGAGGGTGAGTTTGAAAGGCCATACGGCATAACCTGATATTCGTAGTGCCCGGTGGGTGTAATGAAGGCCGTCTTCCACTCATCGCCTTTCCGTATGCGGATTAAGTTATAGGCACTGCGAAGATCGAGTTTGGTGAATATTCGGGCCCCACGAAGTTCTTCCAGGGCCGCTGGGACCAGAGGTAGGGGATAGGCAAACTTGATCGTTTGAGCATTTAGTGCCCTGTAATCGTTGCATGGACGGAGGCCTCCGTCCTTCTTGGCGACAAAGAAGAAACTGGATGCTGCGGGTGATGTGGAGGGCCGAATGAATCTTTGCAGTAGTGCTTCTCTAACGTATTCCTCCATAGCGGCACGTTCAGGAATTGAGAGAGGGTAAACGTGACCTTTGGGCAATTTGGCCCCGGGCAACAGGTCTATGGTGCAGTCCCAGGGTCGATGTGGAGGGAGACGAGTGGCGGCCGTTTTGCTGAATACATCTTCGTATGGGAGGTAGGCTTGAGGAATACTGACTGAGATAAGCGTGGCAGGACTCTCTACGGTGGTGAGAGATGGTGGGGCTTGGCGAGGTACCGGCAGTTTGGTGAGGCACTTCTCGAGGCAGGACGGACTCCAGCGTAGGATTTCTCCCGACCTCCAATGTATGTCTGGATGATGTTTAACGAGCCAAGGACGACCCAGGACGACATCTACGACAGCCTCCTCCAAGACGAGGAAGGAGATCTGCTCCTCATGAAAGTGTCCCACCCGGAGTGTCACTTCTGGAGTGTGGTGGCGTACCAGCCCCTTACTCAATGGTTTGCCCTGAATGGTGGAGATTCGGTAAGAGGTGGTGCTTCGAATCCGAGGTAGTTGAAGGTGAATAAGGCTGGTAGAAGAGATGAAGTTTCCTGCGGCTCCGGAATCAATGAGGATTTTCACTGGAAAGGATTGGTTAAGGTAAAGAATTAGAGCATGATTATGCGGAATCTGGGAAACGTCAGGGTGGAGATGGACCGCACTCACCGTGGAATTCGCAGGGCTAACGGGACAGGAAACTAGGGTGTGACTTCCTGAACCACAGTACATGCACAGGTTATTGTCCTTGCGGCGAGCCCGTTCCTCCGGAGACAGATGATACTGATCCACTTGCATGGGCTCCGGGACAGACGGAACGGATCCTGAGAAGGTAGGTACTGGGGAAGTCTCTACATGACACGCATTCAGCTGTTGGGAGATGTGTAGGGATTTTTGAAGGAAGCCTTCTAAGCCTACGGAGTCTTCAATTACCGACATCTGCTGTTTTATGGAGGGTTCGAGACCACGTCGATAGGCGGCGAGGAGCGCTGTTTCATTCCACCCACTGCTAGCGGCCAGAGTGCAAAAGCGCACAGTATAATCATGGATGGACATGTTGGCTTGTCTTAACTGGAAGAGTTCTTCATGCACCGAGAGGGAGGAGGCGGTATGGCTGAACACCTCGCGGAAATGGTCGGTGAATGCATCCAGGGATCGCACAATGGGGCTGTGTGAGTTCCAGAGCGCCTCAGCCCACTGCAGGGCTCTTCCAGACAGCAGGGATATGATGAAGGCTATCTTTGCTCGATCGTTCAGGAATTGGTGAGGTTGGAACTCAAAGTATAACAAGCACTAAAGCAGGAAGCCCCGACAGGTGGCAGCATCACCGGAGTAGAGAGTGGGTTTGGCCATAGGGCATCCGGAAGGAGGACGGCTCGGAGGTGGTTGTAGGGCTTCGCGAAAGGCATGTACCAGTTCGGAAAATGGGTCTGGCGTCGGGAGAGCTTGGTCCTCCATTTAGCTAGTTTCCCGCCTCCAGACTTTCTTTGCTGGGCTGGTCTTCTGTCAGGTGTGGACGGAGAGGCAGACACAAGGTTAGTGGAAGTACTGTTCTCACTTTATTTCCTTCCCACAAACTTAAATCAATCTCAAAGGATTTCAAACAAAACATAAACATCGATCCAGGAGATCGGTAAACATAGACTGAGAGTCCAACACCCTGGCTTATCCTCTTCCTTGAAACAGGTCGGTAAGAAGGCTTACGGCACAGAGGATCCTGGAATATCATGAGGTGAGTAGAAGGTTAGCAGCTTGCGACCTCGAGACCAGCCAACGAGGAAATGTGGTGAGTGACTGATATAGTGGCTGGTAAGTGATGACAGGTGGTAATCAGTACTCTGGTGATTGTGAGCGGGTGCAGGTGGTTGGTGTGGAAGGAGTTGTGGGCGGATCCGTGACAGACATACAGTGCTATAAAAACACCTGCGCCTCGTTTTGATTTTTAAACGTGCATTACGTGCTCATGTTTATTCAACGAAGCCTTTTGGAAAATCGGTCAGTTTTGATATCGTGGCGGGTCGCCACAAATAAATAAATGTATGTGAAACACATCCCACAGCACAACAACCTGAGCCCAGCTTCATTATTCATCACTTTAACTTTAACTGTGTTTGTAGCCGGCGCCACTAACAAGACCGATAACAAACACAGACCGGAAATTAACTTTGGTCCAGGCGCGTGCGCCCGATGAAACCGTCTATATGATCACTAAGGATGACGCTGATTTGGACATGACACTTAATTTTCGGATTGATGATTCTGACTATACTGTTTTTGTCACTACCGCAAAGATGAAATGTTTTGGCTGCGGAATTTTTGGCCATTTAATCTGTAACTGTCCTGATAAAATTGCAGCAAAAGCAAAGAATGGTAGTGAGAATTCTGAAAGTGGTGATGTAGCTGGTGTTGCCGGTGCGGCTGAGGCGGTACCCTCGGGAGAAAGCGTGGCGGTTGCGGCTCCAGGTCCTTCCAGTGAGTCTATGACTGGATCGACCTCGTTACATCGGCCCTCGAGTGTGGCACACACTGAAACGCATTTAGATGCTGGTGTTAAGGATTTAACAAATGTGGCACAGGTTTCTGGAGACATTGGAGATGAGCAAATTGATCGGGGTTTAGACAATATTTCGGAACAGCTGCAAGAAATGTGTGAGGTGAATAACTGTTTGAGTAAGGAAGAAGAGCAATCTATTTTTAAAATGCCCCAAAAAAGAAAGAAAAGTAATGAAGTACCCGATCCTAAAATAAGCAAAAAGAGTGGAATGCATGAGGATGAAGAACAAGATATAGAGAGTGATGCTGAGTCTTCTGACTCTAGTGTGACTCTTTCTCAGAGTGAGTTTGTTGGCCGGAGTTATGAGCTTGATGATATCAAGCTATTCCTCAGATCAACTAAAAATAAAAGAGGTGTGCGGGTGCAGGAATTTTTCCTGATTTAGAACAATTTGTTGAAAAAACAAGAGGCCTAATGGCAGAGGGTTTATTCACGAATAAAGAGGTCTATCGGTTAAAGAAAATTGTGAGGAATCTTAACAATGCCTTGAATGATGACACTTGTTAACTTTATGAGCAGGAATGCTAATTTTTCTTTGCTTTATGGTTTATTTTTTTATTTTTGGTTAGTTATGAGTGAAGTATCTTTAGCTACCTTGAATGTTAATGGCGCAAGAGATGTTAGAAAAAGAGCAATGATATTTGAAGTAATTAAACAGAAACATATTGATGTTGCTTTTCTACAAGAAGCCCACAGTGATTTGAAAAATGCTGTTGACTGGGTGAGAGAGTTTGAGGGCACTTCTGTGCTTAGTCATAACACTTCAGTCAGTGGGGGATTGGCCATTTTATTTGCAAAGAATTTTAGTCCTGTTTCTTATGTAATTGATGAAATTGTTAAAGGTAGGCTTTTAAAAGTTAGAGCAGTTTTTGAAAATTATGTGTTTACTGTAGCGTCAGAACGAGTCAGACAAAACTAAGATTCGATCGGAGCATCGAAACATGAGGAGCTGAAATTCCAGGACAACATCGTAAAGATTCCTATCTCTGACTTCTGGAGCAAGCCTAACTAACAAGCCTCTTTCACAGAACAGCTCGCAACATTAAGACAAAAGAACACTTATTGATAAGTGTTCTACGCAGGAAGGAGATCATCAAATTTGGGGTAAATAGTCAAGATTAATGGTCAAAGAGATGGCCATCACATGGCGTTCCACAAGAGAAATCACAAGCTTCTTCAGATTGACTTCTCCCCCACACATACAAGACAAAGAACCAGACTGAAATTCCTCTGGCCAAAGAACACTTCTTTTTGGTACACAGAGACTTTCTTTTTCATATGCACATAAAACCATCCTAAAAGGACAATGCTAGGCATAACACTATATTATGTATGTAATCACATATTAGACTATCATGTTTTAAGCACATATTATGTATGTCTTTCTAATAACTATTGAATGACTTTAAGGTTAGTCGTGTTTGGTATGTATGAGTTTGACATTTCTAGCTTGAAATGTTTCTTTCAATTAATTCTGTGTCAAATGTATCATATTCTGGTTATAGAAATCATATCCAAAAGTATACTTTGCAAGAGTGTGTAAAATTCAGACCATGTGACTGATAACAGGCTGATTTATGATGGAAGGAACAACCCTAGCTAAGACAATAGCCTATCTAATTGGTCAAAACACCAAATGGGATGTGTCCCAAAGCCGAGTTTAAGAACTCAGGACACCATCAAATCTTTCTCTCTTTTGTCTCTCAAAGCCCTCTCTTCTCTTCCCTTCTACCCTTCTTCTTCTCGCCACAGCGTTTTGACGCTGTTTTAGCGCTCTTTGAGCGTGCTCTGGCCTACAGGCCAGTTGCTACTTAACACCACGATGAGAAGAAAAACCACCTAGTCTCATTACTCATTTTATTCTTTTACTTTAGTTTCTTTTCTTTCCGTTGAGTCTCGTGTTCAAAAGTTAAGTTTGCCGCAAAGTCCAGCGACTGCACCCGCTTCAAACTTCAACCAGAAACGGACTCCAAGACCACCCTCAGCCAACGGCCCAACCATTGGCTTCCCAAGACATCGCTTCAAAGACTACTGAACTTCCAGCCAATCACCAACTCGGGAAAACCCCTTTCCTGCAACGACGACGAAGACAAAAGGGAATCCCTGTAACACAAGGCAACGCAAGTACAAACTCCAGATTATAACTGAGCTGGTGTATTTAATATAAATTTTAGCCTCATTGAGAAACTCAACGCGAGGGTTAATTAAGTGATTGATGGTTGTTCAGGTCTATGCAATAGCACATATTGCTGTAAACTTGGGATTTCACATTCTCATTCTCTAAACTCATCCTTTCTCTTTTTCTGCAACGTGTGAATGTGTGAATGCGTGTGTTCATGTTAGGTTAGTTCATGTATTAGGTTTATATAAATAAAGTCTTATTTATATTGAAAAGAGAAGTATCTTGTGTTTTGTGCTTACAAGTTAATGTCTTAATCTGCCGATCTTGTTACTGTGCTTATTAATAGTGTTTTCACTATATTTTGGATTTTAATATCCAGGGCAGAATTAATGTTATACGGCTCGTTCAGTGAATCGCTCAGTGATCAGCCGCAAAACAGTGATTCTGTTCAAATTCCCTATAAAATCATTAATGATTCCCTTTGAGCTAAATTAAATTATATTTATGTATAAAACCCTTACATATTTATTGGTGGAGAACGCGGGCAGATTAATCTAAATTGTGAGCATAAACCAAGTTATTTAATCTTTTCCATTGCTGTGGATGAAAGATGAGACGCTTCTGAGACTAGCATGTGTGTGTGTGTGACGTCAGCAGCGCGCGCCTGCTTGAATGAATGAACGCAGAGAAGGCTGTAACTCCAGTCTGCCTCTTCATTGTTAAACTGCAGTAAGTGAACTTAAAGTTATCTGAGATCATACAATAAGGTTGAAATTGAGCGTGTTCCTCTTTTCTGTAATGCCTTGTTTTATAGCTGAATTGATGTCCTGCGTGTTCCAGGTCATTCAATAGTTATACTCCTGAATCTCAGTCACTGTTAGCTGAACGGAGCTAAACTGCAATAGTTAAAAGGTAAATAAATCGGTGGATAAAGAATAGTTTTGAGCGTGTTCCTCAATTCTATCTGATCAAAGCTTTATTATTCATAGTTTGATTTTCAGTGCGTGTTCCATTGTCAGATCAGCTATGATATAAGCTTGATAAAGTTAAAGTTAACGTTGTGCCAACAGCGAAGAAAACCTGTTGTGTGTACGTGTCCAGAGAAACTGGCACGGGCTTTTATGATCCGATCACTGTTTTCCTCAACTGCAGCACGAAGCGGCGATTTGAATAAAGTTTAAAGTAAACTCTGAACGAACTGAGAGTTTAAGCGCCACATCGCAGAACCAACTAAAAGCGGTGTTGTTATTTGTACAGTGTTGAAATGCGCCGACATTTCATGTTACATGCCTAACTGTAACTGCATTAACTGTAATTGTAATCTAGTCCACTAGAGTCTGTTTTAGTTGCCACAGTTACTTGCATGACATGGAAGTCTTAACCTACTTCCGGAGCAACTCTGAACTGCGCACGCGCAGCACATTGATGCTATTGTAAACAAACTCTATACTGTTTACATTGAAGCCTATGTTAAAGCCATTAGCCTCAAAGGTTAGAAGTTAGCATTAGCATCCAGTGGTTGAATACAGTGTGTGTGTTTGAAAAGCTAAAGTGGTTTAACCCTTTAAACATCTAAACTAATACACTTGTTGGTCTTTCTCTTTCTTATTTCTCTAATTTTTCACTTCTTACCACTTATTTGCATTTTACTAGAAAGGGAAATACTACTAGTTCACAATTATTAATTGTGTCAAATTCTAAATTTAATTAAAACATTAAATTTATTTGGAATCATTCAAAATTTCCCCCTCAGATCATTTCATATGATCACTACTTCTAGTATTCTCTTTTGGGCCTAATCATTTTAGGTACGAATAAGCCTTGAACTTTGAAAGTTTTAAACTTATTCTACCTAATTGATTTATTACCCATCTCAATAGATTCTATTCAGACTACTTACTCATTATTTTAGTGCGTTTTACCCCTCTTTCTTCCTGTTTTGGTTATACACTTAGCCACTATTTTTAGTTACTAAAACTAAAGACTTATTTCCTCCTTTATTTAATTTAATTTTTGCTTATTTTACCCATTTATTACTTTTCAAGTTTCCTTTGTCTTACCATTCTCTTTCCTCTGTGTATCCTAGCAAATAACAATAAATTGGAGTACAAATAAATTAGAGAGACAAATCTCTTTCACCCAAAATTTATTTATTTGTTATTAGTTGTGCAGCAACTGAAAATAACGCTCTACTCGATGTTGGGCATAACAGCGTGCTAGTGGACCCGATCCACTTAATCTACTGTCTCTCTCCTTCTTTCTCCTGCTTTCTTCACTCTTCACTTTTCACATTTGTAGGGACCTGTAAGAACCATCAATCAATTCTAAGTGAATGAAATACACAATCCTGTCCAAAGGAGAATCATCCTTACGAATTTGATTGTAATCAAACACTCTTTCGTTCTTCCTAGCCTCCCCACATTTGAAAACGCAATCCAAATTTTAACATCTCATCCGACGCTGAGATCAATTTAATAGAGATAAGTTTTGGGCAACCGTTGCCTTCACAGCCTCCCTGGTGAGCGGTCCAACTGTAAGGTGTATGTTGTCAATCCTGTCAGACTAAGAAAGAGATATCAGAATTATTATTATATTCATTTGTCTAAAACAGAGATTTAATAATATTGTTTGCCTCCTTGATAACATTTAATTGAGAAAAAAAAAAGAATTTTCCTCATTTAAAAAAAAAAAAAGGAATTTTGTTAATTGAATTTGTTTTTCACCTTTTTCTCTCTTTTCCCTCTTCCTCATTAGAAGTGATGAAGTCTTCACATCTCTAGTCTACCTAGATACCCTGAGACCAACACAGTCATCACCACACTTCACTAGTGGTTCAAAATCACTACACATAGGCATTGTCCCACCACACATAGGCTTCTACTCCACACAGATCTGTGTCAGTCTCTCTTCTCCCCAGCGTGCTAACATGCCGCAGACTGCAGCCCCCTTTGCCCAAGGGGAAGATGGGAACACTTGGCTGAGAGGCACGACAGACAGCCTCACCCCCAAGACCCTTGAACTGTTATTATTTTTAATAATAATCCTAATTCTGAGAAGATTCCTGACACAAGATTCGAGCCAGAACACCAACCACGAGGAGCTAGTCAAAATCACCAGCTCCCTAAGCTATGCCTTCACGACCTAGCTGAAACTGAGCGACAAGCACATCACCCATCTTCAAGAGGAGCTGACATGTGCTCAACACCGCATAGACAAGCTGGAAGTGAAAGTTCAAGATCAACTCAAAGCACCCAACGAGAGGGAGCAGGAAACAACGGAACAAGTTAAGGAGCTCCAAGCAGCCCTGACAGCAGCTCAGCTTGACCAACAACTTGCAAAAGCTGCTCAGAAAGACCTGGTAAACAGACTCCAGTATGCCGAACAGCTACTAGAGAAAGCTAAGAATGACATCAGCAACAAGAACGCCGGAATCAGTTCCTTGAAAGATGACCTTGAAAGGTACAGAACTGAAATGGACAATCTGACCCAACAACTAGATGATACCAACTATGAGCTCTATATGGTCAGAAAAGAACTCAAACATGCTTATGAGCAGAAACAAGAGCCAAGGCAAGAGAAACATCTCTCAGCCTCACCCCTGCTGAGCAGAGCCGAGTCCTACGTCCAAGAACTGGCATGCAACGAAAGAAGCGAAGGGCCACAACCCAAAACCTCACCTGCCTTCGCTGCAGAAGTCTTTCCTGCCAACGAAAGAAAACCTCCCATCCAAGCAGACCTTGGAGCTGCACTTGGTGATGACCGATCAAGGACCTTGACAAGCTGTCTAAAAACATCAGCAAGTTCAACCCGAACTCCACAGAGGGCCACACCATCGAGGCTCATCTGCAAGATATCGACTTCTATCTAGAAATGAGACCTCATGTGACTGACAGAGACAGGTTATACCTCCTTAGAGCAACATCCAGTCCCGAGGTACGAAACTTCCTAGATCGGCAGCCCAGTCGAACGAAGTCAGACTACCAGCTACTTTGTGAGGTCCTGATTAAAGAATTTACAGACCCAGAGTCCGAACATGGACTGTTAACTGCCTTGGAAACCAAACAAGGTCGACAAGAGACTCCACAAGCTTACTACAACCGACTCCGACAAGCTTACTTTGGTGCACACAACGAACCTGACCTTGAAGAGGATGTGAACTTCAAAAGCCTCTTCCTAAAAAATCTGCACCCTGGAGTCAGTCACCATCTAGGCGTCATGGCCTGTCCACGCTCCATGACCATCCAACAGTTGCGTGACCTAACACAGAAGGCCTACAACAAGCAGAAGATGGCCTCAAAGAAAGGTAACAAAACCTCCACACTCTTGAACTCTGTCACCAAAGACTCTAGCCTTGCACTGGACGACACCCAGTTGCATCACAACACCAGAGTTTTCCATCAAGAGCACGGAGAACGTGACCCCCATGTCCACGACAGCTATCAGCCCAACCGCTGGAAAAATCCATGGGACAAGCCACGCTTCTCAAGAAACACAAAAGATCAGACATCCAAAGGTAATCACCTGACTCATCCAAGAGCAACTCGTGTGGGTAAGCGACAACGAAACCCACCTCAGCACCACTCAGACATGCACAGTGCTGAGTACACACAAGATCTAGACAGCTTACCATCAGAAGACATGGAACAAGTCATGAGACAACTGAAAGAGATCCTTCAAGATAAGCTGAACACGGATGACTACAAAATTGAGTCATGCTCGCTGTGACCAGCGACAGAATGGAAGGCCGGTGATCACATGGTACACCACCATATCAGAGATGACAAGCACCTGTTCAACAACCACCCTGAACGAGCAAGTCTCTCACGGCCAACTATTGATGAAAACTGAGGTACCAGAGAACGTCACCTCAGTCACCCATCACTCACTAACAAACTGGTAAATGAACTCCAACTCCAAGAACCACATTTCTGTCTGTGCAACAGCAACCACCAAAGCACAGAAGGTCAGAAAGTCTGCCACATCCAGAAGGCAGCACAAGAGGAATGCAACATAGGAGACGAAGTGTGCATCCCAGCTTCGCACAGCCATGCCAAACTACCTCCGACTGTATGCAGAAGAACTTCCTGCCTTTCTGGACTGACCCCCATTAGATCATGGACACGCCCTCATCCAAGCCAAGGATGCAGAGAGCCCGTCTCCACTGACATACCCGAAAAGGGGGGAGACAACACAGACTGAAACAGATCTGACCACACCTACACTACACCAGTAACACACACAACATTACCTACACCTAGAGGTAACCACATCTACTGACAACACATGTAACAAACATATTCTTCCCACAAGTAGAATATCCAAATTGTAGCGTAACATAGTTACATACACCACCATGAAGAAACATGCAGCTATCCTCACCATAGTTAGAAAACCTGACACTAAGTTAAGGTACATGACTCCCTAGCTGCACGACATCCTAGCCCAACAGTAGTTGCAAAACATGCTAGGAAAACCCACAGTAGCTTTGTTTGTTTTGTTCTTCTTTTACCTATCCTTTCCTTCCCCTCTTTCTTTAGTAGGTGAAAAACCTAGACACCCTGCAAGGGTCAAAGGTCTGATATTAGGATTGACTCACCACACCTAATATCCGCAAACCACTCGAAACCGAATGGAAGCCAGAGAGCTCCACGCACGATAGGTCAATTCATTTTACCACAAATGATGTCACTAGAAACTAAAGGTGAACATTCTTAAGTTGAGACAACTTAGAAGAAACAAACAAATCTAATCACAAAATTTGATCGAAGAATCAACGTACTAAACTAAATTAGAACAACAATTTCCAAAATTGAACTAAAACTATTCAGTTTACCAAACTAGATTGACCAATTGAATATAGCCGCCTGTACCCGAATAACCTGATGCCCTGCACCAGTACAGTAACTGTCATGGAGGTGTTGTCTTGTTGTTTGCTGTTTTTGTGTCTGCTTCTTCTGCCTCTGTTTATCCAGTGCTTGCCGATGTCTCCAACTCGACACATCGCCAATCAAGGGGGGTATGTAGCGTCAGAACGAGTCAGACAAAACTAAGATTCGATCGGAGCATCGAAACATGAGGAGCTGAAATTCCAGGACAACATCGTAAAGATTCCTATCTCTGACTTCTGGAGCAAGCCTAACTAACAAGCCTCTTTCACAGAACAGCTCGCAACATTAAGACAAAAGAACACTTATTGATAAGTGTTCTACGCAGGAAGGAGATCATCAAATTTGGGGTAAATAGTCAAGATTAATGGTCAAAGAGATGGCCATCACATGGCGTTCCACAAGAGAAATCACAAGCTTCTTCAGATTGACTTCTCCCCCACACATACAAGACAAAGAACCAGACTGAAATTCCTCTGGCCAAAGAACACTTCTTTTTGGTACACAGAGACTTTCTTTTTCATATGCACATAAAACCATCCTAAAAGGACAATGCTAGGCATAACACTATATTATGTATGTAATCACATATTAGACTATCATGTTTTAAGCACATATTATGTATGTCTTTCTAATAACTATTGAATGACTTTAAGGTTAGTCGTGTTTGGTATGTATGAGTTTGACATTTCTAGCTTGAAATGTTTCTTTCAATTAATTCTGTGTCAAATGTATCATATTCTGGTTATAGAAATCATATCCAAAAGTATACTTTGCAAGAGTGTGTAAAATTCAGACCATGTGACTGATAACAGGCTGATTTATGATGGAAGGAACAACCCTAGCTAAGACAATAGCCTATCTAATTGGTCAAAACACCAAATGGGATGTGTCCCAAAGCCGAGTTTAAGAACTCAGGACACCATCAAATCTTTCTCTCTTTTGTCTCTCAAAGCCCTCTCTTCTCTTCCCTTCTACCCTTCTTCTTCTCGCCACAGCGTTTTGACGCTGTTTTAGCGCTCTTTGAGCGTGCTCTGGCCTACAGGCCAGTTGCTACTTAACACCACGATGAGAAGAAAAACCACCTAGTCTCATTACTCATTTTATTCTTTTACTTTAGTTTCTTTTCTTTCCGTTGAGTCTCGTGTTCAAAAGTTAAGTTTGCCGCAAAGTCCAGCGACTGCACCCGCTTCAAACTTCAACCAGAAACGGACTCCAAGACCACCCTCAGCCAACGGCCCAACCATTGGCTTCCCAAGACATCGCTTCAAAGACTACTGAACTTCCAGCCAATCACCAACTCGGGAAAACCCCTTTCCTGCAACGACGACGAAGACAAAAGGGAATCCCTGTAACACAAGGCAACGCAAGTACAAACTCCAGATTATAACTGAGCTGGTGTATTTAATATAAATTTTAGCCTCATTGAGAAACTCAACGCGAGGGTTAATTAAGTGATTGATGGTTGTTCAGGTCTATGCAATAGCACATATTGCTGTAAACTTGGGATTTCACATTCTCATTCTCTAAACTCATCCTTTCTCTTTTTCTGCAACGTGTGAATGTGTGAATGCGTGTGTTCATGTTAGGTTAGTTCATGTATTAGGTTTATATAAATAAAGTCTTATTTATATTGAAAAGAGAAGTATCTTGTGTTTTGTGCTTACAAGTTAATGTCTTAATCTGCCGATCTTGTTACTGTGCTTATTAATAGTGTTTTCACTATATTTTGGATTTTAATATCCAGGGCAGAATTAATGTTATACGGCTCGTTCAGTGAATCGCTCAGTGATCAGCCGCAAAACAGTGATTCTGTTCAAATTCCCTATAAAATCATTAATGATTCCCTTTGAGCTAAATTAAATTATATTTATGTATAAAACCCTTACATTACTTTTATCTGTGTGTATGTTCCAACTACACCAGTTGAAAGATTAGTTTTTTTAGACACACTGTGTTCAACCTTACAAAACTGTAGCCCTGAAGATTTCTTGTTCTTAGGTGGTTCATAAAACAATGAAGTGTTCCTTTCATTCTTTACAACAGTGGTGGGACTTTGGAAAGGTCCAAATAAAGCAGTTTACACAACAGTACACTCACAATGTTACTAAAGAGTTGACTCGGTCTTTAGAGCATTTGGAAAAAGAGATACTTGAATCGCAGAAATTGGCTCAATCTACTGGTGAAATTCAACACATGGAAGCCTGCTCTAAGAAAAAGGCACAGTTGGCAGATCTACTGGGGTACAGAGTACAGGGGGCTTTGGTCCGTTCACGCTTCCAAAGCATTGATCAGATGGATGTACCATCCAAATACTTTTTCAGCATGGAAAAAAAGAATGGGTAGAAGCGTTTTATTTATGCACTTCGCTCTGAGGACGGAGCGTTGTTGTCAGACTCTACCGATATCCGTAGGAGAGCAGTTAGTTTTTATCAAAACCTGTATAGAAGTGAGCTTGATTCAGGGCGTTGTGTGGAAAGTGTCTTTTTTGACAACTTGCCTAAAGTCTCAGAGGAGGCTAGCGTTGATCTTTCAGGAGCGTTGACCCTGGGAGAGCTTTTTAAGGCCCTGCATTGGCTGGGGTGTTGGATCAGGTTATCCATCCGGACCAAACATATTGTGTCCCCGGTAGATCTATTTTTGATAATGTTTCTTTAATTCGAGATATTTTTCATGTTTCTAAATTGTTAAACTTAGACTGTGGTTTGTTATCTTTAGATCAAGAGAAGGCTTTTGATCGGGTTGAGCATTCTTATTTGTGGAACACTTTAGCAGCTTTTGGTTTCTGCAAAGAATTTGTAGATATGATCAGAGTACTCTATTGTGATGTTGAGAGTGCACTGAAAATTAATGGTGGCTTATGTGCTCCATTTCGGGTTCTTAGGGGTATCAGACAAGGTTGTTCCTTGTCTGGAATGTTGTACTCATTGGCAATTGAGCCACTACTTCAACAAATAAGGAAAAATGTATGTGGCTTGTGTTTACCAAATTGTAATAATAATGTACGGTTGTCAGCCTATGCTGATGATATTGTGGTGTTGATTAGTAAACAAAGTGATGTGCAGTCTTTGCTTAATTTAATCAAAGATTTTAGAGTACTGTCTTCTGCTAAGGTTAATTGGCAAAAAAGTGATGCTTTATTGTTAGGTCAATGGGTTGATGGGATACCTTGTCTTCCTGATGGGTTGTGTTGGGGTAGGGGAGGTATAAAATATTTAGGAGTTTATTTGGGAGATGACGGGTTTTCACAGAAGAATTGGGAGGGGGTGTTGGAAAAAGTTAAAGGGCGCATGGATAAATGGAAATGGTTATTACCAAATATGTCCTATAGAGGGAGGACTCTTATAGTTAACAATTTAGTCGCTTCTTCGCTTTGGCATAGACTGGCATGTGTAGACCCCCCCCCCCACATTTTGTATCTGAAGTTCAAGCTTGACGAGAATACAAGTTTTCATTTAAAACCATGTGAATCTTTGTTGTTAGATTTCTTGTCATGTGAAGGTAGAAAAACTGTATGAGGTCTGTGTTTTGTTTTTTAATAAGAAGTTGCTTGTTGGAAGAATTGATACACCATGGCGGTCTGTTTTTAATTTGAACAGTGATGTAAAACCCGAATGGAGATCTTTGTATAAGCCACCATTGTCAAAGAGGGTAGGTGATATACAATGGAGGGTTTTGCACGGTGCTATTGCTGTTAATTCATTTATCTCATTGATGAACCCTGAAGTTAGTCCTGAATGTCCTTTCTGTCTTCAAAAATAAACTATTTTTCATGCCTTCATGTACTGTTTTAGATTAGAACCTTTATTTGTGAAGCTAAAAGAGTTCCCTTTCGAGGGAACTTCGAACTGCGTCCTCTAGGGGTCGCTATGGGGAACGCCGTCAGCGTGACCCGTGTCTGAAGCATATATACAAAAACACCACATGTTGGCCGGCGACAGCCTATGACGTCACTACCGGCACGACCACAGTATAAAGGGGCGCTGGGAAAATACGTCATTCTCTTCTTCGTCTTCAGTGACTGTTTTGTTTGAAGCGTGTATTCTACAGGTAAGAAACGATTTTTCTACTATGGCGAGCACTAGCAAGGCGTTTAAGAGATGTGTGCATCCGTGTCCTCGTTATTTGACACCTGATGACACACACGATCTTTGCGTCTTTTGTTTGGGCGAGGAGCACGCACGCGATGTTCTCGAGGGGGCAATCTGCGTGCACTGTGAGCTTTTTTCTATGAGAAAGCTCCGCTCTCGTCTGTCTCTCTTTTTGAGGAAGGAGGGACAGCCGTCTGCTTCCCGCGGCTCGAGACCCACTGCTGCTGAGGCACGGAGGGCAGTGAGCTCGTGGGGCTCGCAGGCGGAGCTGGCTCATGAGTTAGAGAGGGGGCTTTCCCTCTCGCGCTCGTTGGCCGCGAACGAGAGTGAGTCGCTGGATGACGATGATGCGATCTCTCTGACATCATCTGATCCAGCGGCTAGTGCTCTGCTGGGTTTTGCCCAGGAAGAGCAGGAGATGTCTGAGGGCGAAGAAGTTGAGACTGAGCCCTCTCAATCCTCCTGCCCTGCGTATGACGAACTGTTGGAGGTTATGGAACGCGCCACGGCGAGGCTTGACTTGCCGTGGAAGTGGGCCAAGATGGTGGCGCCGCGGGGTCGTCTCGATGAGCGTTATCTTTCTGGCCATAGCCCCCCAGCTCGAGTGAGCCTTCCATTTCTTCCTGATCTCCATGCGGAGGTTGAGAGGGAATGGAAAAAGCCGTTTTCCTCTCGCATTCATAGGTTTCAGCATACCAGTTATGCTAACATTGAGGGGATGCGTGAAAGCGGCTATGAGGGGATGCCCCCTGTGGAAGAGACGCTGGCCAGCTATCTCTCTGTGGGCGAGACATCCTCTCTCAAGGCTCCCTCCTTGCCGTCTAAGCCCCTTCAGGAAACATCTCGCTTAAATGGCAGGGCATACGCAGCAGCAGGTCAGGCTGTCGCTTCGTTGCACACGATGGCGGTGCTTCAGGCTTACCAGGCTGATCTGCTGAAAGACCTGGATAAGGGTCAGGGCTTGTCACCTGATGAAGTAGCTGAGCTGCGCCGCACCACGGATTTGGCTCTCCGTGCCACTAAGCAGGCCGCCACTGCTATGGGCAGGTCTATGGCGGCCATGGTGGTAACGGAGAGACATCTGTGGGTGAATCTGGCAGATGTTGGGAAGAAGGAGAAGGGCTTTCTTCTCGATGCTCCAGTCTCGCCTTCCGAGCTTTTCGGTACCTCCGTTGAGACGGTGGTCGAGAAGTTTAGGGAGGCAAAGGCGCGTTCAGCGGCCTTCAAAACCTTCATTCCAAGAAGGTCCAGGTCTGAGCCCGAACAACGCAGGGGTCCTGGCCCATCTCCATCCGGGGATCAGAGATGGGCACAGAAGGCTAGTGTCGCAACTCGTGCCCCTCCCCCGCCTGCGGGTAGGGCTAGAGGGAGGCGCGGGTCAAAGAGAGGTAGGCAAGACCTGAGGGAGGTGATCCAGACGAAGCGTTCTCAACGCTCTCGTCCAGGACCCGAGTAATAATTGAAACATCTACTCCCTTTCCTCGGGGGGCCTGTCATCTGCCCTTATCTTCCCCTCTCTAATTCCCCTGCAACCTCCGTTTTATTCCACCTGACTGAGGTTGGGTGTGGACCAAGATAGAACCTGCGCTTTAAAATCATTGCAGTCTCTATGCTGGACTTATGATGTTTTGGTTAAGTTCTATGCTTCATAGAAACTACCTAACTGATGGTCCGGACCCGACTCTTCGGATTTCGCCTCCGGGACTGATCTCATGCGCAGGAACCATGGATGGGTGAGTATGATCCAGTTCTATTGTTTACTGGTATTTATGTGTTCCACACTGGCGACACTGCAGTTCCAGGACCTGCGGGTCTTTTACTTCAGTTTCTTTGGTTTGAGAAGGTGCATAGCTATCTGAGGATATCGATGTGCTAGCTTAGGGACTGCTCCCCTTCCGAGGGTTTTTAAGTAGCAATCTCCCTGAGCCCTTGCCTAGTGTGTGCGTCTCCCCTGCTAGGGTTTAAGTAGAGCCCAAAAGTTTTGTGGCAGCCTCTCTGGAGGGCTTACCGGCTTTTTAGGCCAGTGGTCGCTCTCCAGAGTTCTGTCATTCAGCCCTTTGCTCTTCTTGTTGGTCGAGCTGGCATTGCTCCCCTCACAATGAGGGTCACCTATGAGCATGCCGCTCCCTTCTGAGCGTCTGAGTTCCCTCTCATGCTGAGAGTTGGGTTCTCCGCTCTCCAGAGCCATGTTGTTGGTCGAGCTAGCATTGCTCCCCTCACAATGAGGGTCACCTATGAGCATGCCGCTCCCTTCTGAGCGTCTGAGTTCCCTCTCATGCTGAGAGTTGGGTTCTCCGCTCCCCTAGAGCTCTGTGTCACATATGCTCTCCTTGTGGGTCGAGCTAGCATTGCTCCCCTCACAATGAGGGTCACCTATGAGCATGCCGCTCCCTTCTGAGCGTCTGAGTTCCCTCTCATGCTGAGAGTTGGGTTCTCCGCTCTCCAGAGCTATGTGTTGGTCGAGCTAGCATCGCTCCCCTCACCATTGAGGGTCACCTATGAGCATGCTGCTCCCATCTGAGCGTCTGAGATTCCTCTCATGCTGAGAGTTGAGTTCTCCGCTCTCCAGAGCTCTGTCATCAGCAGCCTCAGGTTGTTAGGTCTCTCTGCCTCCCTGTTGGGTTGCTCTCCTTGTGGGTCGAGCTAGCATTGCTCCCCTCACAATGAGGGTCACCTATGAGCATGCCGCTCCCTTCTGAGCGTCTGAGTTCCCTCTCATGCTGAGAGTTGGGTTCTCCGCTCTCCAGAGCTATGTGTTGGTCGAGCTAGCATCGCTCCCCTCACCATTGAGGGTCACCTATGAGCATGCCGCTCCCTTCTGAGCGTCTGAGATTCCTCTCATGCTGAGAGTTGGGTTCTCCGCTCCCCTAGAGCTCTGTGTCACATATGCTCTCCTTGTGGGTCGAGCTAGCATTGCTCCCCTCACAATGAGGGTCACCTATGAGCATGCCGCTCCCTTCTGAGCGTCTGAGTTCCCTCTCATGCTGAGAGTGGGGTTCTCCGCTCTCCAGAGCTATGCTGTTGGTCGAGCTAGCATTGCTCCCCTCACCTTAGAGGGTCACCTATGAGCATGCCGCTCCCTTCTGAGCGTCTGAGTTCCCTGAGAGTTGGGTTCTCCACTCTCCAGAACGGTGTTTCAAATCCATGTTATGGTAATTGCGCACGCTAGTCTCTGTGCACTTTCTGAAAGCCACGTTGTGGTAAGATCGCACACCAGTGTTTTGCGAGCTTTCTAAAATCCTGTATGGTATGGGTTACGCGCTGCGGCTTCGTGCCCTTTCTTTGAGTCGGTCAGGTCCCGGTTTTCACCTTGGGCCCCACTCTACCTATGTATCCCCAGTGATACTGACTTGAACAGGGTGTTGCTACCAAGGATCTGTTGAGACAATTCCTTCAGCGAGCTCATGCTGAGCAAGCAGTAGCCCCTGGGTGACAGGCCAAGGCCTAGTTACTATCCTAGGCGCTTGGTCGTATCCCCTTAAAGGAATCTCTACTAAATCTGATTCTAAGCCTTTGAGCTCTACCCTGGGTCCAGGAGGCCTGGCCCCTAACAGGTAAGTTCTGGGGTATGCAGCTCAGGTTTTTGGCCAAAGGGGATAATGTCACTGACAGCCGTCGAACCGTCCCAGGGGCAACTCCCTTAGCCGGGTAGAGTTGATACTTAGTGCTCGCCTTTTTGTGCTTGGCTTGCACTCCCCTCAGCATGGTAGCGTGGGTATTCCGTTCCCCATAGCGACCCCTAGAGGACGCAGTTCGAAGTTCCCTCGAAAGGGAACGTCTCAGGTTACATATGTAACCATGGTTCCCTGAGTAGGGAACGAGACACTGCGTCCTCTAGGCTCGGTGCCATGCTTCGGACGCAAGCTTCAGACGAAGAAGTGAATGACGTATTTTCCCGGCGCCCCTTTATACTGTGGTCGTGCCGGTAGTGACGTCATAGGCTGTCGCCGGCCAACATGTGGTGTTTTTGTATATATGCTTCAGACACGGGTCACGCTGACGGCGTTCCCCATAGCGACCCCTAGAGGACGCAGTGTCTCGTTCCCTACTCAGGGAACCATGGTTACATATGTAACCTGAGACGTTGTTTAGTAGGTTGAATGAGAATTTTTCAACTGAGACTTTTATTTTGGGCTTTAAATATTTACAGAAAAAACGTTTTATCTGTCAATTGTTGAATTTTATTTTAGGACAAGCAAAGTTGGCTGTGTATATTAGCCGAAAGAATAAGATTGAACAAAGATGTAGTGATGATGTTTATGTGTGTTTTCTGGCATTGGTTAAATCTAGAGTATTGATTGATTTTCAGTTTTATAGAACTATGAAAGACCTTTCCATGTTTGAACAAATTTGGTGCAGTTATGGGGCTTTGTGTGTGTTATTTGAAGATGTTCTGGAGTTTTCCTTATAATCCTATGATGTTTTGGTTTCCATAATGTATTCTTGTGGTATGTTTTGCTTTTAGGTCTTTTGTAAAGAGTCTTTGAATATTTGTAAATAAATCTTTTTCAAAAATCAAAATCAAATCTCTCTCTCTCTCTCTCTCTCTCTCTCTCAATTCAATTCAATTCAATTCAAATTAGCTTTATTGGCATGACTGTGTAACATCACAATGTTGCCAAAGCAATACATATATTATACAGATAAATAAAATCATGGGGAAACACATATACATGTCCATATTATACATGTAGGTAAAAAAATAAATAAATAAATAAAAAATAAATAAATGATGAAATGAATACAGAGAGCAGTTATAAATGTAAAGGAGGGATCAGCCTTTGTCCCTCATTTGATGGCAGGAGGACACATACTGCGCTGCCAGGTGGATACACTTCTCCTTTTCTCCCAGAATATAACAGAGTTTGTCTAAGTTGCTTTTATGGTTAAATTCAGGTGAAACTAGAGCTATTTGTCTGAAATAGGCATCTCTGATGTGTTTATATTTGCTGCACTCCGTGAGGAAGTGCAGCTCGTCCTCTACGAGTCCCTCAGTGCAGTGAGAACACAGTCGCAGCTCTCTGGCTCTCCAGCTCTGCTTGTGTCGGCCCGTCTCCACACACACACACACACACACACACACACACACACACACACACACACACACACACACTCTCAGTGCAGTGAGAACACAGTCGCAGCTCTCTGGCTCTCCAGCTCTGCTTGTGTCGGCCCGTCTCCACACACACACACACACACACACACACACACACACACACACACACTCTCAGTGCAGTGAGAACACAGTCGCAGCTCTCTGGCTCTCCAGCTCTGCTTGTGTCGGCCCGTCTCCACACACACACACACACACACGCACACACACTCTCAGTGAGAACACAGTCGCAGTTCTTTGGCTCTCCAGCTCTGCTTGTGTCGGCCCGTCTCCACACACACACACACACACACACACACACACACACACACACACACACACACTCTCAGTGCAGTGAGAACACAGTCGGAGCTCTCTGGCTCTCCAGCTCTGCTCGTGTCGGCACGTCTACACACACACACACACACACACACACACACACACACACACACACACACACACACACACACACACACACACACACACACACACACTCTCAGTGAGAACGCAGTCGCAGTTCTCTGGCTCTCCAGCTCTGCTTGTGTCGGCCCGTCTCCACACACACACACACACACACACACAGTCGCAGCTCTCTGGCTCTCCAGCTCTGCTTGTGTCGGCCCGTCTCCACACACACACACACACACACACACACACACACACACACACACACAGTCGCAGCTCTCTGGCTCTCCAGCTCTGCTTGTGTCGGCCCGTCTCCACACACACACACACACACACACACACACACACACACACACACACAGACAGACACACAGTCGCAGCTCTCTGGCTCTCCAGCTCTGCTTGTGTCGGCCCGTCTCCACACACACACACACACACACACACACACACACACACACACAGACAGACACACAGTCGCAGCTCTCTGGCTCTCCAGCTCTGCTTGTGTCGGCCCGTCTCCACACACACACACACACACACACACACACACACACACACACACACACACACACACACACACACACGTCTCCACACACAGACTGTGTTCACTCAGACGATACTTCGTCAGCAGCTTTCTCTGACCGTAGTCTTTAATACTGCTCAGGTATGGCGCTAATTTATAATCAGATTTTATACTGTGGAAGTAAGTTAATTTCTTTACTTGAGTTACGTTTTGCTGCCAATCATGAATGTATTCTTCCTGGGTTATTTTTTCAGTTTCTTTAATTTTTGAATACTTTAACTGAATTGTGGAATTGAGTTGATGTTTTTCTACTAAATAGTGTAAGGGGTCACTCTCTGGGTGTTTCTGCCGATAAGTGAGAGCACTGTGGTGGTAGCTGTCTGTCGGCGCGTCTGAGAGATGGAACCAGAACTTCGCCGCTCTCTTCTGGATCTCAGAGAGCAGAGGGAATCTGCCCAGTTCTGCCCTGCAGCCGAGATTCGGGGCGTTTCTGTGAATTCCCAGGATGTTTTTTGCAGAATTCAAGGTGGAAAAATTCAACAGGGTTTTTGTCCCACGATTCATAGTTTAATTTAAATTTGGGGGCCCAGATTTCACAGCCATAGAGAAGAATGGGTTTGATGATGCTATCGAAGATTTTCAGCCACAGTTTAATGGGTGGGTTGAATTTGAACAGGGGTCGTCTTATACTGTAAAAAGCCCTGCGTGCCTTATCCGTCAGATCTTTGATTGCAGTATTGAGCTGTCCAGAGGCTGAGATCGTCAGACCCAAATAATTATAACTGGTGACATGATTAAGAATTGTTCCACCAATTGTGAACTCATATTTTTTGTCAGCAAGACGAGGCTTTTTCTGAAAGATCATGATTTTAGACTTCTCCATGTTTATCGGTAAGGCCCAATCGTTACTGTACTTCTCCAGAATGGAGAGGCTTTGGTGCAGCCCCTCTTCATGAGGAGATAAGAGCAGAAGATCGTCTGCATACAGGAGGCATTTAATATCTCTGCCCTCGAGGGTCAGACCAGGACCAGAGGACTTATCAAGTGCTGATGCCAGTTCATTAATATAGATATTAAACAGAGTCGGGCTGAGGCTGCAGCCTTGACGGACTCCTTTCGTTTGACTGAAATAATCGGTTCGTTTGTCGTTGATTTTGACACAGCATTTGTTCCCGTTGTATATGTCCTTTATGATGTCATATGTCCTTCCTCCTATTCCACTCTGGATAAGTTTTAGGAAAAGTCCATCGTGCCGTACCGAATCGAAGGCTTTTTGGAAATCAATGAAGCAACCAAATATTTTTCCTTGTTTTGTCTGCTGAACGTATTTTTGTATGAGTGTGTGGAGTGTGTAAATGTGATCTGATGTTCTCTGTTTTGGCATAAATCCAATTTGACAGTTGTTTATAATTGTGTGTTCTTGAATGAACTGAACTAATCTGTCATTAATAATTGAGCAGAATAGTTTTCCGAGGTTGCTGCTGACTGTGATGCCTCTATAATTATTTGGGTCGTACTTCTCACCTTGTTTAAATATTGGAGTTATTAGATTTTCTTTCCAGATTTCGGGAGAGTGTCCTGATTTTAGTGCGAGATTGAATAATTTCAGAATAGCATCTTTCAGTTTAGAGCTGCTGTGTTTCAGCATCTCATTAGATATTCCATCCAAGCCACAGGATTTTTTATTTTTTAGGGATTTCATTTTACCTATTAGTTCATTTAATGCTATGGGTTTGTCTAGATGGTTTAGCTGCTCTTTAACAGTGAATTCTAGGTCGTGTAATTTGGAGGTCAGATGTTTTTGGGTAAGGGTTGGTTGATTTTGTGAATAGAGTTTTTCGAAATGTTCAGTCCAGATGTTTGGGTCGTGGATGGGAATGTGTTTAGCTTCTTTGGATTTATCTAAATTATTCCATAATTCCCAAAAAGAGTTTTGATCGACTGCCTCCTCGATCTTGTTGAGCTTTATTTTCATGTGATCAGCTTTTTTCTGTATTAGCAGTGACTTGTATATCTTAAGGGTTTGTTGATATGTGGCTCGTGTTTGTTGGTTTGCAGGGTCTCTGTGTTTTTTATTTGATAATGATCGCAATTCTTTTCTTAGTTTTTGGCATTCTTTATCAAACCAACCAGTTTTAGCAATTTCTTTTTTACATCTGTAATGTTTTCTTTTTCTCAGGGCTTTTCTGACCACTGTAGAGAAAATTGAAGTTAATTGTTCTGTTGCTAAATTGATCATTTTCTTCTCTTCACCAAATGAAGTCAGTAGAAATGAGTCTATCATGTTCTGCACACGAGTGCTGTGGAGCTCGGCTTCGTACTGGGCAGGACTGTCTTTACTCCATATAAATTTGGAGGGGAGGGGGTACAGTTTAACCTTCTGCTCTGAAGATGGCAGAAGATTCACTGACGTGTTCAGACTGAGGACTATGTGACTGTGGTCTGATAACGGTAGCTGTGGCATCACTGTGAAATAGTTGATTTTGCTTTGGTCTAGATCCGTAATGGCGTAATCTACTGTGCTGCTGCCCAGATAGGAGCAGTAGGTGAGTCGACCCAGAGAATCACCCTTTATTCTGCCGTTAACTATGTGTGGTGAAATGCAGTTAGTGTGGGGGGTTTGCCGCTGTTTGGTTGATCACGCCCCCTAGGTAATTGTGTGTTATTGCATCCTAGTTATGGGAATGTATATAAAGGGGGAGGCAAAATAGAAGGGTGTTACGTCATACTCAGCTGATCGTACTTTCGGCGTTGCGTTGCGTTGCACGAGGGTAATCCTTGCGACGCTGGCATTTGGTTCGGGTGCATGTTGCACCCGTATTTGGGAAATCGCTGGTCCTCTGCTGTTGCGTTTCTCTGTATTTGAGAAACGCGGGTGCCGTCTGCTTGAGTGATTGCCGCTGCCTGTAGGTGATCTATTGAAGTAAGGGCTGTTGGATAGATGATGTGGCTCCCATTATCCGGTATGTATGTACAACCCACTCTCTAGCCCGCATAAAAGGGTATTAGTTTGGGTGGTAATTTTTTCTGTGTCCTAGGTATTTAAATCATCCTGTGAGCGTGCCTGCTTTTGTGATCCCAGTGCTGCGTGGCCTATAGCAGGGACTACGGCATGGCTTGAAATTCCAACGCTGCTGTTTTGCTTCTACAAATTGTCAATCCAGTTGTTTCTCTTTAATATTGCATTATTATGTTGGCCTTTTGTTGATTTTGTTTTACTTTAATGTATGTATGCTTTGCATGCAAGTTTTTTTGGTTAATTACTTGGTTTGCATTTAATTAGTTATTTTGCTTTAATTTGTTCTGTATTTGTTTTCTTTGCAGTCAATTTATTTGATTGGCTGCATTTGTTAATTTGTTTTGTTTGAATGGATGTTTGTATGTAATTATTTTGTTTGCATTTTAAGGTTGTTATAGTATTTATGTTTTTTTTTTTTTTTGTTAATCATTTGGTTTGGTATTTATTTTTTCCTTTTGTTTTGTGGCAACGAGTCTGCATTTTGGCGTTTGTTGTGCTTTAATTGTCTGTCTAATTTTCTTTCTTTTGTTGTATTTGGGGGGAGCAGGGGCTTGGAGAAGGCAGGCTGGCTGTTCCCGTGCAGAAATATCCCCCTTTTCCAAAGTGGTGTGCCTTTGCAGTGAATTTCCTTGGGTGTAAGTGTGGTCTTGTACACGTGTGGGTTGTTCAGTAGTACGGGCTCTATTGAAGCCCGGTGTCTAGCCACCTCCCTATTGCGAAGCTCCTGCTCTTCTGGGTTTTGTTATTTTGTATGCTTTTTTTACAGCAGTTCTTGCATCTGCTGTGTATAGTTTTCCCTTTTTTTCCCTTATTGAATAAAATTCATTTTAATTGAGAAATTGTTTAATAAAGATTGGTTACTTTTTATACAAGGTATTCACGTCTCTGGGTCATTCTGTGAGAGGGGGCCTGTGGGTTTTCCCGGGTGTTAATTTTCCGGGTGGCGTAGTCATGATTGTGTGATTTTTAGTAGAAAAGTTTCAATGTTTAGTAATTCCTTTAACCCTTTGAGATCTTTCATCGCCACATATGTATAGACCCAAGCTTTTGCAGAGCTGCAGGACCTGTTTTCCATGTCTGTTTACTGTGTTGTCATAATTCTGTCGTGCTTTAGTGAAACGTTGTTGTTGGTACGTATGTGAACCGTTAATATATTTGTCTCCATCTGAACTAATGTAGTCCGCTTCTCTCCCTGTTCTAGCGTTCAGATCCCCCATTAACAGAACTGGGCCTAGAGACTGAAAGTATATGATCTCTGACTGTAGAGTTGAGAAGATGTGTTCATTATAATAAGGCGACTCATGTGGGGGGATATATGTGGCACATAGGTACAGGTCCTCATCTCTTTTTTAAGTTTTATCCAAATATGTGTTTTTCCTTTTTTCACAGGCTGAATATACTGCCACAGATGGTCTTTGAACCAAACTATGATTCCTCCTGAATCTCTCCCGTTTTTAACATTAGGCTGTTTGGTTGAGGGGATGCGTAGCTCTCTGTAGTTTGGAGGGGTGTAGGGTTTGGAGTCTAAACGACTCCACGTCTCAAGTAATATAATTATATCTGAACTATATACAATATTAACAAAATCAGGGTTAGTAATTTTCTCCCCAAAAGCTGAAGAGAACATCCCTTGAATATTGTAACATGTGATTTTAAACGATGACATTGAGTATTATTGTAATTACCAGAATAATGTATGAGTTCATGACACAATCATGTAAATGTATAGATTAATCAATTAAAAAGATAATATAGAGAATATAGAGAAATACAGTGAGTGGATCCATTTTATAAATGTTACATTTAAAAATAAACAAGTAAATAAGCAAAAAAAAAAACAAAAAAAAAAAAAAAAACAAATAACAAGTCATTAAGAAATAATGATCATTCTTGACTATAGACCCATCGTGTGTTTAAGCTAATAGATTATCACATATAATTTTCAGCATGTTTTTTATCTGGATGAGGTCAGTGGAGTCTGGTGTACCTCGTCGTGCCGCTACAGCGGCGTAGCTGCCGGGAAGCTGCCCAGCTCTCTCCTCACGCTCCGGATGGTTCTTCTGAGGGCTGTTCAGGGTCGATGCCTTGATGGTGTTTGCAAACAGTCTCATGCCCTCTCGGTGGATGTGGATATGGTCGTAGAGATGCTGATGTGTGATTTGCTGATGGTTGGCTATGTGGACATTCGGTATTGGGGCACAGATGTTAGCTATCTCCACGTTGATGGTGTTGATGATCCTTTGTGGCACGTCTCTGCGAGGAAGAAGGCTCGAGATGATGACTTTGGCTCTGGGGTAGATCCTGTTAGCTGTTCTCACCACGCTGGACAGGGCTTTTGTGACGTCCACCCTTCTGGTGCTGAGGTCGTTAGTTCCGGTGTGAATAATAATGTGTGACGGGGCACCCAATGCACCCTCTTGCAGCAGTCTTAAAGCAGAGTGTGAGGTGGGACACCAGAACTTCTTCACGGATCTCCCCGGAAACAGTCGTCTGGGGTCAAGATGGTGGCCGTTGGAGTCGCAGAGGATGACGATGTTGTCTTTTCTCTCCTGTTCTCTGCCGTTGCTCGTGGATGATGATGTTGTAGTCAGTGGATGGATCTGAGTGCTGCTGCTGTCTTTCCTCTTGAGGTTCTGATGGGCTTGAGGAGACTGACGAGTTGCAGGGGTGAAGGAGCTCCGAGACTGTGTGCTGATACGCTGCTGTTGAGCTGAGTTTGTGGAGGTGCTGGGTGTTTGTGTGCTGACAGGCCTCTGGTGTTGGGTTGTGGTTGTGGGGCTGCTATGGGGTCGTGTGCTGACACACTGCTGCTGTTGAGCTGAGTTTGTGGAGGTGCTGGGTGTTTGTGAGCTGACAGGCCTCTGGTGTTGAGCTGAGTTTGTGGAGGTGCTGGGTGTTTGTGAGCTGACACACCTCTGGTGTTGGGTTGTGGTTGTGGGGCTGCTGTGGGGTCGTGTGCTGATACGCTGCTGTTGAGCTGAGTTTGTGGAGGTGCTGGGTGTTTGTGAGCTGACAGGCCTCTGGTGTTGAGCTGAGTTTGTGGAGGTGCTGGGTGTTTGTGAGCTGACACACCTCTGGTGTTGGGTTGTGGTTGTGGGGCTGCTGTGGGGTCGTGTGCTGATACGCTGCTGTTGAGCTGAGTTTGTGGAGGTGCTGGGTGTTTGTGAGCTGACACACCTCTGGTGTTGGGTTGTGGTCGTGGGGCTGCTATGGGGTCGTGTGCTGACACACTGCTGCTGTTGAGCTGAGTTTGTGGAGGTGCTGGGTGTTTGTGAGCTGACAGGCCTCTGGTGTTGAGCTGAGTTTGTGGAGGTGCTGGGTGTTTGTGAGCTGACAGGCCTCTGGTGTTGAGCTGAGTTTGTGGAGGTGCTGGGTGTTTGTGTGCTGACAGGCCTCTGGTGTTGGGTTGTGGTTGTGGGGCTGCTATGGGGTCGTGTGCTGACACACTGCTGCTGTTGAGCTGAGTTTGTGGAGGTGCTGGGTGTTTGTGAGCTGACAGGCCTCTGGTGTTGAGCTGAGTTTGTGGAGGTGCTGGGTGTTTGTGAGCTGACACACCTCTGGTGTTGGGTTGTGGTTGTGGGGCTGCTGTGGGGTCGTGTGCTGATACGCTGCTGTTGAGCTGAGTTTGTGGAGGTGCTGGGTGTTTGTGAGCTGACACACCTCTGGTGTTGGGTTGTGGTCGTGGGGCTGCTATGGGGTCGTGTGCTGACACACTGCTGCTGTTGAGCTGAGTTTGTGGAGGTGCTGGGTGTTTGTGAGCTGACAGGCCTCTGGTGTTGAGCTGAGTTTGTGGAGGTGCTGGGTGTTTGTGAGCTGACAGGCCTCTGGTGTTGAGCTGAGTTTGTGGAGGTGCTGGGTGTTTGTGAGCTGACACACCTCTGGTGTTGGGTTGTGGTTGTGGGGCTGCTGTGGGGTCGTGTGCTGATACGCTGCTGTTGAGCTGAGTTTGTGGAGGTGCTGGGTGTTTGTGAGCTGACAGGCCTCTGGTGTTGAGCTGAGTTTGTGGAGGTGCTGGGTGTTTGTGAGCTGACACACCTCTGGTGTTGGGTTGTGGTTGTGGGGCTGCTGTGGGGTCGTGTGCTGATACGCTGCTGTTGAGCTGAGTTTGTGGAGGTGCTGGGTGTTTGTGAGCTGACAGGCCTCTGGTGTTGAGCTGAGTTTGTGGAGGTGCTGGGTGTTTGTGAGCTGACAGGCCTCTGGTGTTGGGTTGTGGTCGTGGGGCTGTTGTGGGGTCGTGTGCTGACACACTGCTGCTGTTGAGCTGAGTTTGTGGAGGTGCTGGGTGTTTGTATGCTGACAGGCCTCTGGTGTTGGGTTGTGGTCGTGGGGCTGCTGTGGGGTCGTGTGCTGACACCCTGCTGCTGTTGAGCTGAGTTTGTGGAGGTGCTGGGTGTTTGTGAGCTGACAGGCCTCTGGTGTTGAGTTGTGGTCGTGGGGCTGCTGTGGGGTCGTGTGCTGATGCACTGCTGCTGTTGTATTGTGTCCAGCTGTGTTCTGGTCTCCTCCAGCAGTCTCTCCAGAGTGTGGCCATGTTGTTCTCTTCTGGTCAGTTCCTCTCTCACCCTCCTCAGCTCCTGCCGCAGCTCTTGATTGTCCTCCTCCAGGTGTCTTACAGCAGAGCAGAGTTGTTGAAGTTGTTGCACACTGGTCAGGTTCAGGAGCTGATGAAGGTTGTTGTTAGTTTCCTCTTTAAACAGGAAGAAGTCCTGCTCCAGCTCAGCGATGTTATCTCTCAAAGCCTTTATCTTGGGAGACGCAGGAGTGCTGGTGTGCCCATGTGTTCTTGAGCTGGGGTCAGTGATGGTAACTGAGGTTGTTCCGGCCTCATCTTCTGCCTGGCTCTTTACTTCAGGACCTTTCTTAATTTTCTGAACCTCCCCTTTAAGATTTCTGAAGTTTCTCTGGAATTCATTGAGGCTGGTTTCTGGTCCCTGGATCATGACTGTGCCATTGTGATAAAGGTTCACAGTCAGCTTTGTGTCGTCGTCTCCTTCCAGGGTGAGTTGTCTACCTTTGTTGATGCCTCCTTTCCTCACACATGTCATGGCGGAGCAGAGGACGGTGTGCCAGGATGATGGGTGTTCAGTAAAGAAGAGCAGGTTACACCGGACTCTGTTGTTTTCTGGTCCACTGTAGTCAGATAACAGTATCTCTGGGTTCTCTCTCAGGATCATTTCTTTCATCTTTTTCTTGTCTTTGGCAGATTTAACTTCTGCTGGATATATTATCTCCAGCTCCTCTTCATTTTTGAAAAATGCCTCTGCTTTAGATAGGCCCATTTAGTTCTCAACTGAATTAACTGCCACGGAATGTTAGCTTGGCTAGCAGGCCGCTTGATGTACTGATTATATTGCAATTTTCAGTTGATATCAATAAAAAAATTACTTTTTTTAGAGGTCTTACCTTAATAATCTTCTGCCTCTATTGTTTATAGTTAGGTATCCAATTATTTAATCAAGATTTGAGTCATTAAAAACATACATTCTCTGGTAAAAATGTTGTTAAATCAGTAGCTGATTTTTTTGTTGCCAACTCCCATCGTAACCATCTCTCTCTCTCTCTCTCTGTGCGCATGTGCGGTGTGATTGTGAGGAGCGTGTGAGTAGGGAGTGCGTGAGTTTTTAACTTTTCCTTCCTGTTGTTTTTTCTTTCTCGAATATTATTGTTAGTTAGAGAAGAATGTGTTATAGTGGTGATTTTTGTCAGCTTAGCTGATAAAGATGGGCTTAAATTCTGATGGTTTTTCCTGTTTGTCTGCTCGGCACACGTGCAAGTGCATGCCGGCAGATGGATCAATTTCCATTGAAAATGTTTTGGTCGCTATTGGTCGAGAAATAGGTGCGCAAAACATAATGTCTGCTTCTAGAATGAATAAAGCAATTGTCATATTTCTGAAGGAAATCGAAATGGTTAGTCAGTTGGTGGAGTGTGGTTTGACTGTTCAAGATGTGTTTGTTCCAGTCTTACCTTTGTCTAATCTTTCGAAAAAAGTGATGTTGTCAAACGTGCCTCCGTTTATTTCTGATAAAGCGCTTGAGTCTATTTTAGCTCGTAATGGAAAACTGGTTGGGCCGATTAAAATGATTCCTCTGGGACTAAAAACCCCAGAGTTGAAACATGTCATGTCTTTTAGACGTCAGGCTCTGATGATATTAAGTGCTGATTTTGAAATGCTTGAGGTGTCTGTTAAATTGACAGTGTTTGGTAGGGACTACACGATCTTTATCAGTACTGAGACCATGAAATGTTTTATCTGTGGAAAATATGGCCATATTAAAACAGGCTGTCCTGTGGTTAAAGAGGCTCAAAGCACAAGGAATGGTTCAGAATCTAATCCAGCGCAAGATTCAAATGTTTTGGAGAAAAATGATTTGGTTGAACCGACTATAGAAAGCGTTGCAGCTGATTTGAATGTGGACATGTCCGCATCTTCTGAAATGGGAAAACAGTTGCATCAGGGTGATAGTATTGAGATTACAGAAACAGATGCGACAATCCCTGACGCTGGACAGAGTGGAATTAATGATCCTGTAGAGATTGTTGAGGTGGTAGAACAATCTGGAGAATGAGATGGGCCTAAAGAGAGTGATGTCTTGGATGAGGTACAGGCATCAAGTAGTAATATGTCTCAAAATGATGCTGATTTGTTGGTTGAAAAGCCAACATCACAGGTTGTTGACAGTGATGTGGATAGTGAGTGTTCAGACTTAATTGCTGATGAATTGGATGAATTAAGTTCTCAGGAAAGTACTGTTGGGAGAGCAAAGAAGCCTCGATATTACAGTGTGGAACAGTTAGATGACTTCTTGAATACTACAAAAAATCAGAGAAAACCAAAGATTGAAAGATATTTTCCTGATTTAAAACTTTTTATTGATTCCTCTGTAATTGCCATGAAGAAAGCATCACTTGAGGAATTAGATCAGCCTAAGCTTTATCGTTTAAAAAAGTTTGTAAGTGCTGTCAGAAAAAGAGTAAAGAAAAGTTCTTAAATGGGTATTATGTAGCATTTGGACCAATCAGACACAATTTCTCATTTGATTTAATAAATGAAACTAGTTATTAGATTAACAAATAATCACAGACCCCTCACCCAATACACATTCTTAGGTGCCCCTATGTCTGCAGACGCCGCCAGAGCACCCCCGGTGCCATGGCAACCCATCAGATAACATTAGTTTTATTGCGCAAAGGAATGCAAAATGGTCAAGAAACACTCACTTCATATCCACTTTAGGAAAAGGACATTATGCCATAAAATGGACTCTTCTCTAATTAATTCATAGGAAAACCTTTCTTTGAATGAGCACACATACCATTAAGTCATTGTGTATATTATTACTGTTTTTGTGTATTTTAATACTGTTTTATGCATGCTTATAATAGATCAATAGTTAATATCACTCTGACTGTAACATGTTTGGTCTCTATCAATCCGTCTTCGGATGATCTAACTGAGAGTGAATATTACATGTTGATACCTATGCAACATATCAGTGTCCTAAGAATCTTTAATAGTTTGTATAATAACTTTCAATCCAACCCCTTTTGGAAATTACCATGCTCTCAGACAAAGGGCCATAAAACCCCCAGTATTTCCAAACTCCCGCTTGGAAATTCAGCCTTTCTCATTGGTCAAGCCCATCCTGAAAGGCGTGACTCTTCGCAGACTTTAAAGAGCCCACGCGCAGTTCTCTCGCTCTCTCTCTTCTACCAAAAGCGCGCCGGAGACACATTTATCACCTGGGAAACCTCACGGCTCCCCTTCCGGGGAGCCCAATCTTCTGCCAATTTTAAGTTCGGTAACTTTGGGAACTCACTTCGGACTAAGGGAGGACGGAAGGACGAAGCTTTTACTCCAAAAGGAATTCCCCCCCCCCGGGAATCTACGCATTATACATGCACCAGGATACTTTACTCAGCACCCACAAAACCCATGCAAGTAACCGCTTGTTAACTATCTAGATGCGCTTCTAGGCTTCGACCCCTTTTAATTAAGGTGATGCGATTTTCTAATGGTTCATAACAGATTTTAGTTAGGTGATGTTAAAATCCTGCCACACTCTCTCTCTCGCTCTCTCTCGCTCTCTCTCTCTCTCTCTCTCTCTCTCTCTCCGTGCCTTCCTTGCGTTGGCATCCATGTTTAATGTGTGTATGTCTGTGTCTAGTTCTATGTTACATGTTACCCTGTAGTGTAGTTTAATAAACATCCATAAGTATTCACACTTGGTTGTCTGTCTGCTGCTCTCAGAACTAAGTCACTTTAACGTCCGATCTTGCTACAATGCTCGGAGCACTGCTTCGTTAAGAAAATTATTTGTCTAGGCCAGAGGAATAATTTTCCTTAAAGTCAATAGAAGGGTCCGTACTGCGGACGAACTAATCATTCTATTGTACTATTAATACTACAGCTAATTCCTGAAGATGGATATATAATTGATAACCCGTTATGATTTATTATGTTCATCTCATAAAGCAAATATGCTACAATTATGTATTGGAAAGTACATCTATATTGGTGTTTATTCATTTTTTCTTTTTTCATCCTGATGGTATCTTTTAATATCGGATCCTTAAATATAAATGAATGTAGGGATGTTCGAAAAAGAGCGACTTTATTTAAGTATCTACAACTTAAAAAAGCAGATGTAATTTTGTTGCAAGAGACTCATACTGATGCTTGTAATGAGACAGATTGGATAAAGGAATGGGAGGGCAGTATTAGTCTTAGTCATGGTACGAATCTGAGTGCTGGTGTCGCTTTTTTATTTTCAAAGCGTGTTAAAGATAATCCAGTTTTCTTAGAAATAATACCTGGACGCCTTCTTCGAGCTGATATAATAATAGGCAATAATAGTTATTCTTTTTATAATATTTATGCTCCTAATATAGGAAGCGAGCGCTGTGATTTTTTTCTGAAACTTTCTGAAGAATTGTTGAAGTGTTCAGATGACAAGATTGTTGTTATAGGTGGTGATTTTAATTGCACTGTAGATTATAATTTGGATAGGAACCATGAGGAACCTCATTTTGGTTCAGCAGATGTTTTTAAATCTTTAATTAATAGACATAATCTTGCAGATTTGTGGAGGAATACTTATCCTTATGTTAAACAGTATACTTGGTTGAAAATATATTCAAATAATGTTTCTGCTGCAAGATTGGATCGTTTTTACACTGAGGAATGCAATAAAGGAAGATTTTTTAGTAGTTGTATCTCTCCTACATCTATGTCAGATCATCATTATATTTATATGTCTATGTCTGTCTCGTCACCTAAATCCTATAAGTCACATTGGCACTTTAATAACACATTACTTCAAGACCACATCTTTGTGCACTCCTTTGGTCTTTTTTGGAAGTCTTGGAGAGAAGAGAGAGGTAGTTGTTCATCTCTAAGACAATGGTGGGATCTGGGAAAAGTGCAGATAAAGGCTTTTTGTCAACAATACACAGCAAATAATACTGAGAATTTGAGAGTGAAGATGAAGATGATAGAGCAAGAAATTCTTCAACAAAGCCTCCATAATCAGGGAGGAGGTGATATCATTAAAGAGAGCAAAGGTCTTTTGAAGGATTTATTGGAGGAACAGGAGAAGGAGACACTTGTGAGAACAAGATATGTGAAGTGCAATGAAATGGACGCTCCAACTGCTTTTTTTTTTCGGACTGGAGAAAAAGTCAAAAGAGCATAAATTTTTTCACAAATTGAAACTTCCTAATGGCGATGAAATAACCAATCAACAAGAAATTATAGTTTCTGCTATCTCTTTTTATGAGAAAATTTATGAGAAAATCAGTCAGAACTTTGTGATGAAGCAGCAGTTGAAGAACTTCTAGATCTTCCACAGTTGTCTAAAGAAGAAAAGATGGAATTGGAGGGATTCTTGACTTTTTCTGAGCTTTCAAGTGCTATGCAAGGGCTGAACAGTGGCAAATCTTCGGGTGTGGATGGCCTTTCTGCTGAGTTTTTTAAAAGTTTTTGGAATGTGATTGGACATGATTTGTACGATGTTTTTTTGGAGTCCTTTAACCAAGGTGTTTTACCCCTAAGCTGTCGAAGAGCAGTGTTGACATTAATTCCTAAGAAAGGAGATCTTGGACTCTTAAAGAATTGGCGTCCTGTGTCATTGCTGTGTACTGATTTTAAAATATTGTCAAAAGCTATAACTAATAGGTTGAAGAAATGTATGGCAACTATAATTCATGAGGACCAGTCATACTGTATCCCTAAACGGACAATTTTTGATAACTTATTTTTGTTGAGAGACATTATTGCAGTTGCTAAAAAACATCAAATTGATATTGGGCTCTTATCTTTAGATCAAGAAAAAGCTTTTGACAGAGTGGATCACTTTTATTTGCTAAAGACTTTGAAGGCCTTTGGTTTTGGACCACAATTTGTCTCTTGTATTAAACTGCTTTATAGTGAAACATTTAGTATGCTTAAGATTAATGGTTGTTTAACTAGACCTTTTGCAGTAACAAGAGGCATATGACAAGGATGCCCTCTTTCTGGACTTTTGTATTCAATTTCTATTGAGCCTTTTTTGTCATGTTTGAGGAAACGATTGAGTGGATTTTGTATTCCTGGGTTTCCAGAGATTCCACCTGTAAAACTCACAGCTTATGCTGATGATATAACTGTCTTTATAAGAAACATTGATGATATGGCTGCTTTGACTTCTAGTTTGAAAATGTTTCAAAAAGCCACATCTGCTAGAATTAATTGGGATAAGTGTACATCCCTTCTGTTAGGTGAGTGGAGGAATATGGATCCTCCCCAACTTCCACAACAATGTGAATGGATTAAAGATGGTTTTAGAGTTCTTGGGGTGTATTTAGGATCTGATACCTACATGAAAAAGAATTGGGAAGGGCTAGCTGACAAAATTGTGGGGAAACTACAGAAGTGGAGATGGATCCTCCCACAGTTATCTTTTAGAGGGAGATGTTTAATTGTTAATAATTTGGCAGCCTCAATGTTGTGGCACAGATTTACAGTGTTGAATCCCCCTGAAGAGTTATTGATTGTTATTCAAAAAGCCTTTCTTAAATTCTTTTGGGATGGTTATCATTGGCTTCCTCCTGGAGTTTTGTATCTCCCAGTTATAGAAGGAGGTCAAGGACTTATAAATTTGGAGGCAAGAGTTAAGACAATGAGGTTTCAAACATTACAAAAGTTATTGTATTGTTCAGATAAGATACCCTGGATTGCATTAGGTTTGTCTGTTTTACAAAGTATTGGGGGAATTGGATTAGCTAAGCAGTTGTTCTTAATTGAAAAATCTTTTGTTTCAAAAGTAAGTGTTTCTTCTTCTTCTAATTTTTATGTATCGATATTAAGAGCCTGGCAAATGTTTAAAAAAATTAGGGATGATAATTAACATTATGGTGTTTTAGAACCATTGTTTTTTAATCCCCTCTTTAAAATGAATTCTTCCATTTTGAGTTCAGTTATTGATCGGTTTTTAAACATAGGAATAGCTACTGTAAAAGATTTAATTGATTTTTCAAAGGGTCAATGGTATGCGGCTAAATTAATAGCTGATAAAGTTGGGCTTAGATCAGAAACATATATTGAAGGCATAATTGGGGATCTTAAAAAGTCTTTTCCTCAGTCTTTCTTGACCTATGTAAATAATTTTATTGAGAATGGTGAAAGGTCTTTGACTTTTCCAGATCTTAGAGTTAATATAACTTTTGACTTGGATGAAGATTTAAACAATACTTTATTGAAAGGATTTGAAGATGTACTGTTTCACAATGTTGATAAAAAGATATTGTATTGTATGTGTGTGAAATCCCTGTTTTATATTCAATTGAAAAGACGCAATTCAATTCAATTCAAGGGTGCTTTATTGGCATGACAAAAAATATACATTTGTATTGCCAAAGCAATTGCAGCTGGGCTGCTTACAAATAGTGCATATATGTATTAACAAGAAAGAATAATAGTAATAATAATATATAAAGTATTAAGATTGTAAAGAATTTTAGTATTAAAATGAATTTCTAATGTAAGTAAGTATATAAACTAGATAAATAACATCAGGGATTAGACAGATTTACAAAAGCAAAATGTAGATCTAAGTAATATAGCAGAGTAATATGGTTTAATATAATGTAGATGAGCTGGAAACATCAGATCAGGGCAGATCGAGTGTTTTCTCTTCTGTGGTGACAGGCGGACACATACTGAGCAGCAAACACACAGCAGTTCTTGTGCTCTCCTAACAGATACGGCAGTTTCTCCTGGTCTGAAAGAGTTTTAAATGCCGGATGGATCTGCTGTATTTTATCAGAGAACTCTGTCCGTATGTCGGTGTATTTGGAGCATTCTGTGAGGAAGTGCAGCTCTGTTTCTGTCTGATTCAGATCACAGTGTGAACACAATCTCTGCTCCGGGGGCAGCCATGTTTCTCTGTGTCTGCCCGTCTCTATCGTCAGCTTGTGTCCGCTGAGTCTGTATCTGGTCAGCGTGCTTCTCAGTTTCTGATCTGACACTGTGTACAGATACTCTGCCATACTGTACTCTCTCTTTAGGGCCGGATAGCATTGCATCTTACTCTGTTGTTGTGTTTGTGTTTGCCAGTGAGTGATGTAACTCTGTCTGATTTGTGCAGTAATCTGATTGATTCTGATGTGATTCAGAGCATCAGGAGATGTTAGTGAAGCATCAGGACTGAAGCTCTGGATCAGCTGAGGGAAGGGGTTGCTCTCTTTGCTCGTCTCTTGGTATTGCAGGGCTTTATAATGATATGATCGGGGGTCACTGAGTTTCAGATGTTTCCAGAATTTAATTGCCCTTTTTTGTGTCTTTATGATTAGAGGATATTTGCCTAATTCTGCCCTGCATGCGTTATTTGTTGTGTGCCGGTGCACGTGTAATATGGTTTTACAGAGTTCTGCATGCAGGGTCTCAATTGGATGTTTTTCCCATTTGGTGAGATCTTGATTAGGATTGGTCAGTGGACCCCACACCTCACTGCCATAGAGGCCAATGGGCTCAATTACTGATTCTAATATTTTCAGCCAAATTCTGATAGGGATTTCTATAGGACATTGCCGTTTTATGGCGTAGAAGGCCCTGCGTGCTTTATCTCTCAGTTCTGTCACAGCATGGTTAAAGTTTCCAGTGGATGTGATCTTCAAACCCAGGTAGCTGTAGTGTGATGTGTGTGTTATCTGGTTAGTGCCTAATGTAAATGCGTGTTGTGTTCCCTGGGATCTGGATCTTTTCTGAAATATCATAATTTTGGTTTTCTTCAGGTTGACTGTCAGGGCCCAGGTCTGGCAGTACTGCTCTAGCAGGTCCAGGTTCTGCTGTAAACCGTGTTGAGTGGGAGACAGCAGAACCAGATCATCCGCATACAGCAGACATCTGATCTGTGAGTCGTGTAGAGCGAGGCCAGCGGCTGCAGATCGTCAGGTCATTGATGTAAATGTTCAATAATGTTGGGCTTAAGCAGCAGCCCTGTCTCACTCCACGCTCCTGGGAAAGATACCTCGTACGTTTGGTGCTGATTTTTACGCCACATTTACTTTCAGTGTACATTGATTTAATAAGGTCATAGGTTTTACCTCCTATGCCACTTTCAATAGTTTTGTAAAATAGTCCTTGGTGCCAAATTGAGTCAAAAGCTTTTTTGAAGTCGATGAAGCATGCATATATTTTACCTTTATCTTGGTTAACATGTTTTTCAATAAGAGTATGTAATGTATAGATGTGATCAGATGTACGGTAATTTGGTAAAAATCTGATTTGACTTCTGCTCAGTACATTGTGTGTGGTGATGAAGTCTAATATTCGAGCGTTTATTATGCTACAGAATAACTTTCCCAGGTTGCTACTCACACAGATGCCTCTGTAGCTGTTAGGATCAGATTTATCTCTGTTTTTAAAGATTGGTGTTATCAAGCCTCGATTCCAGACGACAGGGAAGTAACCTACACTCAGAACCACATTGAATAGTTTTAGAATGGCCAACTGGAATTTACTGCTTGTGTGTTTTATCATTTCGTTTAATATCCCATCAGGTCCAGACGCTTTTTTGTGCTGCAGGTTTTTAATTTTTTCTTTAAGTTCTTCATCAGTTATTGGGAAATCTAATGGGTTTTGGTTATCTTTGATTGTTAATTCTAGTTTTTCCAATTGATTGATTGTTTGAATTTGCTTACAGTTTGTGTCTGTTTGTACTTTATTAAACAGTGTTTGGAAATGACTTTCACATATTTCTCCATTTTGGATTGCCAATTCTTCATGATCAGTTTTTTTTAGATTGTTCCAATTTTCCCAGAATTGGTTTGTGTTCACTGACTTCTCGATTATTGTCAGTTGTTTTTGGGTGTATTGTGTTTTTTTGGTTCTGAGTGTATGTTTGTATTGTTTTAGTGTGTCACTGTAAAGAAGGCGGAGTTCTACATCATTTGGATCTTTGTGTTTCTGATTTGACAACGTTCTCAGTTTTTTGCGAATAGTTTGGCAGTCCTGATCAAACCAATTTTTGTCATTTTTGGGTATTTTATTTTTTCCATTTTTTGTTTACAATTTGGATTGTTTTGCTGATTTTTCAAATATGCAATTTATATCTCTGACAGCAAGATTGACCCCTTCATTAGTGTGAGTATAGGCGTTAATTAGAAAGTTATCTATCAGCGCTTGTATTTTTTGGCTGCTAAGTGCTTTCTGATATTCTTCAGCGCTGTTTTCAGCCCATCTGTATGGTTTTCTGATGTTGTACAGCTTACTGGGCTTTGTGTTAATGATATTTTCTGTCTTTTTGAGATGCACAGTGATCTGACTGTGATCAGACAGAGGGGTCAGTTCTCTAACAGTGAATGATCTGAGAGATGAAGGATCTATGTCTGTTATCATATAATCAACTGTGCTATTGCCAAGAGGTGAGCAAAATGTGAATCTCCCTGAAGTGTCTCCTCGTAACCTACCATTGATGATATTCAGACCCAGGCTTCGACAGAGCTGCAGGAGGACTTTTCCATTCTTATTTACTATATGATCATGGTTATTTCTGTGGATATGGGAGAAGGTGTTATTAATAGCAGTCAGTTTGTTGTTGATATATTTGCTGCCTCGTGCGTCGGTGAAGTCGGGCTGTAGTCCTGTTCTTGCGTTCAGGTCTCCGCAGAGGAGCACGTCTCCCTGGGCCTGGAAGTGGCTCGTCTCTTCCTCTAAAGTGGAGAACATGTCTTCGCTGTAGTAGGGGGACTCTGATGGCGGGATGTATATGGTACAAAGGAATATGCCATATACATATTCCTTTGTATATTGTTTCAAAAGTTCCTTCCTTACTTTCTGGGGCTCTTCCTTATTCCTTATTCGTTGCTGTTTGATATCCTCCTTAGTTTCTCTGAGGTTTTAGTCTGTGGATAACTTCACACAGGCCTTGGTCTGGAAGGGTCTCAGTTTGAGAGGTCTTCTCTCTGTGACAGTTGTGTGGCCCTTTGGGTTGCTCTCAGTGAGTTGTCTTCTGCTGTTTTTCTTGGTTGATTTAAACTCCTCTTGTGGGTAATATAAGTTGTAGGAAGTCTTTTTTGTTTTAAATTTGTCAGAACTGAATGTCTGTCTTATTTTAAAACAACATAAAAAGTCAAATAATCAGGAGCTCATTTTGTTGCTGCTGCTGCTCAACGGAACTCTCTCTCTCTCTCTCTCTCTCTCTCTCTCTCTCTCTCTCTCTCTCTCTCTCTCTCTCTCTCTCTCTCTCCTTCTTCACGAACACTCAACCACTTCCAGAGAAAGAAAAAAAAACACTCCTGAATCCAAATCACAATGTCCTCTTATACTTCTCCCACAACAGCACACGCCCCAATCACCACTCTATTCCTCCCGCTCCCACACCTGATCGCAATTCCCGTCATTTACCCGCACACACGGAATCAGCAACCTCCTCGGTCCCCCACCAAAAGTGCCCCCTGCGGAAACCTGGGCTCCATTTCAAGTTCCTGCCTGCACGACGTTCGTCACCCGTGACAAAAAACTTCCCTTGAGCACAATTTTTTTTCTTACATTTTCATCAGCTATTTCTCAGCAGGAGAATGTCCAAATTAAATAATTGTGCTTCCCTCAAGGCCACTCTTTTCTTCCAACTATGGGAGAAGTGGCACGCAATCTTCCTGCATATACCAGTAGCCAGTGTTGGGGGTAACGCATTACAAGTAACGCGAGTTACGTAATAATTACTTTTTTCAAGTAACTAGTAAAGTAACACATTACTTTTTTATTTTACAAGAAAATATCTCAGTTACTTTTTCAAAAAAGTAACGCCAGTTACTTTTTTCCCATTTATTGACTGACAGTGCGCTGTGTGAACATGATGTTACTGTAGTTCTAGACTAAATGCGATTGTGCATTAATCCATCCCACTCGCAAAAAAAAACTGATTTAGTATTCATCAAAATGAATTAAAACAGTGAAATGCAAACTCAGAATATGACGCAAACCTCCAATAATTAAATATGTTAAACCAGTGGTTCTCAACTGGTTTGGCCTTGGGACCCATGTTTTCCCATGGTCAAGGTGCGACCCACTTTTAATATATATATTGTTGGGTTTCCCCCTCCGTACAGATCACGTTTCGGTAGAATCCCCCTCGGTAGAAATCGCGATCACGTTCCCGGTAGAGCCCTGTACGGGCCTCAAATTTAGGCCCTAGCCCGGCACGTGTCCGACAGTTTAACAATATTACCGCCCGAGTCGAGCCCGTCTTTTTTTCCCCTTCTCCCAAATCAGATTATAATCTATTCTGTTTCAGCTATTAAAATAGTTAAGTTTTGTATGTAATGGCAAAGTGATTATATTTTGTTTCATTTTTTTATTAAGTTAATTTAGAAAAACGTTTGGAGCATTTTTTGTCCATTAAATAAGTTTTTTCTTTCTTATAGTAACGACCAAGCGGCCAGCGGCCAGCGGCAGACCGGCAGACTGATCATAGCCTATGTTTGATCAATTTAGCCTTCTCAAATCATCACGACTTGCCTAAAATAAAATATATAGATATAGCCTACTGAAACAGTTCAAGCATATAACAATGTTTAAACGTTAAACCTAGATAAATGTGCGCTGCATCCAGTAGTTTGTGCGGAGAGTCGAAGCTAAAGCGCAGGACATGGAGGCGCCAGCGCAATCAATTGCATTTTTTTTCAATGGAAACACCTTAAAAGACGCCATAGTTTTTGCTCATAAAGGTAAGAGTAATACATCATTCGGAACTGTAAAGGGTCTTATTTGTGTGCATTCACAATATCAACAAAACGTCGTGCTTTTAAGAAAATGATGGGTTTTCTGCCGTCTCCTCTTGAACAGGAGCGCTTCACAAAAATGAACCGAAAGTCAGCGAATACATGCCTCACAGACATGATAAATATATCTATAGAAAGCTTTAAATTACTACTTAACGAAATAAATCAAACTGAAAACAAAAACTCTTTCATTATAATCATAACCCGTGAAGATGCACTTCTCTCTAAAGGCGTCTAATGAGGAGACGGCGAGTCAGGATCATCATCTTTGCGACACTGACACAGAAATCACTAGTTTATTAGTAAATAATTCAAATATCTCCTTACTATTTCCCCCGGACACATTCATGGTAATTTTGCTGGGGCTTTGCGGCAAGCTTCAGCCTATTGCGTGTATTTGAAGCAGAACTCTTCATCTGCGCTGACGGCACTCTCTGCTGCTGCGGGACTCTAAACACCGTCGAGACGCTCTTCACAGTCGCGGCACGGTCTCGTGTTGTTTCCACCAGCGCGGCATTTTTTTCAATCACAAATTGATAGATGTCTGAAATAAAAAATAAGGAGAAGCCTAAAACAGGCCCGGCCGTCAGTCCCGGGCTGAAATACAGGGCTCTAGCGTTCCCCTCGGTAGAAATCACGTTTCCCCCTCGGGGGCAGGCACTCTGCATATGACAGAAGTGTCAACAGCTTTCATGCACGTCTTTTAAAATAAAAGTCTCGCAAAAGAAAAACATTTAGAATTACGTTTTTTTGTTGTTGATGTCGTTTCTTTGGCCGTACACTCCGCGACCCACTCAGAAAAGTGCCGCGACCCACTTTAGATAAACTAACAATTGTGCAGAGGTGGGTAGTAACGAGTTACATTTACTTCGTTACATTTACTTGAGTAAATTTTTTGGGTAACTAATACTTTGGTAACACTTTATTTTGATGGTCCCTTTTGAACATTCTGTTGACACTAAGTAATGTTGCAACTACATGTCAACAAACTCTCATAAGAGTATTAGTAGACTGTCTGCTTCATATCTACTAACTCCTTATTGTGTTGGTCTCCCAACAGATATTCTACTGACTATAAGTAACTTTGCAAGAACGTGTCAACTTAATCTAACCCTAACCCTACCAGTCAACTAATACACTACTAACACTCTAATGAGAGTCAGTACAAATGTAGGTGCAACATTACTTATAGTCAATAGAATGTGTTAAAGGGACCATCAAAATAAAGTGAAACCAATACTTTTAGAGTATATTTAAAAATGGGTACTTTTACTCTTACTCAAGTATATTTTTAGTGAAAAAATGGTACTTTTACTTTGTTACTGTGGGCGACGCTCCTCTCGTTACTTTATCTTAATTAATTAAAAATCCTTCATTTTATTCCAAATGCGCCGTCTACTTTTTTTTTTTCTGGACAATGAGCGATGCCCGTTCGCGAATGATTCATTCTTTTGAGTCAATTCTGTTCGAAGGCTTGATCAAACCAGTTGGCAGACCAGTGAATCGGTTCGTGAATCAGTTTGAATGATTCGTTCACTTCCCTGCCGCACGCGCTGAGTCGTCTGAAGCGGTTCTCACTCAGAGTTGTAACATCAAGAGCGTTGAAGACGTGGCTTTGGATCAACAGTCGGTTTAAAGCAAATCTGCAAAGGCTATTGCTAGCTATGAAAATCTTTATTAGATGCGCGTGTGCTGTCGGTTCCACAGGTATAGATTCGATTACAGTACACGATACCACTATGACATTACAGTTTGTTGTACATGTACCTTCTATACAATGTATAATTTATTCATTAAATAAGCTGTCACAGAGTATGAAATAAACACCCGCCAAACCCGGGACACAATTAATATTGATATTTTCACAATATTTATGCTTGCAGAAATATTGTAGCGGTCATGTGAGGAGTTTTCACTCTTCTCCGTGTCAGAGGTTATATACATTTATAATACATAATTAAACTTTAAAATATCATTTAATTTAACTCAGTGATGCAAATCCGAATTTGTAGCAGCTGTTACTCCAGTTTTCAGAGTCATATGATCTTCAGAAATCATTCAAATGTATTGATTTATTACCAGTGTTGTTGAAAAAAACAAAAACAAAAAAACAGCATATGCTGGTATGGTACGTTTTGAAGCTGGGATGTTGGTTTGTGCTGGTCATGTGCTGGTCTTGAGCTGGTTGGTGCTCAAACCAGCATCCCATGCTTCAAAACACCATACCAGCATATGCTGGTTTTTTCAACAGGGAACAGTTTTGCTGCTTAATATTTTTTGGAACCTGTGACATTTTGTTCAGGATTCTTTTATGAATAGAATGCTAAAAAAAGAACAGCATTGATAATAAATCAGGCTGATAAAAATTCTGATTTGCATCACTGAAATAAATTACATTACAAAAAAAACAAACATTAAAAGTATTTTGAACGGCAGTGTGTGTGTATAAAAAAAAAAAAATCTAAATATCTATATATCTAAATAAAAATAGACTATATTCAGTATATCCAAAGTAACTAGTAACTAACTACTTGAGTAGTTTTTTTTATCCGATACTTTTGTACTCTTACTCAAGTAACTACTCAGACTATTACTTTTACTTTTATTTGAGTAAATATTTCTTCAAGTACTTTTACTTTTACTTGAGTACAGTTTTCGGGTACTCTACCCACCTCTGCAATTGTGCTTCATTGTTTTTTTTGTTTTTTTATTGCTGAAGAGTGTTGAACCTTCTTCTCCAGTGTTCTACTGTACAGATGTGAATTTACTTTTCCTTCAGCCAGAGGTTTATTCATTACACATTTTGGTGTGAAAGGGCTTTTACATTTGCTATAAATAGAACTTCTTGTATTAAAAACAATCAAGCCCTGCGCATATTTAAAAAGTAATGCGAAAGTAACGTAACGCATTACTTTCCATAAAAAGTAACTAAGTAACGTAATTAGTTACTTTTTTAGGGAGTAACACAATATTGTAATGCATTACTTTTAAAAGTAACTTTCCCCAACACTGCCAGTAGCCCTGTTATTGCATTGCCCATTATCTTTCAGAGTATTTTCTGGGAATGATAAGATTAAAGAAAGAGAAAACATTTCCTTACTACAGTGACATTGCAAAACATTTAAAGGTGCCATAGAATGCATTGTTACAATATTTTAAATAATTCTCTGATATCTACATAGAAGTTATGTGGCTTAGGTAAGGGCAAAAATTCTCCAGAAACAGTTTTGCATGTGCATTTGAAACCCTAGTATTTCTCCCTAGAATGAAATGGTCTGTTATTGGCTTATTTGGAAGGGTCATGAATAATAATGTTGAGCTCTGCTCTGATTGGCTGTTTCACAGTGCGGCTCATTTCAGTAGCACACAGCAGGAAGGAAACACAGGGAAGAAAATATATATTTCAATACTTTCTCTCGCAGTTATATCGTCGGGAAATTATACTGTATATAAAATGCGGGCATCAGGGAGCCAATATTAATATGCGGGGCACTGAAACTGCTTTCAAATGCACGATCGCGTTTTAGTTTCACTTTTGCTATGGAGCGGCATTATTTACCACATATTTTACAAGATCAGATGCTTGTGTTACGTCTAAAGACATATTTATTTTTGTATCTATTATTGATATAAAGAATGTTGTTGGTGTTTGTACTCCTGCCCTCTTTCTCTCCCGTTCTCTCTCTTTCTGTGTGTTTGTACTTGATAGGCTAATGATGATCATCTGCGCTCATCCACCTGTGTGCTGTCCACATCCAAATTGGTGCGTGTTCGCCGGCTTCCAGTATAAAAGGGCAGAGGGAGTGTGGAGGAAGGAGAGAGATTGTTCCGCTCTCCAAGCCCATGAGCGCTTATTGTGCTCTTGGTTGGGTTGTCATAATGATTCCTGAGTTAATAAGTCAATTAAGAATTAGTTAAGTGATTGGGTAAAGAAGGGTGAAGGATACCCATATGTTTTCTCCTGTTTAATGGTTAGTTAGGGAGTGAGAGAAGTTATATGTTGTTTTGTTTATTTTCTTTAATGTATAGGTAATTTAATATTTTCCCCTTTTTAGGTAGAGGTATTGTTTTGATTTTTTTTGTCTGGGCCCTCCTCCCGAGGTAATGTTTCTTTGATTGTATTCTTTTCTGTTTTTGAATTCTTTGGAGATAAAATTAAAAGGCACCCAAGCCATTTTCAAACTGAAATTTGTGGTTGATTGTGATTTTTGGGCCTGGAGAGTGGGAGATCCTCAAGGTCTCTCCACGTATTTATTGTTCGTCGTTCCCTCAACCCTAGACGAGAAAGGGGAGGACGTAACACTTGTCGGTGGTGCTCAGGATCTGTAAATCATTCGCCAACATCCTCATCTCTCCTTACTCTGTTTATGTGGTAAGTGAAATCTTATGTACTGTAACAGGCTACCGCTAGCAAGGAGCTAACCATGTCCCTTTAGTGGCCCGCGTTATTTTAGTAGAACGCGTTATTTGCTTTCCCTGCCTTTCTGAATACTGACACCAACCCATCCCTGCACTTCACATCCTAGAACATGGGCGGGTATATGCAAATGTTTGGGGCGTAACTATTAGTGTTCCCGACTGTTACGTCACAGTCAGGGTTATGTTCTGATTTGCCTATTTTTCAGTGGTCTTTTTTTATTCTTGAGATTTACATAAGAAGGAGGAAACAATGGTGTTTGAGGCTCACGGTATGTCATTTCCATGTACAGACCTGTTATTATTCAACTATGCCAAGGTAAATACAGTTCTACTTCTCTTCATTCCGGACCGCCAGAGCGGTATCCTAAATTCCCTAGTGGAGTCTTTCTCTGGTGCTCATCTCTTTGCCGAGTGTAAATATCAAAGTCGTCACCCCCGTGACCATGATGCTCAAGCGGACAGCCTATAAAGGCACGTCATTACGTCATGCACATTCTCTTTCCTATTCTCGTCTTGCGGAAAAAAACGGCTTAAGGTGAAGAGCGATCTTGATTTGTAAGTAACTTTGTACGCTTGTTGACGAGCGCTTTGTTAAACGACTGGAGCGTAAGCAGTGTTAAGTGCTGTGTGTAGCCTTAATTGAGCAATCTTTGTTCATATTTCAGTTATTATTATTAGACACGTTGACAAGCAGCGTTGGCGCGGCTGGTCATTCAGTAAATTTGGTTCGAGAGATACTGTACTGATTAAGTTGAAATTATTATTTTAATCATTATTACTTTTCCACGTTTTGTTTGCAATGGCGAGCTGCACGCTGTGTGATTCACCTATGGAATTAAAGGATGGTCATGATCGTTGTATATTTTGTTTGGGACCTGAGCACCTTAAACAGGCCCTTTCAGATCCTTGTCCTAGCTGTAGTTTTATGCCATTAGCAATACGTGAAAGCCGCCTTGCACAGTGGAATGCTCAATCAGATTATTCATTGCTCCCTGTAGATACAACCCCTTCAGAACGCGGCGTTAAGAAGGCAGCAGTAGCTGTTGTTCCACCTCCTAAGAAAAAAAAGGTGAAAACAGCCGACTGAAGGTATGGGCCAGATTCAAGCACTCTTGGCTTCTATGAAAAAGATTGAGGAGCAGCAGTTAGCAGAATCTAATACAGTTGATCCTGGTAGGGAGAGAGATTTTGATGTGGTCTCTTTGTCAGCATCTGACTCCTTTTTTGATGAACATCCTGCCAGGACAGAGACAGTTGTAAGTCCAGTATCAGTGTGTTCAGACAGTGCACTGAGTTCAGGTCATGATGGTGAACCACTATCAGTAGCAAATTCTTTGCGTGGTAAATTAAAGGTGGCTTTAGCAAAACTCAACCTTGATGCTCCACCTATTGCAACTAGTCAGGCTCCTAACCTGTTTAGCCGCGCTTCTGGTCAGGCTAATGAGTTGGTTGTGCCACAATGTGGTGACTTCATTAAAGAATTATCATTTGGTTTCAAGAGTGCATTGACCATGCGGCCTGACAAGGTAACTCGTATGCTATCTAGTATGGCAGATGCAGGGTCAGTGGGCTTGGATTCAGTGCCACCAGTAGAAACTGTAGTGGCGTCATTTGCTGTGCAGGCTGATGAGGCGATGTGTTCTGAGTGATGCCCACAGCCAGAATATAAACGGACTGACACACTTGTGCGTAAAACATACAGTGCTGTGGCGAATGTTGGATGTATTTCAAATACACTGGCACAGTTGCTGTTGGCACTCAATGCTACACTACCTTCATTGGACAATTCAGGATGTACTGAGATACTACAAGCTTCTATCCAAGCAGTTGGAGCAGCTGCGTCAGAATGTGGCAGATCTCTGGGTCTGCTGACACTGTTAAGGAAACAGGTAAGAACATTTTGCGCCAACTTCCCCTAGTTCTGGGGCAGGTATTTGATGCACAGGCTCAAGAAGTATTAGACAGACGTCTCCTTGCGTCTGAAATGCGTTCGAAGCATTTAAGGCGACAAACTACCTTCAGGCAGCCTGCACAGTATGTTCAGTATTCTCACAGAGGTCATTATCCTCATCAACAACGTGGTGCTGGCTTCGTGCAGAACAGAATGCAGGAGGTGTTGGCACCACCACATCAGCCCAGAGCAGTCTCACGATATAATGTTTCGTCCAGATGCAATTTTGCATCCAGAGCACAGCCAACTACCAGTTCTGGGGCTTTTCAGTGACGTACCTGAGGGTACCTGAGTCTCAACACCAAGTGCAAGAGCAGACAAGGTCATTGCACATAGAACCACTAGGTCTGAAAATAAACTACAAGAAGAGCTGTCTAATTCCTACTCTGACAGTTCAGTTAATTGGCATGAGGCTCGATTCGTGGACCATGCAAGCCACTTTGACAGAAGCCAGATCTCAGGCAAATGCAAAGACAGTTGCAAAATTTCAAATAGGCAGGCGCCTACCATATGCAGACTTTCTCCATCTAGCTGGACTGTTGGTGGCAGCAACACCAGTGGTGCGGCTGGGAATGCTGCAACTCAGACCTTTTCAATGCTGGCTGAATTCGCAATGCCTATCAGCCATGACCCAAAAACATGTTTTGGTATCAATGACTCTAGCATGTGTTCACACTCTGAAACACTGGTCCCGCAAAGATCATCTGCTCTGGGGTGTTCCCTTGGGAGTCCTTCCTGTAAGGAGAGAAGTTGTAACAACCGATGCATCTCTACAAGGCTGGGGAGCTGTGTGGAGACACCAGAAAGTGAGGGGTATGTTGCACAGCATGCCACAGCACATCAACATTCTCGAGATGAAGGCAGTATGGCTAGCGCTGCAACATTTTCAACATCAGTTAACCCTCTGGGGTCTGAGGTCATTTTGGGGCCCTTGAGATGTTTTGACATGCCCTGATATTTCTGCTTATTTCAGCTACTTAAAACATACTATTGACCAAAATGTAATTTTTTTCGTATTCAGCACAAACTGTGCTACAATAATATGTGACCAAGATGGATGTACATGTTTGCATTTTTAAAAAAAAAAAAAAAATTATGCGTGGTTAGTAAGTTTTGGGGAAAAAAATGTAGCTAAAATAAGGCCTTAAAACCCACACTAAATAGTCCTGAACAAGACTTTTGAGTAATCAGTCTTGTAGGCTAGAATATTTACTTCAAAATTATGTGAAAATCATTCTGCTTACTCATTCACAGAAAAAAAATATATTGATTTAAAATTTTCAAGACATGTTTTGTGATCGAGGGTCTATATGCGAGGGAGTGGCAATGGCCATGAATATTAAGTGAGTCTCACTTGAGAGACAAAGGGCCCTCCCTTAATGGCCCCTAATGGCCCATCAGTGTGACTGTGACTGTGAGGCAGGTAAGAGAGAATGTGAGGACATTGAAAAAAAGGGTTTTTTAAATTATTTGTATTTTATTTACAACACAGTATAATCAAAACATACATAATGAAGGTCAAAGACACATTATTGTGCACACTGATCTAACCACAGAGATGTGAACTGACAACAGATTCTGTTCAACAAGTGAAACAAGTAAATCATACTTGATATTTACGTGTTTTATTTAAGTGTTTCTACTTCTTTCCATGGATTCAAGAAGAAAAAAACATAATCAGTAGAAAAGGAGCTTGTTTTAACATAGAATATCAGTGTAGTTGAACATCTGATGTTGGTTCAGCGCTCTCAGAGGAAAACAGTTTGAAGAGACATCAGGATTCATCTGGTGCTGGTATCTGATTCAATAAAATACAAACAAAAAAAACATTTGTGAGCATGTTAATATCAGGAAAATCTGTATATATATATATGTATGTATATGTTTTGTAGCCATAGACTCACACATGCTTTGTACTATCATAAAAAAGAGAAAGAAATCTTATATCTGAGAAACTAATTATTATTGTTTAGCACGTTATTAAAATCTATTTCTGAACAGAGTAGGCTATTAATAATAAACATGTACTAAACATACTTAGACTTGTAGCATTCATCATGTTACAGTGCACACTCATATTACTTTTATTGCTTTATATAGAGCATGAAAACATCATCGCGGAATAAGAAATTTAAATACAGTGAATTGCCCCTCATATTAAAAATGTTTTACACTATTTCAAACATTGTAGTCAGGAATTATAGTTTGGGAAAAACCCAACTATGATTTTGTAGTCATATAGTCTAGTATGTATGATTTTATAGTAGCCTATGACATGATTCTGAAGCCACAGACTCAAGCATGCTTTGTACAATAAAATGATGTACTTTGTACTATAAAAAATTATATTTTATATCTGAGAAACTAATTATTATTGTGTAGCACCCTATTAAAATCTATTTGTGAACAGAGTATTAATAATAAACATGGTCTAAACATTCTTAGACGCGTAGCATTCATCATGTTGTCGTTTTGGAAAAACGCAACTAACTGTTAGTAATTCTGTTCAAGTTTATGTCACAATAAAACGTTAACTAACGCAAAAAAGAAACATTACTTACGCATCTCCTCTGCTGGATGAAATTGTGTTCTTTCGAGGGAAATCCTGCTTTTACTCAGCGCGTCTTCCAGAAACGAACAGTAGCCGCGAAGAAACTCCTCTCTTTGTTTGTTTTGGGCGTTTGCACATGCGCACGTCCCACGCGGCTTTTTACATATGAACAGCGAGAGTAGCGCGAGGGCGTGAACTCATTAGAGATAATGAGTCAGACGGGACAGACTGAACATCGTGTTGGTTTCATACGGATTACTTCATCACAGAATGTTTGTTTTTGATAAGACTTGCTTCATTTCAAAGTAGACACTTCAAGCTTTCTATAGATATAACTCATGTCTCTGTGCCGAGTATTTGCTGAGTTATAGTTCATTTTAGTGACGCGTTTCTAAAAACAGTTCGCGGAGACGGAGAAGACAGAGAGCACACCCTGTTTGTTTTCTTTATTCTTCAAAAGCACAAAGTTTAGTTGTTATTATGAGTGTATACAAATAAAAGTAGACCCCTTACAGATTCGAATGGTGTATTGCTCTTATCTGTACGATCAAAAATGGCAGAGCAATTCAAGCTCATTTCGGCCTTATCAGGAAAATCTGCGTCAAAACGCGTATACGTGTTTGTCGACCCCAGAGGGTTAAAGGACTGTAGTGTGTTAGACTCACGTCACCTAAGACGTTGTGATTTTGGGTCACACGTCACTCGAGGTGCGGTTATGAGTATATCAGATGACCAATTCCCACCTCACTTAGTTTAGTGCACCAGTCAAAGACTGGTAATTTGGCAATGTGGGTGTGTTTCCCACAAACTGTTCAATAATTTGAATTGCACACATTGGAGGGAGCTGATCAGCTGATTTATTTGAAAGATTGGTGGTTTAGCTAGCTAGTAGAGCCTTGGATCATCAACACAAAGAAGACACAATTGTAATAAGATAAATTAAATTTATTAACAATAGATATGCAAAAGTAAATACAACAACTAGTGATGATACCAATAAGTGAATATGCACTGCTAATAGAGCATAATAGACAACTAAATATGAGGGAAGATACTGAGTAAATCGCAGAAACAAATAAATGGAATGAACACAGAACGGCTGAATGCAATGCTGTTGAGCTGAAAGTAGCAATGGAAGAGATTTCTATGGAAATGAAACCACTTAATGGCTCTGGTGGAATTAACGATAAATAACTGCTTATTTATCTCTGAACAAATAATATAGCTATTATTCGCAGTGCTGACCCCAAGTAAACGTTATCTAAACAGGTTAGAAAAACATAGGCTGCAGGTATAAACTAAGCCAAGGTCTTTTGGAAAGAGGTTTGGTAAGTTTATAATTACGTTCCACAGGCGGGTGATCAGTCTGGCGGTAGAGACGTCTTCCACTGGTGATGCAGACTGTGTGCAGTGGGGAGGGCACAGAGTTGCGTTCCGGTCACTGTCAATGCACTGACCTGGAGAATGCTGAACTGCTGTTGTGCCACAAAGGGTCCTTAGAGCATGGACCGGGCAGCTGGGTCAGATGGGTCTTCACAGGGTCCTTTGCAGCCTGGCTTTGAGGAGCCGTGGGTTTCAGGCAGTGTCTGCCACTGCGGAGATCCTTTGCGGACTGGGGTGTGCTGCTTTCGGAGCGGATGTATCAGAGACTCAGAACTTTGGTGTTTCTGTCAGTGTCTCTCTAGATGAAAGAGTCAGAAACGGGGAGTGTTCCTGTTGCTGCCTTCCTGGTAACAGGACTCGGACTCAGAACAAGGAGTGTCTTTTGGGAAGGTACCTTTATCTCTTTTTGATGAGGAGGAGATTGGAATCTGGCGCCTCTCTGTTCCAGGAATGTGATTGGCCACTTGTGTCCAAGGTGGCCATGATGTTGCCCGCCCTAGTGTGGAACTCATTTGCATACAGTGGAGTACAAAGTTAAATAGTGTCTTTAAAATTTCACCCATGCAGTATTTCTTTACCAAACCTCTTTCAAACTATTATCAGCATCATGAGGAGCAAAAAGAGTCCAAACATGATAGGAAACTGTTGAACTATCACTTATTCATACCACAATATGTTAATAGGCCTGCTTCCGTGAACTGATGTGTTAACAGTCAATGGCCATCAACATAAACTGTACTTCATCTGAGGATGAAGTGAATCCCTTGCAGTTTGCATCCATTTAAGGTCTCCAAACATGGGTATGAATGGATATGGATAGATCTGTGTGGCCTTTCTTTGTTTCAGCCACTGCTGTTGCATCCAGAGACCTGGAGGAATTTTTATGGTAGTCATTTCCTAACCTTAGGATTGGGTGTGATGGTGAGGGTCAACCCGTAGTCCAATGAGAAGTCCTCTCTTAGGTGGTTGTGGATGCAGAAGGTCTCCCTTCCTGTCCTGTTAGAGGTGTCTGGCAGTTGTCTTGGCATCTTATCTGATGGTTCTGAACATCTTTTTATGTTCCTCCACCAAGATCCAATCACAGTGGGGCACATCTCCCTCCACACCGGCAGTTAGAGAGGGGCCCTGCCATAAACTGGTCCTTGGAATGCCAGTTTGACTGTTGTTCACTACAGGACAAACATGTTCTAATAAGGACAGACAAAACCACTGTGGTGTTTTATATCAATCACCAAGGGGGGACAAGGTCTCGGAGCCTGTTAAAATTGGCACAAAGGCTTTTGGGGGGATGTCCATCTCCTCTCCCTGAGAGCCATGTATCTTCCTGGTCGTTACAATCAAATAGCAGATTCTCTATCTCGGGCCAATCCCACACCCTGGGACTGGCAGATTCACAAGGAAGTGATTCAGTCAATTTGGGTCACCTATGGCAGGGCAGAGGTGGACTTATTTGCGGACAAGCAGACAACTCACTGTCCGATGTGGTTTTCAGTCAAGGACGAAGCCAGAGGCTCTGAGCCAGGATGCATTGGCACACAGCTGGCCAAAATTCCGCTTGTATGTGTTTCCACCCCTACCATTACTATGGATGACGTTGCAACGGATCCAAGAGACGATGCAACCCATTCTGCTAGTAGCCCCATTCTGGCCGAACAGGCCATGGTTCCACCTGCTGCTGCTGCTTCTACTGAGGGGCAAGCCATGCCCCCTGCCCCCTGCCCCCTGCCCCCTGCCAATAAGACCAGATTTGTTATCTCAGGCAAACGGGATGTGGTGGCATCAAAGGCCCCACACCCTGAAGTTATGGGTGTGGCCCCTAGGGGCAACCCAGTCATATTGGAATGCTCACAAGCAGTCGAGCACACACTACTGAATGCACGGGCACTTTCTACACGTCGTGCGTAAGCAGACAAATGGAGAGCTTTTTCTCAGTGGTGTGAAAAAAAGGAAATTGTCCCTCAGGATTGCACTTTACGTAACCTCTTGGACTTTCTGCAGAGCCTCTTGGAGAATGGTTTGTCTTGCTCCACAATTAAAGTGTATGTGGCAGTATTGTCTGCATACAAAGGACCAGTGGAAGGTATGTCCTTAGGTAGGCATAATTTAATTAAAACGTTTCTTAAAGGTGTTAGCCGACTGCGACCCAGTCGCAAAGTAATGATTCCACAATCGGATCTGAATTTTGTTTTGAGCAGCCTCTCCGGCGCACCATTTGAGCCATTAACGAATGCAGCTATTAAGTGGCTTTCCCTCAAGTCAGCTTTTTTGTTGGCCATAGCTACGGCAAGACGTATTAGTGAGTTGCATGCACTGTCAGTCAGCCCACAGTTTTGCAAGGGGGACCTGAGTGTAAACAGGTTACGCTGTGGCCAAACCCAGCATTCCTTCCAAAGGTATTGTCACCACAATACATGAACAACCCAATAATTATATCTGCTTTTACAGACGACCCCAGATCAGTCCTGTGTCTAGTCAGGGCTCTTCAGCAGTATGTGGAAGTGACTGCAGCCTGGAGGGCCACTGATCAGTTGTCTGTGTGTTATGGTGATCAGCGAAAGGGTACAGCTGTGTCTAAGGATAGACTATCTCACTGGGTGACAGAGGTAATTGGACATGCTTATTCTAATGCAGGTCATGAAGTTCCAGCCTCTGTGAGATGCCATTCGGTGCGTGCAGTTGCCACCTCCTGGGCAGCTCTACGTGCTGTGCAGCTATCTGACATCTGTGATACAGCAACATGGAAGACCCCATCTACTTTTGCCAGATTTTACAGGCTTAATGTGGCTGCAATGCCTCCAGTGTGTTCTGTGATGCTTAAAAAGGATTCTTAATTTGAATAAAGATAAATTCAGCATTGACAAAGTGTCTGTTGCATATATTACGCTGAGACATTGGGGTATAAATTGCAGACAATTGTTATTGTTGCCATGTTGTTGCAAATTGTACTTGATAAGTGGGGAAACCCTCATGACTGCTTTGGTATGCGGCCTCCACTAGGCAATTTTGGATACCGCTCTGGTGGTCCGGAATAAAGGGAAGTAGAACGGGAGGTTACGTAGGTAACCGTGGTTCTACGACCAAGTGGAGGACCGCCAGACTTCTGGTCACTCGGGTAGACGAGAATGGCCAGAGAACGTGCATGACGTAATGACGTGCCTTTATAGGCTGTCTGCTTGAGCGTCATGGTCACGGGGGTGACGACTTTGATATTTACACTTGGCAAAGAGACGAGCACCAGAGAAAGACTCCACTAGGCAATTTAGGATACCGCTCTGGCGGTCTTCCACTTGGTCGTAGAACCACGGTTACCTACGTAACCTCCCGTTTTCCATTCTATGGTACCTTTTAATATTCACATTCTGATTACATGCCCAATTTCATATTAATAGCATAAAACTATTTGTTAATATTTATATTAAGAGTGTTAATATTTATATCAAATCATGTCACCACTCTAGGTCTAATGAATGATATTGCAGTAGTAGGCAAATAGCTATGGCAGATTTGTTCTTTACACTCATCCATCTCTTACAGAGTTATGTTTAATGCTAATTATTAGCCCTAAATTAAATAGGCCACTCCTAGTATCTTTTGTGGCACACAGAATTTTACATTGTATTTAAAATTATTTTATTAATAAATTGAAGGCATAATTACCCCTAATTCCATAGTTAATAGCTAAGAACAGTAGTTTAAAATATTTGCTGTAGTTTAATAACAAAAGATGAAATCAATTTAAGTTTCCAATGGCAAAATGAAGTCTATGCCCAAAACACTGGATTCTAGTCCACTGATTAAGCTCCACCGCTTTGACAATATTGGTGCCGTTGTCTGGTGTGATTGAGACCTGACGCTCCTCACAGAGGTCCCACGCAGCCAGTGCCTCTCTCCAGCCCAAGGCTATGTTCTCTCCTGTGTGGACGTCGGGGAAATACGATGTTTGCAGGCAGCGGCTTTTCAGTTCAAACTGTGTTCAAACACAGTACCTCTCTCTGCTCAGTGTCAGTAATCTTAAAGCCAAAATATCGCCATATAACAGAGGTAGAGTTTTTTTGGGCTACCAGTTCAGTGTCGATCTCCTTGGCATCCATCTTCATTCTGGTCTCTGCACTGTGCACACAAGTGGCCATGCACGCCACATGTGCACTGCCTATAGAGAATTGGAATATACGTCACTGCGTGTTGCATTCTTGGTAGTCGCCTCCATGTTTCAGGACACGCTAAGTAGCATACAATGACAACAAATACAAATCACCAGGGGCCTGTACCATGAAGCTGGTTTAGCTGGCTAGCCAGGTAAGTTTCAGTTTAGTTTGCACCAATCCTGGGTTTTAGGTACCATGAAAGTGGCTTGGCTTTTAGCTGCGTTCATTGCCATAGTAACTTACACTGCACAGCTAACCTGCTCCGGGGCAGGTTATGTTCTGGGTTAGAGAACTCAAACTGAAATTGGACCAATCAGATGTGAGCAAAGTGACACATGTCTGACACAAAAAAGTCACTCCCCCAGTCTCTCTTCATACTAATTAAAGCTCACTATGAAGTACCTTAAAAAAAAAAAAAAAAAATATATATATATATATATACACACACACACAACAACAAAATTGTCTGGCGTTAATGATAATTACAATTACATATGATTTATTTAATTATAATATGATTTATATTATTATTACTCCATAACACACAAGCACTTTTAATTGAACAATTATTATAAAGCATTTATTTTAAATGAATATTAATATAAACAGATCATATGTAATATAAATAAGTGGTAGAATAAATAGATAACACTTTAAAAATGGCTACATGTGACCTTACGTGTTAGAGTCTCTATCGCTATATATTATCTATATAACTATATAAACTAACTTCACAAGTTTCACTTGTGACTGCACTGATAGAGCAAGATCATTTCCTTTATTTGTCCTCTTTCATGGACAAGTACTTCAGTGCAAATGTGTTTAAATTCCTCATATTCTTTAATATCTTAACCTTTAACAAAAGAGTTTTGAATCTCGCTGGCTCTCTCGCGAGAAGTGAATCACACTTGCTCTGTGTTGTAATTGGCTGTCCGCTGCTGATGTCACACATTCATGTGCACGCGCTCCATTAACTCAGGATCAAGCCTGAGTTGACAGAGAAAGTTGATGATCAGCTTCATGGTACCAACAAAGCCAGATTGGAGTGGTTTGGTTTTGTCAACTCAAAACTTATCCTATAACTCTGAATTTGTTCATCTACCATCATGGTACAGGCCCCAGAGGAAAAAATGACTGTATTTGCGTTAATATTTTTAAGAGCTCCTTGCTCTTGCTTAGAATAAATGTACTAATATTTGAATCCATTGCGTTCATTTGAGCGCTCAGTCGTGTGGCCAGAACATGACACATAAACAACATGACACACACTCACAGAAATCATACGGCCACCTTCTATCTGTCACATGTCTGTGTTTTGACTTTCTGTTCTGACTTAGTTTTTGCCTGTCTTGTTCAGTTCATCGTTATCACCTGTTGTTTCATTAATTATCCAATTAGTACCTGTGTTCTTAAGTCCTGAGTTCTCCCCAGTTTATTTGCCAGTTATCGTTTGTATTATGTGTTGTCCTACATCGTGCTTCTGATATTCTTCTGTGGATTATAATTAAAAGGGCTATTATTTGGAATGCTCCTTCGTCGTGCGCTTTATTAGTACAGCACCCGCAACACTATCATACCACACACAGGACCAAACTGATTTTTCTTCTGCGGTTTTTAATAACTAGGTGGCACTGATATATCTGCCAGATACAATGAACACACTATAGCCAGTTCATCATGTAAGTGACCCACCGCTCTGCACATTTTGTGTGTGTCTCTTATCACTTCAGATGTACGAACGTTAAGTGCCCTGCAAACTTGGAATATTCTGCCATGATTCCAGTTTGAAGGCAGCGTATATATTCCAATAAAGGGGCATTAAAGTGTGCGAGACATGGATTTAAATTGTATTTATTTACAGAGGTATATTATTTCACACTTCTCCAGTAAGTTTCGTCTGTGTGTAGATGCTGCAGGCAGCGGTCTAGTGCAAATCCATGAATGAATATTCCTAAGTAAAGTAAACTTCAACGGATTTCCCCTGCTCAGGGAGTAGGGAGCAGTGAACACTGTGTAGGGACCATGTCAATGGGAACACAGTTCATTCATTAAGCTCTCTTCTAACGAGTTGGTTATCTGAATCAGGTTAAACAAGACAGACATGCAAAATGTGCAGAGCGAGGGTACGTGAGGACTGGAATTGAGAACCACTTATTTAATCAACACACATCATATCACATTAATTTCTTAATGTTAAAGCATTAATCCTCTGTAATGAGCTCTGAAATAAATAATATTGTGAAAGCACTACACCAAATAAGTTTTACTGGACTTAAATGGAACAAATACAGTTTCTTACAAAGAGTGCTGGACAGTGAATCGGGGGAGCGTTGCTTTATGAACACGGAGACTGATTGTAACGAGCTATATCACACATAACATTTCCAAACGTATTTTTGTAGATTATTCATAGCGTGAGCACTTACAAACTCAAGCGGATCGGAAATTATAAATCTGTAAGAAATAATAAATACAAGTGACAAAGCAAGATTTTGGTCAAGTTTATTTTCATTGAGTTGCTTTCGCCATTGTGTTGTTTCAAGCTGAAAAGCATAAAATTGCGTTTCATTTTAGATCTGTTTTCCACTCTGGTCATGAGAGCAGATATAGCAGTTCATTACACAGCAAGTGTTTTCCATTCCAATATGTTTTTAACTGTATAATATAAATTTTAACATCTACCTCCACTATTACCCAGTCTGTACTGTAGTGTCCGTGTCCCAAAGTCCCAGAATGCCATGTGTTGCTGACGTCACGATCCCATTCTCTATACCGAGACTGCCAAGTCTTTTTTTTTTGTTTGTTTGTTTTTTGTTAGCGGCAAACTGTTCTCTGAAAGTATGTGTTCTCAAATCCACAAACTTATTTATTTAATAAAATCGCAACATTTTGTCGTCATATAATCACACAGGCTGACATCGTGATTACGATACGATTAATCATACAGCACTAGTTTTATAAGATCTGAGTGCTTGGTTGATTTGGTTGACCATGAAGTCCTTTTGACATGTCTGGAGATATCTGTGTCCCACAGTCTGTAAGATAAAATGTTCAAACAGATCAGAACTGTTGTAAAAGCATGCTTTTTTTCATCTGTAAACTTTCTAAAATAAAACTCTTCTTATCACAGTGATTCAGGCTTTTGTAACAACTCGTTTAGATTATTGTAATTCAGTTTATTACAGTGATTCTCAGTCTTCCCTCTCTTGTCTACATCTAGAGCAGAATTCTGCTGCTACTCTCTGGGTACTGCGAGTATGAGCCGGTAACTCCCATTTTATCTGGACTGCACTGGTTACCCATCAAATATAGAACTGATTTTAAAATTCCCTTAATTGTTTATAAAGCCCTCAATAATTTGGCCCCTGTTAATAATTAATAATTTAACCTGTTTCGTCTGAACACCCCTTCTAGAACACTGAGATCCAGTAATCTCTGTCTACTCATCGTGCCTAAATCTAGACTTAAAAAACGAGGCAGCTGCAGGTCTGAAACTCTTCACATTAGATTAGCTCCGTCCCTTTCTGCTTTTAAGTTTGCTCCAAAGACATATCTATTCTCTCTAGCTTGCAATACCTCTTGATCATTGGTTCAATTATTGTTTTATTGTTGTGTTAAATTTGATAGTTTTTTTTTTTTTAATTTCTTATATTTCCAAGTTTTTATTCTATTCTGTACAGCACTTTGTCAACTTTGGTTGTTTTTTAAATGTGCTTTATAAATAAATACTGTATTGTATTGAGAACAAGTGAAACACAAAGGCTTTCAATACAGGAGAACAAAGGGCTAATAAGTAACAGGTGAGTGTACAGAGGAGAAGCCTTGTGTATTTGTTTTGTTTTTTTTTAAGAAAAGATCAAAGTTCATTTATAGACCCACATATTGTACATTTCACATGCAGAGTCATGTTTTTTCTTAAGAGACAAGGGCAATTATTAAGGGTTATTTATGAGGTTGGTTGTTTGATCATGGTACAATATTTTCCTAGGAAATTCAGGTCTGTTTAGACCTTGCACATTAACTGTGTGTGTGTGTGTGTGTGTGTGTGTGTGTGTGTGTGTGATGTAAAGTTAAAATGTATAATTCAGCAAATTGTTGCTAAGTGCACAGTATTTCTGAACATGTACATAATCAATTTTGCTTTAAATTCTTATTTGAGATTTTCTTACTTTAGCAAGTTTTTACCTAGACTTTACCAACAATCAAAACGCCACGTGTAAATTGATACAATATTCAAGTGTTATATTAATTTTAAAATATTAATTTTCCCGAAAGACACACTCTTAAACTTTACCTGAAAAAAACTTAACATTATTATTTAAAGGACATCATGTCAAACTCTTTCCAATATTTTTTATATTTAAAATAAAGTAATGGGGACGTTTTTGCATCTTAGACCTTTTTCCTTCTTTTCAGTTATCATCTGGTAATCAGATTAAAATGTAGTACTTCAAATTCATTTATCAAACATGGTGAAACAGAGTTGAGTCAACTAAGTAAAAAAGTAGGAATATTACAGCATTCTACATAAGACACTGATAATAATCAAAGTAATTTATTTGCCTTTGAAGAAAGATAAGAATTTGTGTGACAATAGTCTATAAATCACTATCACAATACGTCTTCTTTGGAAAAGATTATTTATGGTGCAAGTTTAGTCCAAATAACTGATAAAGATTTTTAATTTAGATAAAGATTTTTTTTTTTTTTTTTTTTTTTTTTTTTTTAGACAAGTCAGCTACTTGTTAATCATTAGCAAATTGTTACTTTTACTCCTCCTTTAGCTAAATATATATTGGGGATGCTTGGTCTCATCTGAAAATTTTCAACAAGACAAGATCCATTATAAGTATCCAGGTAAGTTCATTTAATTTCCCTTTCTATGGTCAGAAAGTTTTTCCTGATGAGGACTAATGCTTTTGAATAAATTCCATGTCATATTTTCCTGCTGTCTGATTTATAGACTTTCAAATGTATTTACACATACAACGTCTGATACATAATGGATGATGATACAGAAATTGCTGTTGTTGGCATTGGATGCCATTTTCCTGGAGGTAATTGTGAACAGTTACAGTGTTTGTTTGTTCTTTATGTTTATATTTAGCCAAAAACATTTTTACAAGAAGATTTATGTGCTTGTATGTTCCCATCTGTTTTTTTTTTTAAGGTGAAGGACTTGAAAACTTCTGGAGAGTCCTCCTTCATGGAGAGAATTGTGCAGTTCAGATACCAAATGAACGGTTTGATCTCTCTCATTGGTATGATCCAGATGAGAGTAAGGCTGGAAAGACATACACAGCAAAGGCAGCACTTATTGATGGGTAAGATTTCATTTCTTTTGCCCTTATTAAACACATAAAGAATATACAACCAGAATAAGCTTCCTGTAGGGAGCAATAATGCAGCCATTAATTACCCTTTAGTATGGCAGCCCACGATCACAAACACATTACAAAATTTTAATCAATTTTAAGACCAATTTTATATTATTATTATTATTATATTATATTGGCCACTGATTTGGCCCACTGCCCTGTTTTTTTCTTAGTTATTATTATTATTATTATTATTATTATTATTATATACATATATAATATGCCTTCTCAATGTACCAAAGTGATCATTTCCGATTTTTTTAAATTTGATAATAAATCATAAATTGGTTAGTCTTGACCGGCAGTGCTGCACTATATATATATATATATATATATATACACACATATAAAACGGTTTCGAACAGAACCGATGCGCGGGACTCAAGGAAGCAGCCAGAAGAAGCAGTGAAATGTAGCAACATCACTGACCTGTTCAGGGCTTCAAGTGCAGGTCAGTCTCATCTGTAAATACGCCAGATAGTTTTGTCTTTATTATTGTAGTTGAGTATTGAACTGCTAGTATCTGTTAGGCTATCAGTAGCACCTGATTATTATCATCATTCAGAATACTGTGCTAAAGGAATAATATCAATATCGATTGGAAAGCTACATTAAAAAAAATAGCAGACAGATATTCACATGGATTTATTGTATAAGTAGGGAGGGAGCTAGAGCAGACAGCAGCACAAAAATAATACGAGTCACAGAATTTTTCAACAAATATATTGTACAACTTTTGACATTTAGGCACTTTAGAAAATGTGTTTTAATACACTACCAGTCAAAAGGTTTTGATCAGTAAGATTTTTTTATGTTTTTTAAAGAAGTCTCTTTGCTCATCAAGCCTGCATTTATATGATCCAAAATACAGCAAAAACAGTAACATTGTGAAATATTTTTATTATTTAAAATAACTGCTTTCGATTTGAATATATTTGAAAATGTAATTTATTCCTGTGATCAAGAAGCTGAATTTTGACCATCATTACTCCAGTCCTTAGTGTCACTTGATCCTTCAGAAATCATTCTAATATGCTCATTTGCTATTCAAGAAACATTATTATTATTATTATTATCATCAATATTTAAAACAGTTGAGTACATCAGGATTCGTTGATGAATAGAAAGAACCAAGGATCAGCATTTATCTGAAATAAAAAGCTTTTGATCAGCATTTATTTATTTATTTTATTTTTATTTATTTTTTTTTTTTTGGGGGGGGGGGGGTGTATAGAAATTATTACTTTTATTTAGCAATTCTTTAAATTGATCAAAAGTGATAAAGAAATGTATAATGTCACAAAAGACTTCTATTTCAGATAAATGCTGCTAAAAAAATGTATTATTGTTGTTATTATTATTATTATTATAATTGTTACTATGTTGAAAACATTTTTTTCATGTTTCTTTGAGTAGAAAGTTCAGAACAGCATTTATCTGAAATAGAAGTCTTTTGTAACATTATAGATTTCTTTAACACTTTTGATCAATTTAAAGCATCCTTGCTAAATATAAGTAATAATTTCAATTAAAAAAATAAATTATACTAACTCCAAGCTTTTGGTATAGTGTATAATGTTACAAAAGCTTTTTATTTTAGATAAATGCTGATCCTTGGTTCTTTCTATTCATCAAAGAATCCTGATGTACTCAACTGTTTTAAATATTGACGATAATATTAATAATAATAATGTTTCTTGAATAGCAAATGAGCATATTAGAATAATTTCTGAAGGATCATGTGACACTGAAGACTGGAGTAATGATGCTGAAAATACAGCTTTTTGATCGCAGGAATTTTCAAATATATTCAAATCGAAAGCAGTTATTTTAAATAGTAAAACTATTTCACAATATTACTGCTCTTGCTGTACTTTAGGTCAAATAAATACAGGCCACCAAGCAGACGAGAATTCTTTAAAAAACATTAAAAATCTTACTGTTCAAAAATTTTTGACTGGTAGTGTATATTTGTATGAAATATAGGTTTATTAAATCTAGGGTATTTAAGTCATTTTAAGATAAATAACATCCTGTGCTGACAAACTGAAATGAGGTGGTTGTTTTCAACAAGGTGGACACAGCTCTGTTCATAGCAGTAGACCTGCTGGTGAAAAACTGACAGGTAAGAAGAAAAGGCGGGGACAGAGACATTGGGGAAAATGAAGAAAAGGGAAAGGGAAGTAAAGGTGCAGTGCAAGAGAGAGTCTTTAATTATTTTCCATGGCCCTGACTAAGGATTTTGACCTTTTTATGTGATGGCCATACAAATAATTGGGTTGTATGATTTCAGAAATGGTTGTGGATGTATAGGCTATATACAGGAAATAAGGGGCCAAAATTGCACCTTTTGGGGTACAACAGCTTGTCACTGAAACAGCACCCTTAAAAGGACATCTTTGGGGTAAAAAAAAGGTACAAAGATATCCTTATAAGAGTACTGCTCCAGTGACAAGCTGTTGTACCCCAAAAGGTACAAATTTTAGCCCTTTTTTCGTGCCTGTAATTGCATCCCAGTCCGGCCCTGACACCTATTGTGTCCAGTGCCGTTCTAAATTTTCTTCTATGACAGCCCATAGAATCGCTTGTTGGAAAGTTATGAAATTTGGCACACAGATAGAGGAGAGTCTGATCTGTCACCATAGCAAATTTGGAGTCTCCAAGTCAATCTCCAAATTTGCACTCATGTTTATGATAGCTTTTGAACCATAAGGTCTAGAAATTCGATTTGATTGCACCATATGATGTCATTTTCTGTCATGAAAATGTTTCTGCCATTTTGAATTATCTAAAAAAATTACTTTTTCGAACTCTTCCTAGGCCATTACTCTGATTTTCATAAAAATTTAACCAGATCATCTTCAGACAATGGCGACAGAAAGTTAAGGAATTCAAGTTGATTTGTCTAACCGTTTTCGAAATACGTGCAAAATAATCTCTTGTGACGAAAATAGACATAAGGCTGTATCTCCTCAACGCTTTATCGTATTCAGACTAAACTTGTCCATATATACAAGCATAGCCTGAGGTTAAATGCTATGTTTTGGCGCAGTGCCACCTAGTGGTCAGGAGATATGAAACATGGCTATTTTGCTTAAAACTTCTGAATCGTTTGGCCAAAAATCACATAACTGGTCTCTTTAGATTCACTGAAGTTCAGTGCAGTGCAGTCAAACCATCATTTTCCCATGTCAGCCATTTTAGCTGTCGACCATTTTGAATTGTGTTGTAAAATGCTAGATTTTCCTAATGCAATGGCATATCATAATGTTACTCTGAAAATGTTTTTAAATTACTGATTACTCCTTTTAAAAGTAAGCAAGTTACTGTTCTGATTAATTTATTTGGTAACACTTTAGAATAGAGAACACTTATTCACTCTTAACTACGACTTTTCCCTCAATAAATTCCTAATTTGCTGCTTATTAATAGTTAGTAAGGTAGTTGTTAAGTTTCAGTGGCGTACTATGGGGTTTCAGTCAGGGCCTTCAGTAAGCAACTGTAAACGACATGCACACATCTTACACATCTGTTACAGCTAATGCAGCCATATGCATATAATGCACATATTATGCCGCACACAGACTCTCAACAACAATAATGGCTGATCAACAATTTCAACAGTAGGGGTCACTATGCACATTCACGTCACTCTAAAATGATGACGTGCCCAAAGCAGCAAAACTGTACAAACGCTGGACATCCACACACCAGACCACAGTATTATCAATGCACCACATACACCTCCATCACAATGTGCATGATACAATACTCATCAGATAATAAAGCACTCACCTATCACTTGTAAATAAAGTCCATGGGTCTGTCATTCCATCCCTTTACTCATATTAAAAAGTAAACACAGCCAATAACATAACTTTTGCTCGGTGCTAGCTGTTAGCCGCTCATAGTTGCAATCTTTGAAATGGCGCATAAAACCTTTGCTGGCCTTTGTTAACGAATTCAGTGTAGGTCTTCCTTTCTCAGTTATTCTCTTTTGTCTGCAAAAGGCGTTTTTAGTAGATCGGCAACTAGATCTGGTGTAGGCGCCGATGACTGCAGCTGTCATTCTTTTTGTTGAGTTTCACTTCCGTACCTTGCTTGGAAATCCCTGACTAAAGGGGTGGTCTAACGCTGGGGGTAGCACTGGGCACGTAGCTGGACCCAGAGGGCGGGCTGTCACTGAACGTCAAAATTTGATTGGCTGATGATTCTGTCAGTAATGCTTGTAACAAATCAGATGTGACGTCTTTCAACAAAAGGGTAGCACTATCTGTAGTGCTGGCCTCAGACTTTTTTCTATGTAGGATATTCCAGTTACCACAACTAAACTAATCATAGGCAATTTTGTGGACATTACATAAATGAAAATGATACCTAAATAATCAATAAAAACATTTTTCATACAATTTTATTTTTTATAGGGCCAGCAGAGAAGGCCCTGCTGCTCCTGACGGCCCACCACTGTTACGTTTAGGTATTGGGTATGATTAGGGATGAAGAATAAGGTCATGTAGAATAAGGCTTTAATAAGTGCTTAATTACTACTAATAAATGGCTATTATTCTAGTAATATGCATGCTAATAAGCAACTAATTAAGAGACCTTAAAATAAAGTTTTACCATTTATTTCAAAAGTAATTAGTTACTTTTTTTGTACATCCCTGAAATTTACATGAAATAGTGAGTTTTGTGTCGCCAAGCCACAACATCCCAGCTTAAACGCTCCCGATAAAATATTTGTTATAAAAGCATCAACATTCACAAACTACTGTTCTTTTTAACCAAAAGCAAGCATAGGCTGCATCGTGCATGGTTTGGCATGGCAGAATGCCAGCAAAGAGAGCTCCATTTTTAATCTCTAAAAAGCTGACATCTCAGTTCATTGTAATCTCACAAAGCTAAGTTATAGCACAATGCATATACGCATAATGAATCTTTAATAATGTCTTCAATTCATGTGTTATAACGAGAGAATTCGTGGGCACGCAAATTTCAGCGCTGCACAGGAACTCCAACTCCAATTCACTGATCTAACCACAGAGATGTGAACAGACTTTGAGTCATTCCTGCAACAGATTCTGTTCAACAAGTGAAATAAGTAAATCATACCTGATATTTACGCGTGTTATTTAAGTGTTTCTACTTCTTTCCATGGATTCAAGAAGAAAAAAACATAATCAGTAGAAAAGGAGCTTGTTTTAACATAGAATATCAGTGTAGTTGAACATCTGATGTTGGTTTTCCTCTCAGAGGAAAACAGTTTGAAGAGACTCAAGTGAAAGTCAGCAGGATTCATCTGTGGTGTAGGTATCTGAAAACCTGTATCAGGTAAAAACCTGTATCAACCTATATCCCTAAAAACAAACAACCAAAAAAAAAAAAAAAAATGTGTGAACTAATATCAGGAGCATCTGTACATATGTATATAGATTTTGTAGTCATAGACTCATGCATGCTTTGTACCATTGTAAAAAAGGACATTTTATATCTGAAAAAGTAATTATTATTTAGCATGTTAAAAATAAAAATCTATTTGTGAATAGAGAATTAATAATAAACATGGTCTAAACATTCTTAGACTCATAGCATTCATCATATTACAGTGTATACATTACTTTTATATAGGCTATTGTTCTATATTATATAGAGCATGAAAACATCATTGTAAGAAATTTAGATAGCCTACCATGAGTTGCCTATCATATTCAAAATGTTTAACTTGATTTCAAACATTTTAGTCAGGAATTATAGATTGGGAAAAACCCAACTATGATTTTGTAGTCATATAGCCTAGTATGTATGATTATATAGTATGATATGATTTTGTAGTGTTAGACTCAAGCATGCTTTGTACTTTCATAAAAAAGGACATTTTGTTTGTGAATAGAGTATTAATAATAAACATGGTCTAAACTAGGGATGGGCATTTTCCAAAAATATTGCATTGAATATTTGGGCTCAAAAAAAAAGAATATTTGAATATTTGTTCATTTAAATGAGGTTTAATGAGAAAGACGTTATTTTTAATTATCAAGTTTTTGTCACAATTTCTGAATAAGCATATGATTAGCCGTTACACAACAATGTTCTACAACAGCGTTACGGTATATCTCAAGGTTTTATTTTGGTTGAAAACATGTGTAAACAAAAAATATATATACATATAAAAAACAAAAGCATTCAAGATCAAGCAGAGCAGACTGTGCAAATTACAGTACAGAACATACATATACTCAAGTCGGCCTATATTTATTGTGTTTGCATTGTTTCACGTTAATTCTGAGAGAAACAATAATAGGCCTATCCACATGCTCAGGTGAAAGTTTGTTCCTCAGTTTGATAACAATAAGAATGCGCTGACAACGATAACGTGTGCTAACAGTTTCCTAGCACTTTGTGTTAAACCACTCTCCCTCGAGGAAACTTTATATAAATATGTCTCAAGATCATTTCAGAATCAGATGCGCTTTCTTCGCGCCTCAACCAGAGTAGTCGTGAATGCAGTGATGGACAGCTGTCTTTCCTCAGTCGACTGTTTTTGGATTTCATGTGATTTCTCATTGTGGTGGTGATTATTATGATAAATCGGTTTCACTCATTTATTTTATCAGAAGTAATTACATTTTGTCAGATCATTTAGTAAGATAATTTTGATCAAAGTAAATCCAAACTTTACAAGCCAGATGACGCCACTCATTCTATGATCAAATACTATCAACTTGTTGACACGCTCCACAGCGCCACCCAGTGCATTTAGTAATAACTGTTAAGGATTTATCATGGATTCCCTGCATTTACGTCCAGCAAATCAACACATAGTAAAATTTGAATAGTGTTTTTATTTTTCTAATAATAATTACAGACTGAATATTCAAATGATTGACTATTTGTGCACAACCCTAGTCTAAACATTCTTAGACTCATAGCATTCATCATGTTACAGTGTACATTCATATTACTTTTATATTGTTTTATATTAAATGGAGCATGAAAACATCATCGCGTCATAAGAAATTTAGATACAATGAATTGCCTGTCATATTCAAAATGTTTCACTCATTTCAAACATTTTAGTCAGGAATTATAGTTTGGGAAAAACCCAACTAGTAAATGTGTTCAAGTTTATCACAATAACATGTTAACTAATGCAAAAAAAGAAACATTAGTTCACTCATCAGATCTACTCCACTGGATGAAACCATGCGTCGCGTCACGTCTTGTTCTTCTTCTGAGGTAAATTCTGTGTTATTCCTCTCAGTGCGTCTTCTTCCAGAAACAAACAATAGCCGCGATGAACGATCTCCTCACGCTTTGTTTACGTTGGGCGTTTACATGTGAGCGCGTCACACATGGATATTTACATATGAATGGCGGGAGCCGCTCATGAGCGGGATCACATTAGAGATAATGAGTTTTGATGGGACAGACTGAACATTATGTTGGTTTCATATGGATTACTTTATCACAGAATATTTGTTTTCGATTAGGCTTATTAATTCATGTGAAAGCAGACATGTCAAGCATTGTATAGATATATCTCTCATGTGTCTGTGTCAAGTATCAAGAGTTTCAGTTCATTTTAGTGACACGTTTCACATGGATCTTCGCAGAGACAGAGAAGACTGAGAATGCATCCTGTATGTTTTCTTTATTTGACAAAAGCACAAAGTTTTGTTGTTACTGTGAGTTTACGCAAATAAAAGTAGACACTTAACAGTTTCGAATGATATATATAATACTTAGATATTTCTATTTTTCGGGATTCTCGCAAATAATTTTTTCTCCCGCATCCTGCACACACACAAACACACGCGTCTGTTCTGCGCCGCACACTGTTGCAACGGGTCCCGCGGCAGAGCAGGTCTCTAATCTACTGCCACTAGACTTGACAGTAGAAGTTCATGCATTGCTCTTCACACCCGGTACTTTCTTGAAAAATGTTACCTTGCCGTGCTGCCCTTTCGAGTGTTTTAAATTGAATGTGGAGTTTTTCGCTGTTGAAAAGGTTTTCTTCCCCCACATAATTGACAATGCACAATAATGTTCTTGCCTTTGAGAGAAATAAACTCAAAACAATGATCGTATTTCCAGCTACAGAACGTGCACTTTTCTTTACATGCTGAGTTTGTTTTCATTGGTAGAACCGCCTCGCAGGTGCTTACCAGTCAAAGTAGGTCAAGTCAAATCACTATTATTTATATAGCGCTTTTTACAATGCAGATTGTGTCAAAGCAGCTTTACAGTATTAAACAGGGAAATATTGTGTTGCAATGGTGTGCTGTTTTCCTCTGGCCAGACAAAACCAGCAGTTTAATTCTAGGTTGCAACAAAGTAAGGGGCCAAGAACTTTGTATGTGCCATTGTCACCTCACACTGTCCATGCCATATCAATTTGGTAACAGTACCATCTATAGTTCAAGAGTGATAGACCATTCATTAACCATTAATAATGAAATTTTTAAAAACGCTGATAACCTTTGAGCATATTAACCTATTGTAATGACTGGTCTCAATATATTCTTTGGGTAATGCTGAGAACATAGACACAAATGTTTCCATAGTCAGCCATTTTGATTTTTGTTGAGAACCAACATTTTCAAACTCCTAGAAGTTTTTTCTCATTTTCACCAAAATGAGTGAAACTAAATCACCAAACTTTGTGTGTGCCATTGTCACCTCACACAGAACACACCACATCGATTTGATAACAGCTCCACCTATTGGTGCTTGTTTCAGTAGTTCCTGGTCCCTTAATTGCTGCTTGCAGCTGTATTATTATTACTATTATTATTATTATATTATTGTAAGTGTAAAAAATACAATGAGGATAAAAGCAATAAATGGTAATGTTTTCTGGTTGTTTTTTAGAGCTATTGCCATGAAATAATCAGCACTTCATACCTAAACTCCCAAAGCAATAACCCTATCATTTGCTTTTTTTATTTTGTGTAGTCTGAATCAGTTTGACCACAAGTTCTTTGGAATCACTGATGCTGAATCGATCAATATGGACCCTCAGCAAAAACTTTTGCTGCAGTGCACCTACAGGGCACTAGAGGATGCTGGGTTACCAATGGAAAAGGCCAGTGGAACAAGAACAGGAGTATTTTTGGGTAATATAAGCTGAACAATTACATTCTCAGTGTTTGCTACTTTTTAATGTCTGTTATAAAATATATCTGTGTTTAGTTGCATCGTTTGATGGATTTATAAAATCATTAATTCCATGCTAAGTCCACTTGGGGCAATCTGTGGTTAAGATGTTTTGCTAAATACTGGATTTTTTTTTTTTTTTTTAAGCTATCACTCGATTGAGATTGTAAGATACAGTATTTTGGATAAAACTCATCTGCTAAATTACCAAGTTTATGAAATAAAATTGCATGTCTTTCTATCTATTTCCTATTTCTATTTCCTAACCCACAAACTACAGCCATATTTGGTCACTTTTAACTGAATTTCAGAAAGATTTTTTCCTTCTTTTCTAAAACAAAAATTAAATAAATTTCATTTTATTCATTTCATGATAATCATTCTGTATTAATATTGATATGAATGTCTCGTCTCCTTTTTTAATTCAGGTCTAATGAACAAAGACTTTGAGCTGGCAAGTGTGAGAACTAGTCCAAAATACATTGACCACTCTTATGGTACTGGTGTATCTATGAGCATAGCTGCCAACCGCATCTCATACATATTCAACTTCACTGGCCCTTCACTGGCCATTGACTGTGCCTGCTCCTCATCCCTTGTTGCCCTTCACCTCGCTTGTCAAGCCATTAAACAAGGTAGTCTTCTAAAATGTATATGTTACCCAGTGTCGAGGGTAACGCATCACAAGTAATGTGAGTTGAGTAATCGGTTTACTTTTTCCAAGTAATCATTAAAGTAATGTTACTTTTTAAATGTACAAAAAACAATATATATGTATACATATATGTGACTTTTTAAATAACACCTTTTACTTCATTTAGTGACTGAATGACCTCTCCTGTGCCCATGTTGAGAGGTGTTGTGTGCGCTGTGTGATTGTGATGCTTACTGTAGCATCAGAGTAAATGTGCAAATGTATTTACTCATCCCACTTGGATGAAAAAAAAAAAAAGATTCAGTATTCCTCAAAATGAATGAATAAAAAGAGTGAAATAAAAAAAATTAAAAACCTGTAAGAATTAATGTTAAATAGTGACAACTTTATCTACTGTATATTTAATACAATTTTATTAACCAATGTCTTTGTTGCTGCTGACCTTCCAGTACAACCATACTAATAATACTAAAATACTTTTAAAGATGAATTCTTTTTTATATATATATTTTTTTATTATTACTTTATTACAGGAAAGAGTGTTGAACTTTCTTTCCTGCAAGAAAAAGTAAAGTAAAAATAACACATTGCTTTCTATTAAAAAAAAGTAATCAAGTAATGCAATCAGTTACTTTTTTAGGGTATAACAAAATTTTAATGCATTATTTATTTTTAAATGTAACTTTCCCCAACCCTGGAAAAACCTTTGGATAAACATACTTGTACAGTTGAAGATTGTACACATATAGTAAATATGTACTAATATACAGTACTGTACCAAACATATTAGATGCTTCACAGATGATCATTTACATGTTTTGCTTTAATGTGTCAATAGGAATGATCAGTTTTACATTTTCAAACATTACTAATACTGCAATGAGATTTTTGTATGAACAAATAGTTATACAACAGCTGGTATGATCCACACAGGGCTCTGATCTCTCTGTCACTAAATTACTCTAGGTTAACAAGAAGAGACAGAAGCAGATGAGACTAAAGCCTAAATCCATGGTAGAACTGTGGAAACTTCTTGAAAATGCTTGGAACAGCCTACCTGCAAGCAACCCTTAAAATTGTGTACAGGTGTACCTGGAACAAAATGGATAGTGGATAATCAAAAATATTTTGATTTGATTTAGCTCATTTTATAATAGTTTACAGTTCTTGAAGATTGCTTCCACAATTCTATTCAGCTCTTTAAGTAATCTTAGACAGACTTGATGATGGTGAAAGCAGACCTCTGTGTGGATCATTCCATCAGTTGTAAGAATTACTATTTATATATATAAAAACCACACTTCATTATTACAATATTTATCTTAAAATGTTTTTGTGAAACATCTAATCTGAAGCCTAAGGCTGATGATATTATACTGTATAATGTATAGGATATTGATTACTTATACCACCTCACCAGGGGCGTAAATTTCATCTAACAGTAGGGGGGGACAATAAACATAAAATTTCTCAAGAGCAATTTTTGAGGGTGACACAAATAATACAGCCAACATTGTACTTATAAGGATAGATTTGTGTACACAGCATGCACATAGCATGGACTGTGTTTAAATATGAGTTCGGTTCATATGGTTCATATATGGGTATAATTATAATTATTATTTTGCATCCTCCATAGTATTTTAGGATTCATCTGAAACCGAGTATGTCTCTAGATATTCAACCGCATTAAGTCCACTGATCTGCCACTTAACATCATATTGAGCAAAACCCAACACATCGGTAGGTCTACAATATTAGCCAAATATCAGTTCACACACTGGCTTATCGCCGTGTTAGTTGTAGTGGGTGACAAGCTACGGCATTAAACTTGTTAACTTTTTAATCGCTCATAGAAAAAACATCGGATATCATAATTTTTTTATCATGACTAATTTATTAATGATCCAGCATCATCTGTATTAAAGAGAAAGAATCATTTCACCCGATGTTTAGAGAATAAAATAGCCTTGACAGCCTTACTTACACATAACTAACTGTTACTGAAGAACTTGCTCTCTCCCACCGGAGTGACCGGACTCGTGTGTGTGTATCGGTAAAAGAGGAAAGCGGGCCGTGGACCAAACCACTGTGAGGCAAGGGAGGGGGGAATCAAAACATTTCTGAACTTAAAACGTTTTTTTTTTTTGCGTTTATTTTGTTTTACTACTCGCACAGTTATTTTAAGTATATGTCCATTATATTATTTTCATTACACAGAGTTGCTTGTAATTATATTTTTAGGGGGGACAACCCTCAGATAGGGGGGGTCTTGTCCCCCCCGTCACCCCCGGGATTTACGCCTATGCACCTCACACGTAATTTGTGTCCTACAACAATTCATTAACCAACCCAAAGTTTCTGCATTATTCTAAGTTTTGGAATGTGTGATTTTCTGTTTTCCACTCAACAGGAGATTGTGAAATGGCCATGTGTGGGGGTGTGAGCTGTATATTGGAGCCAACCATTTTTGTGGGTCTTTCCAAGGCAAAAATGATCTCCTCTGATGGCACCAGTAAACCTTTCAGCAGCAAAGCAAATGGATATGGCAGAGGTGAAGGCTGTGGGGTCGTTCTATTAAAGCCTCTGAAAAAAGTAAACAAAAAGTTTTTCACATTTAAAAACATCACTGTGAAGTCAATGTACCTAATAATAACTACTGCAAGAAACAACAACATGTTGTTTGTATTTTGACAGGCTCTCAAAGACCATGATCACATTTGGGGCATCATCAGCAAAACTGCAGTAAATCAAGATGGCCACGCTGTTAGTCCAATGACCAAACCATCCATGGTACAGCAGATGGAGCTACTTAAAAAAATCTACTCAACAGAGACTGACCTGACTAGTGTCCAGTACATTGAGGCTCATGGGACTGGGACTCCAGTTGGAGATCCTATAGAGGCAGGTAGTATCTCAAAAGTCATTGCTAAAGCAAGACCTCACAAGTCAGGACCACTCATCATTGGTTCTGTTAAGAGCAATATTGGACACACAGAATCTGCAGCTGGTGTTGCAGGGCTTATAAAGGTTCTTTTGATGATAAAGCATGAAACTATTGCACCATCATTGTTCTACTCTGTGGAAAACTCCAGTATAGACATTGAATCTCTCAATATGAAAATCCCCACAACAGCTGAAAAATGGATCAGTGACAGCAGAGCAGGGAGGTCTGCAGGAATCAATAACTTTGGCTTTGGTGGAACAAATGCACATGCAGTTGTCAGGCAATATATGCAGTCAAAAATACCCAAAGCTCAGGCGAACAAATCAAATCAGTATTTTGTAGTTTCTGCAGCTTCAGAAAAATCCATGAAAAATACTATTGAAGACACTGCAAAACAGATAAGTGCAGGGAAAATACCAGATCTACTATCTTTACTGTACACATCAGCATGTAGAAGAAGTCACTTGAAACACAAATACAGGAGAATATTTCAAACATCCTCACTGACAGATCTGCAAGAGAAACTCACTGCTGCTGTGGATAAAAAGCTCATACCATCAAAGACAGACTCCAAGCTAGTTTTTGTGTTTTGTGGCAATGGCGTTACGTATCAGGGTATGTGCAAACAGCTCCTAAAACAAGAGCCAGTCTTCAGAGAGGAAATCATTCAGATTGAAACTCTGTTGCAAAGCCATAGAAGTTTGAATCTGATAGAGATGTTGGAAACTGAATCTGACATAAGTAAAGAATTGTCTGATCCACAAATTGTCCAGCCTCTTCTGTTCGCTATTCAGGTTGCTGTTGTCAAACTTCTGAAACACTGGGGCATTAGTCCTGATGCTGTTTTGGGGCACTCTATTGGAGAAGTCGCTGCAGCTCATTGTTCTGGTTTGTTGTCACTTGAAGATGCAGTGAAAGTCATCTACTGTCGCAGTTCTTTGCAAAGCACTGTTACAGGAGGGAAGATGCTGGTTGTCAGCAATATGGCTGTTTCTGAAATCCTGAAAATGCTTCCATCTTATTCAGCAAGGGTTTGTCTAGCTGCTTACAACAGCCCACAGTCTTGCACCCTCTCAGGAGATGCAGATGATATTGACAGGTTTCATCAGAATTTGAGCAAGTCAGCCAGTGGAAAGGATCTGTTCCTCCACATATTGGATGTACCTGCAGCATACCATAGTCACAAGATGGATCCCATTGTGTCCAAAGTGAAAGAGAGTATAGGCTCTTTACAGGCACATGATTTGGAGACAGAGTTGTTCTCAACTGTTACTGGTGAAAGTTTTTGTTCCTCAAATTTTCTTACTGGTGACTATTGGGCAAGAAATATTAGGGAGCCTGTTAAATTTGAACAAGCTTTGAATTCTGCAGTTAAAAACAAAAAGAATGTGATATTTGTTGAAATTGGCCCAAAAAGATCTTTGCAGCGGTACATCACTGAGACTCTGGGAAATGACTTCACTGTGATTCCCTCAGTGCAGCCTGATAAAGATCACGAGACAATGCTTGCTATTGTTTCTAAACTGTTTGAGCTTGGGGTCAAAGTGGACTGGGGAGTGTTCTACAAAGGTTTTGAGACCAAACCAATTCCCTACCCTAGATACCAGTTTGATGATGTGAAGAGAGATGTCTTTGCTTCACGCTTGCAGTTGATCGGTCCCACTTGCAACCATCCAGTAGTTACACAAATGGGTACAGACAGTTCAGTGTTCAGCTGTGATTTATCCTCTGAATCAGTGGCCTTCCTGCAAGACCACAGGCACAATGGAGTTGCCATCATTCCTGGGGCATTTTATGCAGAGTTGGGCTTAGCAGCTACCGTAGCATATGCAAAGCCTAAGGTCCCACTCAGTTCTCTGCAGCTCAGCATAACATTCCAGAGTCCGTTCATTTTCTCCAAGAATGCCCCAGAGATAAAAGTACAGCTGGATCCATTGGACAACTTGGCAGACAATGCATGTCATTTCAAAATACAGTCTACTTCTGCAGTCTATGCATTTGGCACAGTAGAAGTAAAACTAGGCAGAATGCCTGAAGAAGAGTTCATTTCATTGGACTGTATTTCCAAAAGATGCACATTCCATTTAACTACTGAAGAACTCTATAAACATCTAAGTCAAACAGGATTTGAGTATGGGTCGGTCTTCAGAAATAAGGCAGATGTTTACTATGGCGAAGAATTTAGAGAGGCTATATCTGTTGTGAGGATCCCAAAGGAATTACTGCATCAATTACATGACTATCACATTCACCCTGTGGTCTTGGATTATGTCATGCAACTTATTCCTGGAACTATAGTGCATGAGCTATCAGCAAGACCCCAGTTTCCTGCGCAAATAGGTAGCCTAACTGTATTTGAACCATTGCAAGAGGAGATGGTTGTATATCTGAGAGCAATACATGTGGGTGAAGATGATTTTGATATTTGTGGCTGCTTAGCCAACAAACAGGGTAGGGTCTTGGTTGAGCTCAGGCATGTGAAGATCAGAATGCTAGGAAGTCGTTCGCATGTAGTTGAGGAGTACTTCTTCCACAATGAGCTCAATGTCATCTCTGAAGATGCCACATCTAGAACATCAATTAAAGCATTGGTCTTTTCTGATAAGGTAGGAATTTCTAAAGCTTTGCAACAGTACTTGGACCCAGCATCTAGATATGTGTCTTCTTCAAACAGTAACACGCTGTTAGAAAATGGAGTCGACCCTCTTTTGTCTAAACTGAAAATTTCCAGTGTAAAGATAAACTTCCAGGATATTTTGTTCTTGTGGAGTGATGCAGACCTAACTTCTCTCAAATCAGAGAATGTCTTGGACAACATGGCAGGGTGTTGTGAGATTTTCAGAAAGATTGTTGGATATCTTAAAACAATTAATTTCCCAGGCAATATCAGAGTAATAACCCATAGATCCTCTGAGAGCATTGTGGACTACATCAGTCCTGGGTTTGTGCTATCAGGCATGACAAGAGCGTGTGCAGCTGAATTGCCAGAACTTTCCTTTCAGCTGATTGATGTGGGCTCTGTCACTTTTGAAGACATCAAAGCTTTATTTCAGGTCATTAGTTCATACCCCTGTCACAATTATCCAGAGGTAGTAGTGAAGGAGGGTAAAATTCTCGCTCCTGAAATCATCCACACACCATTGCCAACCGTGACAAGCTATTCAAAAAATGTCCACATGTTGCACGATGAAGTCTTCACCTTACAAACATCTGACCCATATATCATGACAAATCTATCAGCTTCTGAAATGGATAATTCCATTGCACTGATTCAAGGAAAGAACATTGAGGTTCACCTTAGTAAAATCTGTGTTCATACATCAGATTACTTTCCAGTCAGCATGACTGAACTCAGTTATGGACAAACATTGTATTGGAACAAGCACACAACTGAAAACCATAACCTCTTGGCCCTTGACTTCAGTGGCATTGTCACAGCAGTGGGTAAAGATGTCAGCAAATTTAAAATTGGTGATCACGTTGTGTCTTGTTACCCTGTGGCTGCCACCTCTAAAGTTGTTCTCCCAGCAGTTGTTTGCTGCAAAGCAAAAAGGCTTTCATTCCTGAATGACATCCCTTGTGTCTCTTATATGGTCTTAGCTTGGGAGATCTTGCATGAGGCTTTACCCAAGGTTAAACAGCAAAGGAAATTGGGTATTTTTTCCACTGTTCCTGACTCAGCATTGATGATTGTCTTAATTGCTATTGCACAGAGAACAGGCTGGGATGTCAGAGTGAGCACACAGGCAGATCAGCTGTCTTGTGATTTTAGTGAGGTTGTGGGAGCTGTTCTTATTCCTCCTTATAATGCAAAAACAGCTGAAATAGCTAGCAGTGTTAGAAGTATCAAAGACATTGTTCTTGTCTATGACAACCAGACAGAAATTCCATTCAATAACACAACATTCCAAAATGCAAATGAGGAAGTCCACTTGCATGTCCTTTTCTTGTCCCAAATTATGCTGAAAGGGTATCTGCAAACACAAATGCCACGAATCTACCGTTGGATGAAATCTATGCATTTGGACAGAAAGTCCTTGTCTTTGGACACAACAGCTGTTCAAAGAGTGAAATCTCAAGATATCTATCTTATGTCTGTAAAAGAATCTGAATCATACTTCACATGCCAGATTCTACCCATGATCACTCTGAACAGTGATGCCAAGAACCAGCTGTCTGACATTCCAGTGATACCCAAACACAGCCTATTCCAGAAAAATTCAGTCTATATTGTCACAGGTGGTCTAACGGGGTTGGGCTTTGAGACAGTAAAGTTCATTGCTCAGAAAGGAGGAGGGAATGTTGTCATTCTGTCTAGGAGTACCCCAAACCTTCAGATGCAACAAGAGATAAGTAAGCTCAGTACCCAATATGGTTCTGTCATTAAGTCTCTGCCATGTGATGTTTCCGTATCTGAGCAAGTAGACCAGACAATTGTTAATATTGGAAAACTTTTTCCATCCAGTCCCATCAAAGGGGTGTTTCACAGTGCGGTTGTCCTGCATGATGGGCTGATTGAACGTCTTGATAAATCTCTTTATGAGAAAGTCATGAGGCCAAAAGTGAATGGAGCGTTGAACCTTCACCGTGCTACCATACAATGCAATCTGGATTACTTTGTGTGTTATTCCTCCATCTCTGCCTTCATTGGCAATGCCTCACAAACAAATTATGCTGCAGCTAATACATTCATGGACACTTTCTGTCAGTACCGCAGAAACATTGGGCTTTCTGGACAGTCCATTAATTGGGGGGCTTTAAATCTTGGTCTTCTGTTAAACAAAGGCCATTTCCAAAGATTTCTGGAGGCAAAGGGAATCATGCTTATGGAGATTCCAGAAATCCATGAAAGTCTTGAGCAGTGCCTCCTGATTGACAAACCTCAACAGGTTGTATGCAAATTCAATTTCAAAAACACCTGGAATAACATTCTTAGTCAAAACAAATCACTGAATGTACGGTTGTTCAAAATAGCACAGGAAGCCAATAGTAAAGCTGGAGTGAACATGTCTAAACCTGAGAAATCCATGACATCCTCCTCACCACGTGATTATCTGAGGTTCATGATTGGTGAAACGACTGGTGTTGAGATGGATGAGCTGAATGATGATATGCATCTTTTTGACTTGGGCATTGACTCAATGTTAGCCATGACCCTGCAAAATCTTATTTTCAATGATAGAGGTGTGAATGTCCCTCTAGTGACTCTGCTGGACCCAAATTGCACACTGTCAACTCTCATCACAATCCTGGAGGAGAGCTGTGAAGATGAATATCAGAGTGAAAATGAGATCAAATCCACATACTTTTAATGGTGATTTGCACTGAAGTAGTCTTTTTAAAGCCTTAAAATGAATAAACAATCAAACAAGAGAGACTATTTAGAAAACATGCTAAATTATTAAATTGATTTTTAGTATACTTAGTATTTTTAACTACACTGCTTGTTTAAACAATGCATTTAACTTCAGTTAATGTTGCTGAATAAGTTAATTGGTAGATCGTAAAAAGAGATTAAATAAATATGTCTACAGACATAGTTCTGGTGGGTTGAAATCTTGATGCTTGCTTAGTTTCTCAAAGATCTGGAAGATTGACTAGTGGGAACTTTGTTGTTCTGGGTGGCATATACCTGGTAGTTCTAAAGTCATCCTCTTTGTTAACAGGCCAAACCAAGTACCTGCAGTTTTTTTTTCTTCATGTTGATATAATTTGTTTTATTTGTTGCTGTCATTGTTGATATTAAATAGCTTCATGTATCTATTTTTTAATTCACCAAACCTATATTCATCCACACACACACACACACACACACACACACACACACACACACACACACACACACAAATCTTCTATGCTTTCACTAGTTCTTACATTCCTTGCTGTCGTAACTTTTACTATTCTGGGCTGTACATCGTAGACCCATTGAAACCAATGGAGCTACGATCATCTTAAGCTTACGATGCTTTTGGGAAACGCAACCCTGGACGATGTTTGAAACTTTGTAATACTAGCACTTTTCATGTTATTTATATAATTTTTTTTTTTTTTTTCTCATTTGTAAGTCACTTTGGATAAAAGTTTCAGCAAAATGAATCAATTTAAATGTACAATGTAAATGTTAAATGAGGAGCACATTCTGACATGCTTATTTGTTCTTTCTTGATCACAACATATTTTTTCTCACTCACTAAAGATATGATAACTTCTATATAATTTTTAGTTGTGACAACAAAGATTGCATAAAATTCTTTAGTATTAAATGTTATTTGATGAATATAATCTAAAGTATCAGTAAGAGTTGTGGTATTTTCAAAAAAACATTATGGTTTGTATGCTGAACAATGTTTAAAATACTGTATAAAATGATAATAAATAAAAAGAAACTGTACAACAGGGGCGTCAAACTCATTTTCACTGATCCTTTAATATTATGGCTGCCATCAAAGGGCCGTTTGTAACTGTAAGACTGTACAAAAGTACAAAAGTACTCCATAACATATTGTTAAATAGCTGTCTCTTTATTTTATTATTACTTATTTAAGTTACAAATATTGTATATGCATTAGCAGCATAGATGTAAAATATGTTATTGTTCTGTGTTATTTTAGCATAACCAGATAAATTAAAAAGACTTAAGAAATCCACATTACTAAATAAATAATATCATCAAATCAACTTTGTTAAAAATTTTGTTACTTTTGAGAGAGGCAGAACTATGGTACAACAAATAATTGTGAGCTGCTTAGAATGTGTGACAGATATGCCATTAAAAAAAATGAAAATGCGTAGGCCTATCAATAGCACAATTTTCTGTTTCTATTTGGCATGTGAATTATATGCAGAAATTGACTTTGGCATGCATATGATACGCAATCAGTGCTTGAAGTGGAAAAAAGAAGTGGCGGTGTTCAACCCCACAAATAAATAAATGCAAACTAAATTAAAAAGTACTTTTTTAGTACCTTTCATAATTCACAATGAATGTATATAGTGCTACAGTAAATAAATAAATAATTTGCACAAGTCAAGCTGCGATACCAAACAGGACTACAGGGAGACGCCAAAAGACCACTAAACGACTGATCATGCAGAATTACTAAACCACTGACTACTGCGTAATCTAAACACCTCCACCCAGCATCCAGTATAAAACACTCGCGCTTTTATGAATAATTTACTGACATCTGTACGTGAGTACTATTATCTCCGCCATCTCTGATGAAATTGGCTGTGTTTTCTCTGCATTAGTGCTGTTTTGAACTTACTGTTTGAATTTGCTTACTGGATCCTTGGACTTTCCAGACGTTTACCGGTTGATCTGATCGCAAAAACCTGGTTCTTTTTATTTTTATAAGGTATTGTTTTCATTAAAATTTACTGATTTAAATCGGTAATGAATTATTATTTTACTGCACGCCCCCTGACATGCTCTCCTCCTACTTTGAAAACCCCTGGTAGCCTGACTCGGCTTGCATTCATTCATGTGGATTGTCGAGATAAGAGGTCATTCACAGTGCTCCCTCCTGGCTAGTGTAGTTTGTATGGTGTCATTTCTAATCACTCAGATACTGACACTTTGACTGTTCCAGAAACATGTCAGAAGTGCCGGTACGCTAAAGTCTGAAATATAGAAATACTAAAATATAGAAGCCATACCGGCCCCTCTCAAGCACTGTACGGCATGTCTTGGCGTGCATATGATACGCACGTTTTTAGTGTGCATATGATATGCAGTTTTGGCGCACCTACCCCACTCCACTAATCCTAACCATTGTGTATCATATGCACGTCACGGACCACATTAAATGATGTGGTGAGCCGGAATAGGCCTGTGGGCCTCAAGATTGGCACGTGCTGTACAACATATGTTTTATCTTGCTGTTCCTAAATAAATTTAGGTGTTTTGGATTGTTCTGGAGTATTGTTAATGTTTAGTAAATGTGTAATCTACTGCATATGAAATGTCAATATGGAATGATCATTTATCAGTAGAACTACAATAAACAGAAGTAATATTCCCTTCCTCTTTGCAAGATATTTGGGGTGGTTTATCATGATAGAATTTATGTAAAGAGTATTATTTAACAATTTAAGATGGATAAATATACGTTTTTTGCAGCGTTGTAGCCAATCATAGACATATATGTTGATTTCTTGAACGCAACTGCCAATCAGAGGAGTTTAAGCTAAAATCCGCTCACCATTTAAGACACCAGAGTTTTTGTCCATTGCTGAGTTTTGCAAGCTTGAAAATCCTCTAATTATAACAAAACTTAAAGGTGCTGTATGTAGGATTGACACCGAGTGGTTGAACTAGGTATTGCAGTCCAAATTCAAAATATTGGAGACGTTTTTTTTCACCCGGCCCCTCCTCCTCAGACACGATGCACATGCAGGTTGCCAGATTAATGACACCAACAGGAACGAGCGCACATGATGATGAATGAAATTAAATACGCTGTGTTTTCCGCCATCTGGCAACCCGCGGTGCCGAAATACAATTGGGTAAACTGGCAGTGGACGGGTTTCACAAACCATAACAAACACAGACATTCCAGGCCGGAATGATCATTTTCAAAGGAGAATAACTGACTGTAGAATTGTTGTTCAGATAAACAAGTATGTTAACTTAACATGTTTCTTAAACATCTGCAAACATATTATGGTATTTTTATGCTTTAGTAGAGTCAAAATCCTACATACAGCACCTTTAATGTGATTGCGAACTAAGATGATGGAAATCTTTTTAGTGATTATAATGGGAGTGCTCTTTGTGTGCTTTATAGGCTATATAATCAATTTAAAATTTGTATAAAACTCTTGTTTTTTGGCCACATACATGCTACAAGGTTTCAGGAATGACATCTGCATATATATGCAAGATTCACATTAGGGGAATTCGTCCTGTAGAATGTCGCTGAATCCTGTGAGCATGCTGTTTAGAATTTAAACAAATGTGTTGTGCTTCACAGAATATCCACCAGATGACACATGGAACAAGATATTGTATCTACAGGCCAAACCACATTGCTTTTCAGTTATTTGTCTGCAACCAATTATTAAAGCATTATGGTCCATGCACACTTCCTATGGAGGTTGAGCATGCCATGGGTGTGAAGCTCATCTTCTAAAGGAATGAATTGAAAATGCTCGGTCTGCTCCGTGACAGTGTGCATGTACTGTTAGTCCTGTTAATCTGTTAATGTACTGTTAATCTAAAATGTACTGTTAATCTAAAAATTATATTCGTCATGTTGTTCCAAACCCACAAGACTTTCGTTCATCTTTGGAACTCAAATCAAGATATTTTAAATGAAAACCAAGAGATTTCTGTCCCTCAATTAACAGCCTACACAACTACCAGTTTCATGGCCCAGAGTAAACACATCATTAAAGTTATCCATCTGACTCCAGTGGTTTGACCTCAAATTATGAATTTATGTGTGCAAACAAAAACAATTTACCACTTTATTTACATTTTTTTTTTAAGGTGCGTTAAGCATCAGTACACATGCGTTTTGTGTTGACAACAAAGCAGACGTTGTTGCGTGAACATGCTTTGAATAACAATATTTTGTTAATGATCTGAATGCAGGACTTCAGGGCAAAAATACATCGCTCTTTACTTTTTCTGATAAAATTGAAGGATGGATCAGAAAATATTGAAGTCATTATGGCAAACTCGCTTGGACAATGATAACTTTGATGCTTTCCTGTTACTAGATGAGTTTCTTTAACGAGAGCACCGTGCCAAAAGCCAGTTTGCATCCGGTTATGGGTGCTCACATAAGTGAAATGGAAATGCAATTCTGTGAGTATTTCCCTGAAAATCAAGCCATGTCTATAACAGAAGAGTGGATTAGAAACGCTTTTACAGAGACATCACTGACAGGAATGCCGATTGAATTGGAAGAGTCACTGATTGACATGCCAACAGACATGGGCCTGAAGCAGAGGTTCGCAGAGAAACTGCTGGTGGATTTTTGGATATAAGTGCATGCCGAATACCAAGAACTAAGTGACATGGCATTGAAAAACTTCACCCTTTCGCATCGACCTATGTCTGTGAGGCTGGTTTTTCAGTGCTGGTGTACTTGAAGAACAAGTACGGAGCCAGACTCATGGTTGAAGAGTCTTTTCCTCAGCCCTATTCAGCCATGACTGGACCGCCTCGCATCCTCTATCCAAGCCCAACCATCCGATTGAGTGAGAAGAAACACTGATGTTGTTTTTATGTTACAAAATATATAATATTAAATATGATATTATATTAATATGATATTAATATAATGGGGGGAGGGGGGTCACAAAACGTTGTCATTCATGAAAGGGGGTCACACTTGAAAAAGGTTAAGAACCGCTGATCTAGAACTTTTTCACAATATTTTTACAACTACATGAGCATGAACTGGACCAAAATACAAAAAAAGTTAAACATATATTGTGATGGATATATTAGCATTATTACATTCGCAGAAGCTAATGATTATGAATGTGTCAGGGAAGAACAGTAAGTAGGCTTCATTTACATTAATAAATAACAAAAACAGGTATTGCACAAAGGGTTTTTATTGCTTTACCTTTGGCACAAATGCAAACCTCCCAATATTAATGAACCCAACAATGAGATCAAGATCAAGAGCAAGTTCTACAGTCATTAAAACAATCAAATATACATTATTTAAGACAGAGCCTGTAAAAGATAAAAACACTCTTCTAATTCTAGTATCTTTAACTCACATTATTTTATGTGCCATAATAAAAATATGTAGAATGGAAATCTAATAGCTTTTGTTAGTTGTGCATGTTCACCCTAAAATTGTGAATGCATTGTATTTGATCTGTTGGTGTGTGCTTTAATGCAGAAGTAAGATCCAGCCACCATTCCCAGCAGTCCTAGAGTCAGACCCACTGCACAAAACACTGTTGGGCCAGTACTGGGCAGGACAACGTCTACATCTGTAAAACAGAAACACAGCGATATGGCTATTATGTTTGCAATATTTGGCAAATCCTTTAAATGTTTTGATTATATTACTGTTATATTACTTTGCATCAACATCCTCTTAATTCTAATCTGAAAATAATCTAATCTAACCCCATATTTTGGTTCGAGGTTGCTGAAGGGCTCTGTGGTTTACAGTGCAGCTGTAAATTTCTCCTTCAAATGGAACGATCTTCAGTGTAGAGAAGAGGTTATAGGTGCCATCGTTATTGGGGCGATACTGGCTTAAAGTTATATTCTTTGTCACATTCATATCATTCTTAGTCCAAGAGACTCTGACAGGTGGGGGGAAAAATCCAGTCACACGACAGATGAGGGTGTTTTCTACACCCACAACAACATCATCTCTAGGATAGATGGAAGTTTGAGGGGGGTCTGTGAACACAGAGAGATTTAAATGAATTGCAAATCAGTGTCAATGTATTTTCCACAGATTAACTTGATCCATGCCTTATAAATAAAAAAAATTAAGTTATGTTGTGTGTGTGTGTCCCTTACCCAGTTGTTCTGTTTGGTTTTTGTACATTTGTTTCAGAAATGCTAGATAGTTTTTGCATCGTTCTACATCAAAAACACCTAAATTAAAATCTGTAGGAAAGCCAAATGGCTCAGAATCTGCAAACTCCGGTAGTGCTACCACTGTTTTGTTTTCGTTGAAGTTGAAGTAGAATATTTCCTCTCCATCAGCACCAAACATATACTCTCTCTCTGTATCAGAGCATCCAATGAGTTCATGAGACTTGTGTACTACAACAAAAACATTATAAATTGTATTAGCTAATTACAGACCATCATGAATAGAATTATAAAATTCAGAACTAATAGGATTCTAAAACACACTGCCACAGCCAATTAAGTATCCCTCTTATGTTTTGTACTAAACTTACTTACTTAAATAAACTTACTTGTACTCTTGGTGGATAAAACTGCAGTGAAGGTGAGAAAGAACATATACAGCTCCATTTTCATCAAAGGTGTATGGAACAGTTGCCTAAGTAGCAAACATATGCAGCAGTTTAGAAGAGGAGGTACTGATCCCTCCCCATTAAAAGGAAATATTCAAGCCACTCTTGTTAGCTTTTCTTTTCTAACAACAGGACAATTGTTAACAAATACATCAATGCAAAACAGACATTATTTGAATGTTGCTAAATTGGTGGCAGAATTCAGCTGTCCTTCCTGTAAATAACCAAACTGTGTTTATGCAAAATAAGATAAGACACTGGCCCGTTGATGTCCAGGCTACTATCTGCTAACCATCTGCTCCTAGCCGTTTCATACCAGACCCAACGTGATCTCATTAGAATTCGGATTTTACATTAAGTGTGGTTCTACCAAACAGGCATTTCAAAATACTTACACTTTACTGTTTTCTGTTGTGGTGTTGTAGGTCTGAGTTTGCTTTGTACTAACGTATCCATTAAAGAATTACAAAAATGTACGGTTTGTGCTTGTAAACATTGCATACTAATACCTGCGTATAAACTTTCCCGTTTCAGTGCTATATGACCTTAAGCTGTTTTATTTTTGCTTATTTGTTTTTTTCCTTAGAACAAGAACATTTTCAAAAATGATTATTTGGTCACACTTTATATTAGGTGGCCTTAACTACTATGTACTTGCATCAAAAAATAAGTACATTGTACTTATTGTGTTCATATTGTATTGCAAAACACATTTTCTGCTATTGAGGGGATACGGGTAAGGTTAGGGACAGGTTTGCTGGTGTGGGTAGGTTTAAGGGTGGGTTAAGGTGTAAGGGGGGGATCAACAGTGTAATTATAAATGTAATTACAGAAATTAGTTACAGATGTAATTACATATAGGTATTTTTTAAAATATAAGTACAATGTAAAAACATGTATGTACACAATAAGTGCATTGTACCAAATGATTAATTTAAATGTAAGTACTCAGTAGTTAAGGCCACCTAATATAAAGTGGGACCGATTATTTAAATCCACTGTCAAATTTAAATGATATAGCTGAGGTTAGTATAGCACCAACTACACTAGATGAAATGACAGTGTTGATGACCGTATGTTAACCCTCCTGTTACCCTAAAATCTGATAACATCTTTTCCCAACTGGGGTCAATTTGTAGTGTTGGGAAAGCTACTTGGAAAATGTAGTGAGCTAAGTTAACAGTTACTCTTCATTAAATGAAGCTTCACTACACTAAAGCTACAGCGCTGGGAAATGTAGCAAGCTAAGCTACAGCAACATGGCAAAAGTAGTTTACTACATCTAAGCTTAAAAATCAATTTTTATATTGAACCAACATCATACCAAGTCAACGCTCTCTCAGTGATCAATAAAACTGTCAGTCAAGCAGATAGACAGGCATAATAGTTCAGGTTAATTGTTTATTCAACAACTGTTCCAAACCGGTTTGGAAACTAAAATCAGTGTGATGTACAGGGCCGGATTTACCTCTTGTGACATAGGCTAAATAAAATTTTGCTGTCGGTCAAACCTCCTATTAGTAGTAGAGGGTGACACGGGAGTGCATATTCAAACCTCTCCCGTCCCACTCCCACAAAAAAAAAACCTGTCCCATCCCAATCCCGCGAAAAAACTGGGGAGAAATCCGGTCCCATCCCAATCCCAGAAGAATGACTCCCATTCCCTCCCACTCCTGGTTGTGTTTTTTTGGCTGGAATCTGTCAGTTACAGTAAAAAATACAGTAAAGATCACAGCATGCCCAGATTGCAGATTTTTTTGTGTTACTTTATTGAACTAATAGCCAGTTTTAACTTCATTAAATTTAATGCAAATCATCCATGTAAACACACAGGCACATTAGATAACCAAATTTTCATTATCATATAACCAAGTTTCCATTAAGATGAAATCCCACTGTTGCTATGCAAGAACAAGAGAGTGTCCACAGATTCTGGACTGAGGCTGGTGCGTCTCTCCTCAATTAATCTTCCAGCAACACTGAAGCTCCTCTCTGACGGGGTGCTTGTTGCTGGGATTGCCAGCAGCTTCCTGGCAACTGGCACCAGCCCACCTGACATCTCCTGCCAGAAGTTGAGAAGAAACTGCCCGGTCATCTTTGTAGGCTCGTTCATATATTTCAGCACCAACTCGCGGCTCCATGACTCATTAGTGTTACCACGTTACCACCTCCTCCTGCACACAGCTTGAGAAGAAACTGTGCACCTCTGTGCCTTTGGCCACTAGGTGTGGTGGATCTTCTGAGAAAAAAAGACAGATTGTTATGGTACAACTGAGTTTGCATTATAAGCATAATGCTTTATATAGGGCAAAATACACACATCTTTATATTGATGGTGGTAATATACAAGTTGTAGGTAGGTTGTGTGTGTGAGTGTACACTGTGTTGCTTTCCATAGGTGAGAGAGAACATTTTGTACTTCTATTAGAAATTTCCTTAGCATTAGTACGAAGAACAGTCAGTGCACTCTATGAATTACCCTGTTGGACACTGGTTCTCTCCTCTATCCCTAGTCTTTCTGTGATTGCTGCCAGAGTGTTGATAACCTCTTCGTATTCCTCAGCGTTTAGAGTTTTTCTTAAGAAACACCTCAGGCTAGGAGAGAGTGCTGTGGCTATCTTGTGGTAAAGGTGAATTTTGAATTTCAGCTCCACTGCCTGGCCTAATATCCCTTTTAGCTAGGAGGGGGAAAAAGAAAATTACACGATAGACAACATTGTTATTGGATAATGGCTATGTGCTGTTAGTTACCAGAATGACCAACAAAACAATTTCAAATGAGGACTGTATTATATTACCTCTTTAACAATAGCACTGTCTCCATCCTGAAGCAACAAACCCCTCAGCAGGGTTGCTTTGGTTGGGAGGACAAGGTGAAGACTAGGTGTCTGATCAGTGGAGAGGTGCCTGGTAGCCTCATCAAAAGGTTCCAGAAGGCAGATAATGTCTTCAAGAAGGTCTGGGTCTATGTTGTTGATATAACGGAGTTCATTTCGGTGAAGCAGGATCTCGTGCAGCTTACCAGACAGCAGAGCATCCCTTACAGATTGCAGCATTGCAAGTCTGGTATTCCACCTCGTTTCTACTGCTTGCTTAAGTGATCTGTCCAGCGCTTTTTGTAATCTAAAATTCAAGAAAGAGACAGTGTACACTACACGAAGGTGATAAAATCTCAGTCAGATTTTTAAAATATTAATGTTTGTTAGAAAAAGATTAACAGCAGAATTGCTGAGTCAAATTGCTGAACAAGAAAATGTAGTAATTACAGCAATTGTTTTTATGTTGCTTTTATTATATTTTATAACAAACAGTATAAACTCATATATATAAATACCTGCAAACTACACCAAACAGGCATGACAAGACTGTAAAATATCTTACCCTGCTCTTTTGAAGTGTGTAACCAGAGTCTTCGCATCCTGAAACAGGTTGATGACTGGGCTGTGCTGTGGGTTCTCCACATCCAAATGGTCAAATGTGTATTTAAGAATCAGGTTAATGTTATGACCTGCACAGGACAGTCTGGTGTAATCCTTGAAAGCTGCGACTACATTTGAACCATTATCGGTCACTACAACAATATCCTTGCTCAAGATGCCAAACTCCTATAAGTAAGGTTAAATAAAAATAAAAAAATAAAAAAAAAACAGCACAAACATAAAAGGTTAATCCAAACACAAATAAACAGACCATAGTGATTACTAAGTAAATTATTGTGCTATTATTAAAATTATTATTATCATTAAAGCTTGAGCTAGTCAGAACAGTTAACAATATAAGAGACACTGAATAGAATAGTAACTTATTACTTGGACAAACAAATAGAATATAACAACATTAAGTATATGTACTACACATATATAACACAGGAGGAGACTGGGGGTAAAAAAAAAAACAAAAAAAAAAACACATACCTGAAGGATGGAGTCCACAGTCCTTCTGATATTGTCATGGGTTTTGACACCCATGATCTCCCTTGTAGCCAGGACCCGGTTCAACAATTTCCATCCAAGAATATAATGAACTGTGACTGTTATGTAGTGTGTATTTGTCCTTTCTTCTGTCCAAAGGTCTGTTGTCACAGCACAGTCTGGGCACTAAAGGAATAGAGTATGATGTTAAGGTTATTTCAACTTCACAGGATCTTATATGAACAGACATTTGACCCTATGCCTTTAATTTACAATCTCACAAAAGTAGGCTCCAAAAATGGCTAAAAAAAAAAACAGAGACCAACATTAAACAAAACAAAAAAAGCAGTGTAGCCAGGCCTACCTGTTGTAACTCCTCCATAACATGTTTCTTTACTCTTTCGTATTCGTCTTCAACGTGGCGAGAAACAGTGCGTGCACTCAGTAGCACATCTTCCATCTCAATGCTGCTTCCATATTTAGCCCCGATATTAATGAGCTCTTTAGCAACTTCAATGAACTCTCGTCCCTCAACAATAGCGAACGGTCTTAGATCCTGGCTGCACATACGAGCCATCACGTCTGTTAATCTCGACTTTACAGTCGCTGGCACCTTAAGCTTCATAAATGAAGAAATCGCCGGTTGCCTACTAGAGCGGGCTGCTTTGCATGAGTGACGCTTAAGGCCACTAGTACCCGAGTCGGAATGGTATTTGATAATATGTCTACATCTCTTGCAGCTGGCGTATGGCGTACGCCGTCTTTCTCAACTCGTAAAAATTTTTTGGTTACTTCAGACCTCCCAGAAATGTCGGTGAGCACAATTGAAGTATCATTTTCTGACAGTAGTCGTTGCAGCATAGCTTTCTCATCCAACTCCATTTTGATTATGATTTTCGCGGCTACAAACAAAGTGCCTTTTTCTCTTATACCAAGTTGGTGCATTACTGCCACCAACTGTCACGGGTGTGTGGAGCACGTCATTCACTTAACCAGCCACACCAAAGCAAACAGGAGGAGAGCATAAAACTAGAATTGAGTTCAAATTTAAAATATATAGTTTATTTATATAAAAGGTATATTTGTGTATAAAGTTGGGTATCAGTGTTATTGTGATTCCCGGTCCTGCCCACTCCCGCTGACATTTTTTCCTCTCCCGTCCCAATCACGTGAATAATAGTGATTTTGTTTCCCATCCCGCGGGATTCCCGTGGGATTCCCGTGACCCGTGGGATTCCCGAAAAAATGTCAGCCTCTAATTAGTAGTTGGTATTGTGGATTTATTGTATACATATACATTTATACAAAGGGTAACACTTAACAGTAAGGTTCATTAGTTAACTAATGTAGTTAACATGAACTAAGAATGAACAATACTTCTGCAGCATTTATCTTAATGTTAATTTCAACATTTACTAATGCATTATTAAAATCCAAAGTTGTTTGTTAACATTAGTTAATGCACTGTGAACTAACGTGAACTACCAATGAACGACTGTATTTTCATTACATTAACAAAGACTAATAAATACTGTAATGTATTGTACATTGTTCGCTCATTTTAGTTAATACATTAATGAAATCTTACTGTATAGTGTTACCATATAAATGTATAGGCCTACAGATAGGCAACGTTTATTTACATCGTTGCATGTGTCTTTATATTATTAACATTTCACAAAAATCAAGTTCAAATCCAAAGCTTTTGACCAGCGAATGTTATTTTTCCCGTCATTACCGCCACATCAGAGGCAGTACGTGCATCGCATTTATGTTTTCATGAACTTGCAGGTTATACAGTTTTCGGTCGCTATGTGGCCGCTCAGTTTTTTTCTGTTATTTGGCCAAAATATCATATTATAAAAGATTCAGCACTTCGCACAAGCTATTTGGCTGTGACTCGACAACAAATGATAGACTAAGACACTCTTCTCTGCTCCGTAAAAAAAAAAAAAAACTTTAGCCTTTATAAATATAGTGTTTCTTGAGTAAAGAAGACGCTGTACTTATTCAACAGTTCTTTGTTCAGACTGCAAACAAGCTGAGAAGCTCTAAACTGCGCACCACACTTCATTCATGAGAGAGACGGGATGAATAATGAGGTTTGACTGAAAGTTTGAGGAGCCAATGGCGTTATGAGGTTTACTGGCGGTGGATATATTAGCCTGGTTTTTAGCCTTGTAACACATATGCTATATATATATATATATATAGCTATGGTTTGTGTGACTCGTCTCCCTATGTAAGTTAAGTCAGCTAAACAACACGTTATAGATAGCAAGATAACTTTAGAGCTCAACGGTGGCCGCCCACTTTTTGGCTGAAAGCTACATTAACGTTTATAAAAAGGTTTAAGAGCTACATAGCCTTGTAAATGTAGAAAAAGAAAGTTAGTGCCCTAACTGAGAGATCAGACTCAGCCATATGCGTCGATGGACTGTTCGTCTCGACACCCCCAAAAGCGCAGCTATGGACAGATTAAGGTCCAAAAGGCTGGAAATTTACTCCAAAGACAGGACCATTCTCGGTCGTTCAACTGGTCCTTGCTCAAAATGTTCCGTTATACTTTATGTGATGACTCTTTTAACCGTATCCATCTACATTGATGGCTCCCAGTCTGTGTATGTGAGCTTCTACCATTGAAATCTTTTTTTTTTTTGCCGTTTAAAAAAACAAATATGCGGCGCCAAATCAAATGTTTTATTGTCAAGATTCATTTCGGAGCTGTTGGCTTGGTTCCAGGCTTAAACCTTTTTATAAACGTTAATGTAGCTTTCAGCCAAAAAGTGGGCGGCCACTGTTGAGCTCTAAAGTTATCTTGCTAGCTATAACGTGTTGTTTAGCTGACTTAACTTACATAGGGAGACGAGTCACACAAACCATAGCTATATAGAATATGTGTTCCAAACATAATTAGCAACAACATACTTCTGTTCTGTCGAGCCCTGAGTCCGATTGTACATAAACAGCAAACTTACTGGGGCACCTTCGTTTTCCCTAGAAGTCATCTTTACTTCTTGGATCATGACAGACAGGTCGTCGTGCTCTTCTTCTTCTTCTTTCCGTTTCATGGCCGTTCACTGCTTAGGAGTATTACCGCCACCTACTGTATACCTTGTGCACATGATCGTCATGCTCGGCGCTCAACTGTTTTTCCTATCCTGGGTAGCCCGGATGTTACCATGCGAATATTTAACTTGAATTTTTCGATCTGAATTTGAGCAGTCGAATTAGACTGATGTTTTCTTTGAAAAATATTAACTTGAAATTTGAGATCTGAATTTGAGCAATCAACCTGAATCTATTTTATCTGAAATTCTGTAAGTTGATTTTTAATTTTTTTTTATCTGAATTTGTGAGCATTGAAAAATATTCATCGAAATTCAGGTTTTGAGAGGTAAATTCGAAACAAATAAACTCAGATACATGGTTTCCAAAGTAAAATAATTTCAAAGGGGTGAATTCAGAGCAAATAAATTCAGATAAATGTTTTTCAAAATAAAATTTCAAAACTAAGTATTCAGTGGCTGTTAAATTTCAAATAGTTATGTCTCTTATTTGCTTCCATAGTGGCGTCACTTACTGATCCAGGATCAGTGATCCTTAGCTGTTATATTTCTGATTTGAACCTACGCAACCCAGGCAATGATTAGTTCTGTGAAACAAAGCAAAACCAATGTTACACTGCACCAGACGCGAGCGGCGCGATAAAAGTCATCCAAGTCATTATAATCAGTGAAGCTGTCTACACTGAATGCTGCCGCGTTCTATTCATGACGTGCTGACACAAATTTCAAATGATTTTCAACGGTAGCTTTGTCATGGCGCAGCGCTCCGGTGTAGACACGTGCTGCGTCCCAATTCGCATACTATCCGTCCTAAATAGTATTCGAAAATAGAATTAGTATGTCCCGAATCATAGTATGTTTAAAAAAGTATGCCAAAGATTCCTGGATGGTCTACTACTTCTGGTTAGAATTCGAAGTGCAGATCGATGCACACTATAACGGCTAATATTGCCCACAACACAGGATTCACAGGACGAGGATTCGATCAGAACTACAAACACGCATAAAAAGTGTTAAACTACAAACATGGCAGATATGCGCGACCGACGGACAAGTAGAGAAAGGGATTTGAGTGATAAAAAATCAATGTCTAACCTGATGAAAAAATATTTATTTCATGTTATCCACGTTATATTTAATCTGCAGCAAGACTGTGAACTTTTATAATGATACGTCATTAACTTTGAAATGCATCATTATGCAAGCACATGAGCGGAGTTCTTGACATGAAAGACCCGCGATGTGCTTCTTTATTTCTCTCCAATACGGTCAGACATCAAATTAAACAAAATTTGAATGATGTTAACTGTGACAAGATGATTGACAGGGCAGTTTAAACAGTTACAGGATGCACGTAACTAAGCAACAAAGCATCCGTTATGATGAAGTAGTATGTCCCAGAGCTTGCCTACTACTCTGCTACATACTCAAAAGTATGTACTTTTTCTTCACAAAAAGAGTACATACTTTTAGGGCATAGTATAAGTAGGCGAATTGGGACGCAGCAACGGTGTTACTCACCTATCGAGAAGAAGCAAAGCAACCTCGGTGTCCGATCGCAGGCCTTACGCTGGAAAGATGATCCAATATTTACACGGGACCTACTTCTTGCCTTATTGTTCCGCAGGTGTTTTCCTCTGTCTTTGTTGCTCGGCTCGGCTGTTCACTGAATGCTCTCTCCTCCACATCATAAGTAGACACGCCCCTTACTGCTGATAGGCTACAAGTTTGTTTTGGTAATCGGCCCTGACTCAGTTTTCTAAAGCGTTTTTGAAAAATTACATACCCCACCTTTAAACTACTAGCGTCACTACTTGTCGCAACGATACTGCCCAACACTGTCAATTTGACCCCAGCAGTTTAAACCTCCAGAATAAGATTTTTTTTTTTACTAAAAAGTTTGTGTCAGGTAATTTATGTCTTTGTTGACAAGACATAACCCAGCTGCTCCAGGAAAATCCTCCTTCGACTCAGATTTGTGCTGTTCCAGTCCTTGTGCCTTTGTGTTATGGAGTGAAATATACATCAATGATGTTGAAGAAAATGACAAGGGGCCAACGGGCAGTCATGCGTCGGCAGTTATAGGTGGCTGTGACCTTGTCCAAATTATCAACCCCTCCCTTTGTCTCATTGTAGTCCAGGACCATTTGTGGTTTTCTGTCTTCTCTGGTGCTCAGATCAGCATCTTTCTCATTAGCAGAACATTTTTCCCTTTCTTGGGGCAATAGGAGACGACAGTGGCTTTTTCAGTGAAGGCAAACATTGAAGATGTTACCTTTCTGTTCTTCATCACAAGAAGCTCAGAGGGAAGCTCTGGCCTATTTTTTCTCACTGGTAACCTTGCTTTTTAGCAGTTCCTCACCCAGGGTGTACGATGTGAAAAAATGGTCACATGTAATGTTATGGCAATTCAGTCCCTCAGCCATGTCTAATACAAACCTCATGCCCTGATTTATTTCAGGTGCTTCTCCAGGGGATTTACCAGTGTACACCTGCATATTCCAGGCATAGATGGATTGTGCAACCTATATTTTTATGCCATATTTGGCTGGTTTGCTTGGCATGTATTGTTTGAAAGGACAGCGGTCATGAAATGGAACCAGACATTCATCCTCAGTGATGTGGGGGCGTGGATTGTAAAGAAAGGGTAATCGCTGGACCCACTTGTCCCATACATTCCGTATTGCTGTGAGTTTGTCACGCTCTCGTCGGCCCTGTCTGGTTTCTTTGTCATCAAAGTGTGTGACACAGGAAAAATCATGGAATGTCTTTAGAAACATGGTGGCTGGAAATATTGACCTTCCAGTGTCAGCATTCCGAAGGCTTGGTGTTGCTTCTCCTTTTGACTTGTACACTCCTGCCAAAATGAGCAACCCAATGTTGGCTAGCATGTCAGTCACGTCAAAGTCTTTCCAACTGTCCCCATACACCCCCCCCCCCCCCCCCCCCTCTAAGTTTGTCATTTCAAGTATATCCTTTTCAATTGATGGTGTAATGAAAAGCTCAAATGCTGATTTTATATCTTGGACATGGCCGACATCATATCTGGTGGGCCTTGGAACCATTTTGATGACATTAGCAGCACGAAGTCTACCCTGTTGTTCAAGTGGGGAGCAGGACCATAATAACTTTCCATTTTTTGAAGGTAATAATAATAATAATAATAATAATAAATTTTATTTATAAAGCACTTTACATTTGAAGGAAAATCTCAAAGTGCTACAGAGTCACAATAATATAAAGCAATTAGAAGAATTAAAAATTAAAATTAAAACCAGCTGCCAACTGAGACTAACACTGAAGTTTAAACATTAAAATAATTTTTAAAAAGGTATGTTTTTAGACCCCTTTTAAAACCATCAGTCATTTGTGGAGCCCTCAGATGTTCAGGGAGGGCATTCCACAGGCGAGGGGCGATGGTGCGTTATGCCAGAGAATATAATGCAAGTTATGGTGGATGTTCTGATCTAATGAGGGGAACCAATGAGGATGGCTTCTGTTTTTGAGCTGTTCAGCTGGAGACAGTTCACAAGTTCACACTTACATATAATAAACAGAGTAAAGGCTATGTGTATTTGGCGTGCTGTCCGAGGGGAGGGCTCCGAGCTTGGAATTTTGGCCCGAACCCAGAGTACAACCGTCCCCCCTACAAGTTAGGACAGAAAGGAGTTGTAAGTGCGGAGAAGGGGTGGCGGAGGGATGCTGGAAAAACTGTCAAGGAACAGAGGTAAGTCTGCTTTGTATATACACGTCTTATCTTGTTAGTTGGGTTGCTTACTGATTGTGCTCCTCTCGTGTTAATTAGGTTAATTATCTGAACGTGCTCCTCCCGAACTTTGTTAATAAAACATCATGCAATGAGCTTAGGTAGAGTTGTTGATGGTTATGATGACGATGATGATGAGTGAGTATCAGTTTTCACATATAGTTGTGCCTCATCAGCATAACATGGAAAGAAATTCCCAAGCGACTGATGACTTGGCCAAGGGGAGCATGTAAAGAATTAATAAAATAGGTCAGAGAACTGATCCCTGTGGAACCTCGCATCCAACAGCATGTGAACGGGACCTTGAGCTTCCCATGGCCACAAATTCAGATCTCTCTGTGAGGTATGACCCAAACCAGCGCAAGACGGTGTTATTAAGTCCAATGGAGTGGTATAGCTGGTTGAGAAGTATACCGTGATCAACAGTGTCGAACGCTGCAGAAAGATTCAGGAGGACAAGTAGTGATGGTGAACCAACATCATCTATCATCAGCAGATCATTTGTGACTCTAACTAAGGCTGTGTATCATCTGGACCAATCAGACACACAATTTTTCATTTCATTTAACAAATCAGTTAGTTATTAGATTAACAAATAATAACAGACCCCTCACCCAATACACATACCCCCGGTTCCATGGCAACCGATCTGATAACACTAGTTTTATTGCTCAAAGGAATGTGGGTAGAGCAACATTTCCCCTTAGGAAAGACACATTATGCCATAAAAATAGACTCTTCTCTAATTAATTCATAGAAAAACCTTTTGTAGCGAATTAGCTTAAAAGGGAATTGTATATAAATAATTGCAATTAATTATGATTAATTACAATTATTTATATCGGCTGACAGTGATAACTGTAGCAGAATTAAATTGCCATCAACTGATCTGTTCGTCCAGCGACCATTCAGTGTAAGTTCACATCAACTCTAAGAAAGGATATTTTCGTGACCACAGAAAATACTTTCTTAAGTATTAATGCATTAGAGCATGTAGAGAGGGTCAAAATCGTAAAGGGACATTAATTTGCAAGGCAGAACCAGAAACTCATGTAATTTGTGCACACAACTTTTATTAACTAAACGCTAACACACATATAACTAATCTAAACAAACAAAGAAACATACATACACTCATGCGTATATACAAAAGGGAAGCTAAAGTGGATGAATGAAGCCATTAGAGAAAACAGAATGCAGTTATGGAAAGAGTTAGTTAACCCCCTGAGTAAAACCATCAGCGCCGTTTATAATGGGGTCTATAACTTATACTAAATCTCTGTTAGACGTACCATACTTGCACTTCCACGGCTGTTGGCGTGTGTCTGGAATGCAGTCTCGGAGGAAAAGTCTTGGTTTCAGGTCTTGGACTCGCGATCACGTTCTTCCGGGTTGAAGAGTGATGAATTCCAAAGAGGTTATTCTTGTTCTGAGGTCCGCTGAGCTTTGGTTGAATGGTAGGTCAAGGCCGCAAAGCCTGGCGCAAAACTTAAGTGTCCCAAAGAGTTCTAGCTCACATCCTTTTAGAATCTAACAGAACCGCAAAACTGGGATATGTTGGAGCCCACCGGCTCAGGCTCTCCACACGGGCAGCAGTCCGGGATTCTTAGCAGAAGAGAGTGCGCAGAAGAAGCTTAAAAATTTGCGTGGAGCTGTGTGTGAGCCCTTTAAAGGCTGCAAAGAAAAAAATTGTTGCACTGTTCATCTGTAGCTCCTGTGAGTGGATTAATTTGAGATTTAAGGAGATGATTTATGGTGGAGAACAACTGTTTGGAATTGCCAGAACTATTTTGAATAATTTTTTAATAGTACTGTGACCGTGCTTCTTTGATGGACTTCAAATAAGCTTTTTGGTACAGTGAAGTCCAGGAGCATTATACCGCCACTCATCCACCGCCCACGTCCAGCTGCCTTCATTTTCCACAGGTCACTTTTGAACCAGGGAGCTGAGTGGGAAAACATAATTGTCTTAACTTTGATGGGTGCATGGAGATCCAAAATGTTCCTCAATGTCTTATTATAAAATTCCACAGATTCAGTGACTGATGAGACATTTACAGAATGGAGATGTTGAAGGCTTAAGGTCAGGTTTTCTGTGGTAATGTTTTTCAGGTTTCTAAAATGTATTTCACATTTGGGCTTGATATGGGAAGACAGAAAGGCCGCTCCATGGAGATGACCTTATGATCAAATACACCCAAATCATACACAAATGGTGCACTTAGAGGGGCAGACTCAGTAATGACCAAATCAAGAATGTTCCCCTTAGTGTGTGTGGGGAATCAACATGCTGTCTGAAGCAGTCCAATAATGGCAAGGATTCTGAAGCAAAATAGCAAGAGGGGTTGTTTACATGAATGTTAAAATCTCCAAGTATTATATTGGAAGAGGTTGCGCAGAAAGTTAAAAGAAATTTGTACAACTCTCACCAAAATTTGAGTTTGGGGTGGGTGGCCGGTAGATTAGTAGTACTGTCATTGGGAAAGGGGGCTTACAATTAAATGCCAGACATTCAAAGGAAAACAGCTCAGGGAGGGCCAGAGGGGACAGATCCAGATGACTGCGGTAGATGACAGCCAGGCAACCACCACGGCCAGTGCTACAAGCTTTTTTGAAATAACAGTAGCCAGGAGGACAGGTCTAATTTAAAACAGAAAAAACATCTGGTTGATGCCAGGTTTCTGTGAGGCACATTATGTTCAAACTTTTGTCCCGAATGTGATCATGTATGAAGCAGGATTTGTTTGTGAGGGATAGTGTATTAAACAATTCAATGTTAATGTTGGATAAAAATGTCTTCCTCTGTACTGGCCGAAGTAGGCTGAAATCCACTCCACGTTTTCTGTCTGGCTCCATGTGTGGCGCTGTTGCAGTATCTCCAGTGCTACTAATACACAGAGTATCAGTGTTCTGATGACGTGGAAGAGATGCGACAGGGCACACAGCTTCCCAAATGGAAGGGATGGTGTCACCAGACTGGGAGTAAACAAACCTTTGCCGAGAGCTTCTGTGGATGTAGCGGGGCCAACGAAGGAGTCCAAGTTCTTCAATGGCTGATATACATGATGGAGTGTTCTGGTTGTTATACTACTCCATCAGTTGAGTAGTTCATTATGCCAGTCACACAGGCTCCATGTCTTTTGTTAGCCGCTAGCCACAGGAGCAATATGCAGAGCAAGAGAAGAACTCGGCACCAAGAAATCATCCGAGATTTGGCTGGAAAAATCGAGACCAGGGGCTTCATTTATAAAATGTTGCACAGAACCATCCTAAAATTGATCTTACGATCATTTCTCGAATATTCGTATGTGTGATTCATAAAATGAACGTTCATACAGAAAACACACATACGCATCTCTTTCAGATGTGAAATCTATGAATCGCAAATGATCTTGAACTTGCGCGCAAATGAATAGTTTCAGCTCTCTGCCTTGTAAACAACTCCTATTTAATGTCATTAACATGTAAAAGATCACCAGTCATCAAATCCTTTAATTTAGAGCTGCAAGAACATCTTACATTTTCAAAAACCTGCAGTACTCCGACAAGAAAAAGTGTGTACGTCTGCTCAGACCCTGACGTGACGCTAAGCACTTTTCCACATCAAAGACCGTTTTTACAAATATAAGCACTGGCGTGGATTTAAGCGTACACACACTACGATCAAATCTGAGCATACGCACGCTTCATAAATGAGGCCCCAGGAGAGATAAATCATAGTGAGCACCAAAAGGAGCTGTGAACATTGGGGATGCAGGCAGAGCTAGGAAAAGCTGTGGCCGGTTAACTGCACAGCTAACCGCAGGCACTTGCTACCAACCGCTACTAGCCAAGTAGAGTCATCTGAGTTCGTAAGATCCATACAACAGACCCGAACATTATACAGAAGTAGCGCCAGTAGTCTGATGTTGTAACTATTTTAACAGTTAAATGTCATTAAAACTCGAGTGGAGAAGCGGCGAACAGACAACGCCAGCATCCTCTTCCAGTTCCACTTCCAATGTGTCTGCTGGTGGTTGAAAGACAACAGGAGGGTCAACACTAGGAGTCTCATTCTCATCTGAGGAGGATGCCACATAATCAGGGTCCTCCTCAACATTATTGTCTGTCTCACGCCTGTTTCACACCGCAAGCGTGAGCTTCGCGGCAGCGTCACATCAGCGTAACTACAGCATCACTGCAGTGTTAGACTCGGCAGAGTATTCACACTGGAAGCGTTTGTTCAGCATCACAGCAGCGGCTCCAAAGCGATATTTCTTTACAAAGACAACTTTCACGAGTTCACACTTACATATATTTAGCACGAGTAACGTAATGCGTATTTGGCGAGTATGGTAATACGTTGTTGGCGTGCTGTCCTGGGGAAGGGGCTCCGAGCTCGGGAATTGCCCGAACCCAGAGTACCACCCCCCCGTGTTGTGAACTTTAGTGATGGTGGAGAAGGGGTGGTGGAGGGATGCTGATTAGCCGTCAAATGAAAGGAGGTATGTCAGCTGTATTTATACCCTTGTGTTAATTAGCCTGATGGCGTACCACTTGTGTCTAATTAGGCTAAGTATCTGACGTGCTCCTCCTGAACTTTGTTAATAAAACATCATATAAATTTGTTTTTAGAAGTTGGTCGGTTATAAACTTGATGAATCTTGGGGATTTGCGTGTAAATGGTAAACAACAAAAACAGCTCCTATCATGTTGTTTCAGTCATACTCAAATATAGAAAGTGCTGTTTATACTTTTTATTTTTTTAATTTATAATATATACTTTTACCCATAATCTTCATTTCTTGTAGAAGCTGTCAATAATGAATGAATAATGAATTTCTTATGTAGGCCTACTGTACATACTCCATTGTAACTTAAGATCCTGAGCAAGATGAATTGTTCGGTGTGAGTTTAAAAAAATGCTTTAAGTTATAATTTTCTTATGGCGATTAAAAATGAAAAACAAGTTAAAATGGGTAAATCTTCTATACATATTGTTCATTTTCTTTCCTGACATACTCCAATTTGTCTTAAAACACACTAGACCTGCTTATTCTGTGCATTTTTAGCACGTTTTGTGTGAAATATTTATTTTGTCCATCAAAAGTGTGCTGTCACTTTAATTGAGTGTGAGCAGCGCAGCAAAAATAGACTCGGTGCCGAAACCATCGCTGCAGCTCCCGGTGTGAATAAACTCATTTGTTAACATGGGCGCCAGAAAAATACGCGCTGCTCACGCGCCAATCACGCTTGCGGTGTGAAACGGGCGTCAGACACATTATCCTCTATGTCAATTTCACTGACAAAAAACTGTGACAAAATCTCATTGACAGTAAACCTTTGCTTAGAGGTCATTTTCAGTTGAGAGAGAGAGAGCATAAAGACAGAGCCCACAGAGCACAAAGAGAAATGGTCTAGAAGGCTTCTGTGCACGCTTTTGTATGTTTGCTCCTCCTCTGTAAATCACAAGAATTATGTTTTTTTTTTTTGTTTTTTTTTATGTTATACTGAATATTTAAAATTATAGTGAATATTATAAAATTACAGCATGTTATAATGACCTCAATATTACCTAAAACAACCAAAACAAATGTGTTTAAAATTTTGATATTTCTTATGTTTTATACAGCTAAAAGGGCCTAGGGTGAAATTGACCCCAAAAAACACTGATGCTACAAAATGTGTAGAGGACATTGAAAGAATATCATTATGTTAATTTTATGTTTACTGAGTTGTCCCCATTAAATTAGGAAAAGTCATTAAATCTGAAGCAAAAAACAAAATGATGTCAATAATGTATTTACAGATGTTAAACATTGAATGAGGCCAAATTGACCCCTTGGATAATAGGAGGGTTAAGCAGAAAACATTGTCATTTGACATGTTGATCAGCAGCCATGTGTTATGTGTATGAGTCACTATGTAATGTTAGATCTAAAATTAAGATAGATCCTGGTAACACATGACATTGCAATGCTTGATTTGCCAGTTCACAGTGGACAGTCTGACAACAACCTGTTCTCAGTCGGCTTCAGCGTGAAGACTCAGGCTTGAGGAAAATGTTTTTAGCAAAGCATTTAGTTTTTTTTTTCATACTTATCACTGGGACAGGTAAAAACAGATATACCATGTGTTAAAACATTTTGTGAAAAAGATGTTGAAGTTATAATAATGTTATTGTGTTTTTTTTTTTTTTTTCTTACCAGATGGTTATTATGTCTCTCTACTGAACCAATGCACCTACGTTTCCCGTGATCTTAGTGATGTGGAATTATTTTCTTCAATTTCCTTTAATAAAGCTGTGCAAATCCAATTCAACAGCACTCTTGGAAAGTTTATAGGGTTTACTGAGTACTGGAAATCCAAAGCACAATTTCGGAACAACAATCCTGAAATCATGCGGTTTCAAAGACAACAGGAAGAAATATTCTGCAAGTATTATGGAGAAATTGGTTACCCAGCCATTGCTGATAAATTGGGTAAGTGGCAAAAACATCTTGTGTTTATGTTTCCTGTTTAACAGAAACTTCTTGTAAAAATATATTGGGCTATTTTATTATTAGAGACTTGAGTTCTTCAATTTTCTTTTTTCACATTTTACATCTGCATTATAGAAATATGTATTGACATGCAATGTGAGCAGTACTGAGATGAATTTCTACTCTTATTTGTTCAGTGAAACCCAAGATCAAGCTTAGGTCAGTGAAAATGGCTGGCAGCATCTATCCTGCTGCATTGGTGTGCAGTGCATATGACTTCTATCCTCAACAAATCAAAGTGTCCTGGCTAAGAGATGGTAAAGAGATGTCCACTGATGCGACATCCACTGAGGAGCTGGCTAATGGTGACTGGTACTACCAGATTCACTCCCACCTTGAATATACACCCAAATCTGGAGAAAAGATCTCCTGTATGGTGGAGCATGGCAGCTTCAATAAATCCATGATCATTGACTGGGGTAAGAGTGTCTAATTTTGATAAAAGCTTCTGGAAGTTTTAGTTTAGATTTAAGAAGTTAAGTTAGAGTAATATGCACGCAAGCTGAAATCACACACATTTAAATGTTACAGTAGTAAAATAATGTGTGCATTACACAGATCCCTCTATCTTTGAAGCTGAGAGGAATAAAATCGCTATTGGGGCGACTGGTCTGGTGCTGGGAATCATCATTGCAGCTTCTGGAGTCATTTACTACAAAAAAACAACCGGTCAGTAATATAAGAGCAAATATAATAGTTAATAGTTTATTTTAGAGCAAGTATAATAGTTTATTTCTTAATTTATAACAATTAATTCCTCTTTTATTCTGACAGGGATTCTGGTATCCAATCAACAATGTCTAATGCAATGTTGTGTAAACTGTCTGTAATTTCATTCTCTTTTAAAAAAAAAAAAAAAAAAAAGGTTATTTTAATTGAGTCCATTTATGCTTATTACATATTATGCATTGCAAACGTAAAAAGAAGTGGTACATTGAAAATGTGTAAACTGAATTTATTTACATGATTCTGTTAAACTGCAGGGCATTTACTAGAGTTTTGTGCATACTTTCTCTGTTCTTTAAAAACGATTGGTATCATGGTGTAAAATGTTTTGCATTAAAATTTCCTTATCTGAGGCTGGTTGGTCATGTGATTATACAGCTGAATCTAATAGCAGAGTTTATTATAACATAGGCAAATTTACATACGTAGTTGGAACGTACTGAAGGCTGGAATTAGATTGAGATGCAGCGTTATTGAAAATTCATTATTGAATTTTTTCCTGATAATGAAATAACTGATAATTGGGGTGCCTCACATACATGAGAAATATATCTACAGAACGCTTGAAATGTCTACTTTTAAACAAACCAATTCAAAATGAAAGCAAATACTCTCTGTGAAGGTAACATACCTCTAAAGGCGCATCCAGTCTAAAGATGAGAGCCAGCACCGTGAATCTCATTTTGCAGCCGACAAGAAAACATTAGTTTATTAATAAATAATTAAAATGTCTCCTTTTTCATAATTATTAGGCTATGCTTCTGCCTGTGCTTTGTAGCAAACTTAATGCGTGTGCTTGAGCGCGGAATATATTAAGGCTCATTATGGATTAGCAGACTTAATTTAATATAAACATGCGATTAGTTGAATAATGACGTAGTCGGTCATTTATGGCTGCATCCGTATACAGAATACTAGAAAAATATTTTAAAAAAGGGATACTAGAAAAATCTTACGCGGGGGGCAGCCCTAAATACCCTCTAGACATCTCTGTTAAAGTTTTTAAAGCATTTTGTATGTTTGCATATAGGCTAGTCGGATAAATTCTGCTTTCAGAACAGTCACGTCCGTAACGGAGAAATGTCACATTCATAATGCTTCTCCTCTGAAACACAAAAACAAAAATTGAAATAAAATTGATATTTTATGTTTTGTGAATGGTCAACCCTTCTCCATTCTGCAGATATTGTTGCTTGTTTGTGCACTGTAAATCACAGAAAGTCTACAAAATCCTCCCAAAAAAGTCTCCCAAAACCTCGGGTCTTTTTTTGTCATGTCCGTAACCCATAGATTTTCCAAATCTACAATATATAACTCATTCATAGGTGGGTACTTTTCTGATGTCTGGACTCTATTTTCAGGGGTTTAGAAAAATATAAAGAGATGGTTCAATATATGGTAATGAATACCACCTGTAAGAATTTATATTTCAGGTTTTAACTGCAAATGTCAGGCTATAACGCTGGAATTGCCCAGTAATGAAACTAAAAACGATTAGGCCTACATGAAGTCTTGGGACAGTTTCTTATTACTGCAATATTTTTACATTTGTATTGCCAAAACGACTGCAGTTGCCGTCTCTCTCTTTCAGCCAGTTTCTTTGTCTCTCTCACAGAGGTGCCACATCTCCTGAGAGAACAAACAAACAAGCAAACAAAAAAACAAGCAACACTGCATATTATATTGTTTATAACACTCTGTATGCCATTGCATGCAATTACAAAAGCCAAACCAAACAAGGCATTTATCCTAAAACAGACACTTTACCTAAACCTGCTCTGCAAGTTGGAAACGCTCATCAGACTCGAACGAGCAAGCGATTCACACCTTTTGTCAACCCCCCACTATGAAGCTAACTAAAACCCCAAACCCCAACCCCAACCCCCTCCAGCTGGACTGAATTCAGTCACACTTGCTCAGTGTAAAATGGACATGCTCTATCTGAAAGAAAAAAATGGTAACATAAACCAGCGAACTGCAGAATGCATACATCTGCATTAATCATTTTATATATTATTTATTTTTTTAAAAAAACAATCCGGGATTTGAACCTGTGTTGCTGAAATCATGGCCACCATCCACCACTCGAGTATGGGTGGATTAACTTGATAAACCAACTTCCCTTTTCCATTGCGTGTTTTCGCACGCAAGACAGACACGCTCTTCATTCATCAAGCAGATAATTCGGGAACACTTTAGAATAATGGTCCGTTGTTAACAAGTAACTATGCAGGAAGTAATAGGTAGTACTACATTAACACACAACTTAATACTATTAACTAATAGAGAAGCAAGATTAACTAAGCAGTAAGTAGTAGCAAATTTAGGACAAAGGTAGTTCCTTATTAGATATGTGATAATTATTAAATAAAAATCTCCTCACTGAGAACTACTTGTGAATTATGACCAATTAATAAAGAACAACCAATTAATTACTAATCACAACAGTAACGTCTTAAAAGTGAACAACTGGGTTCTTTGTGGAAACTAATTAATGAATATGATTTCCCCCAAATAAGTCGGCTACAGTTTGAAATGATGACTTCTACTCTTACCAAAGGATGGATGTTCTCTGTTTATTTCAATCAAAAACAGAATAATAATAAAAACGATAATTCACTTAATGTTAATAATTAGGAAGTGATGCTGACAAGCTCATGATTGAATTAGTTCAAAATTATGAACTCTGTTTTATGTCATTTCAATATGTATCCCACTCCACATGATCTACTGGTGAAATATCACTAGTGCTTCACACAAATGTATGACTTTATCATGTGTCAGATATAAAACATTACATAACTTATTAATTTATGTGTGAGTAATTACTGAGGGGTTAACGTGTTTTTCACTTTAAAATAATGGTCCAGATCACTAGTAGTTCCTTAGTAGCACCTTAGCTTTAAAGTGAAAAATACATTAGCCCCTCTCAAACGTTACCTTGTCAGCCTGCAGGAACTACTAGTGATCTGGACCATTATTTTAAAGTGAAAAACACCTTAACCACTCAGTAATTACTAAGTAATTTAATAAGTTATTTAACACTTTATTTTGATGGTCCCTTTAACACATTCTATTGACTATAAGTAATGTTGCACCTACATTTCTACTGACTCTCATCTAAAACACGATAAATGCCTTTTAAAAAAAAAATTGAGTTTCCGCCAAAATCAGTATTGTATCTGGTAAAATGTTTAATTTTGCATAGCTTGTCAGTGTAAGTGTTTTTATTAATGCCATTAATGTTTTTGTTAATACAGCGTATAGCACTAGTCAACTAAATGAATGTAACATGGCAAAGATGAATGCACTTTTGGAAGTTGAATGTAAGGGAAATGTCATTTTGGAATTTCTGTGTTCTAATGTGATATTGTAGTAATTCATTTATAGCATTAACAAGATGGCTCGTTGAATTCATTTTGGGAGTGATGACTGATTGAATGTAGCCTACCTATTTTTAGTCCAGTGCCTGTAGGCTATTGACTAAGTTCAGAGGCTGTCATATGTGGATCAACTTTGTTGTGTATTTTCAACAGTTTCAATATGAAACATAACTTTTATATTGATTCAATGGATTTATTGCATTTTGAAAAAAAAAAAAAAAACACATGCCATGGATTTATTGCATTTTGGGGAAAAAATAATCAGTTTTTAGAATAAATCTTTGAAAATCAAAATCTGGATTTTAATTTCTAATGATATAATAACCTAAAGATGCAATGAGAAAATTTGAAACAGAAAATAGTGGTTTTCGTCTTACCACTTTCTTGGTAAAGAAAACACATTTTTACTCAAATTAACCAAAACGGATTTATATATATTTATACTACGGGGCCTTTGAATGCTTGAATCTGATTGGCGCAATTATTTTCAGGGAAACTATTTGGAATTTGTGACCTAATTGGCATCATTTATGGGATATAAAATGTAACCCTTAAATGTACCCAGAATGGTTACTACACGCAAATATAGTGTAAAAACATTTACTATTTTCTTGAATTCACATTCACTAAAATATATTTTCAGTACATTGGTTATAAAAAAAAAAGCTTTTTTCTCCAAAATGAACCAAGTGGTGGCCTTTCAATCAACATGTTTCACAAAGTTTTATTAATTATGTTGACAATGGAGATAATTTTAGGAAAATAATAACACTATCTGTAACCTCACTGGTTTTGTGGGAGTAATTATATATATTTTATAAGCAACTTATATAAGCCTGGGTAAACTTGTTTGGCCATTCCATGAAGAAGAGAGTGACTGATGTCGATGGTGATGCATGCAACTTGGAGGACGGGTGCAGAGTCACTGGATACCTTATGCCGAGCTCACACTGCACGATTTTAGCCCGATTTTTCACTCGCCGACAGGTTTTGATAAATCGCCGACAAATGCCCTATATCGGAGGCAAATCGGAGCTCGTTCACGCGAATGACAATCGCGCAGTGTGAAATATCACAGACGCGATATGAGGGTATCGCCGACACGTCGCCGACATCCGCAAAATATTTGCCATGCTAAATATCTGGAGCTGTCGGCGATTCACAATCCTGCTGTGTGCAATGATTTCTGGCTGAAAACTACATCGCGATGACCTTCAGCCAATGAGAGACAGATACAGGGCAGAGGGAACTTCGTTGAGGAGTTATAGACCATATCAGTATTTTAGCACAATTATATCATACAGAAACAAGCACAAACGCTTGACCAGCCGCAACATCAGCTTAACAGTTAACAGTTACTGCAAAATTATTATTTACCACTCTTTGCACAACACAGTTTTTCTTTTTGTAGCTGGAAATCAGCGCACAGACAATTTGCTGGCTATATTTTTTAAATACTTCCAGTCTCGCTCAAGAACAACGGTCTGACGCACACAGGTTCTCGCGTTATTTCCTTATCACTTCTCGCGTGGGTTTTGTTGTGAAACGTAGTTTGCGGATCAGACAGAGTTGTCGGTGATTCTTCCTATTGTGAAATCGTGCAATGTGAAAGCCCCTGTCGCCGATCCATCGTGCAATGTGAACACAGCAGCGACTGAATGCTACCCCAGATAGTCACGCAGTGTGAAAACAACAGCGATCCGACGAGTTTGAAAATCGTGCAGTGTGAACTCGGCATTAGGAGTTATTGATGTTCAGGCACATAATTATAATAATTGCAACTGACAAACAAATTTGCCTTTTTGAAATGCTTTGCCTCCAAGCCATTACACAAACTATGCTGCTTCTGGGATGCATCAGGTCCTCTGACACAGGCTTTGGCCGTGTTTAATGAAGAAAGGAAATGTGTGGTAGAGGATTTTCAGGCACATTTAAGTGTTGAAGGGTGTTATGCTGAGTGTTGATATGGAAGTTTGACAGTGTCTGTTCTGATATTCCATTCTGAATTTCAGTCATTAGCTTAAATTGAGTTGGTTACCTTTAGGAAAATAAACTTTAAAAACAAGAGTTCAACATTTAAGGTTTCATTTAATGTAATAGTGCTTATTTTTTTTGTTTAAAGTGTTGTTAAGAGTGTTTTTATATTATCTGGAGGGAGTTTTTATGGCCCTTGCTGTTGAGTTTTGGGTTTTCACTGGATGAAAAACTGTTGAAGACGTTGCGGTTGGTATCTTCTGAAGAAAAACATTCCAACCAGATTTGCAATGTTTAACAATTTTATTAAAGTTGAAATTCTTTAGTCTTCTGACAGACAACAATAAAATATTCCAGAACAAAACTATTCCTATTTACTAGGGATGTAACGATATCAAAATCTCACAATATGATAATATCTTGATATGAAGTCAGTATGATACGATATTTATTGCGATATTTAGAGAGAGAAAAGACAATGAAGACCTGGAAAATAATGAAAATTTTGTACATTTTAAAGTTAAGTTGTTCTATCTAATGCAACCCATGTTCTTAACTAAGGTGTCCGTGAATTGACTTGTACCTCAACTTTAAAGGGGACTCAACCCTCTTTTTATTTGTGATGTACCGTCTCAGTCTAAATTACACTCAATTATTTGTGATATTGCACAAATAGCTCACACTGGGGTTTTAGGAAGCCAAACAAATTAGAATAAGATATTAATAATAACAACAACAATTTTATATTAATCAAATGAAATTATTATTCAAATGTTATTTCTATGAGAGTAATAGCCATATGTTGTAAAACAGCTGCACTGTAAAATAAATGAAAATGAATATTTCATAGGTATGTTATTTTTGCTTTACACTGCAGTAGAGAAAATGCAATACTTATTATATATGTGACCCTGGAGCGCAACAGCAGTCATAAGTAGCGCTGGTATACACATTTATATTTGTATTTATATTTATATATACACACAACATGCTTGAGAGATCACCATAGGCAGGAATAATGCAAACATTTATAAAGTGGGATTCGAATTCCTGACGACTCGTTTTTCTTTCTTTTGGGAGATGACTTTATTTATTGTGCTCTTTCAGCTTTACAACTTTGCAGATTGTTTACATTTATATACAGCTGCATTACACTGCATGAAAGGAAATATTAGAAATGGCATAATAGAGGCACTTTAAATTCTATTTTTAATGTGATGACCCCCGTAAAGACCGGAAATGACCACTATAACCAGTAGATGGCAGCAGAGGAGCACTTATTGGCTCATTAGTCCTTCCCAACACTCCCTAACAGTTTTCTTGTCTTTACTTTCTAGTGATTTATTTCATGGGTGGATTACTATGTTTTTATATGTTTCATTACCTAATCAAGCATAAAGAATATTTTCCTTTTTGACCATAAAGTGCAACGCTCCCTCAAATGGCTGCATAGCCCACAAGGTGACCTTATTCCAGTCTAACCAGCGCCGGAGGCCTGAGGTCAGCATGAGCGTCCGAGCTCACGATTACTATCTGCTGAAACCACACACGTTCTGCTTCAGAAACCACCTTCATGCTGTAATACCTGGGTCACACACGCACACTGGGCCAACTTAAAAAATCATCAAAAACTGTATATTTGTGTGTGTGAACCACAAAATATCCACCACATTTTTAGTTTCCCTTTATTTGATCCCATGGGAATGTGATTATCCCAAAATATATATATATATATATATTCATGTATATGAGAAACAAACGCTTGCAAAATGCACACTAAAATAAGTTACTGCACATAACTATAGTCAGAACACATACTGCACTTCTGTGAAAGCTGATGTATTTATTACTCTATAAACCTCTCTCTAAATACACCAGAACTTCTCTAACGTGTTTCTATATATCTGATCAGCAGGTAGAGCATTTCTGAACATTTTAAACCTCATGAGTTTATAAAGCACAGACACGACACGCACCACGAAGACAAATAATCCATCAGAGAGAAAAATCAAGAGGAAATGTTTCTGAGACATGAACTGACACTGAAATGAGTCTGAGAGACTGCTGAACAAATAACAGGGCTTCAGTCTCTCTGAGGCACACACACACGCACGCACACACGCACACACACACACACACACACACATGTTTGTTTTTGTGAAAAGTGGGGACATCCCATAGGCGCAATGGTTTTTATACTGTACTTACTGTATGTGCTATTGCCCTACACCTAAACCTACCCCTTACACACACACACACACACACACACAACCCTACACCTAAACCTACCCCTTACACACACACACACAACCCTACACCTAAACCTACCCCTTACAGGAGACTCTGTGCATTTCATCTTTCCCCCAAAAAAACTAATTCTGAGTGATTTATAAGCGTTTTGAAAAGTGGGGACATGGGTCAATGTCCTGAGATGTCACCTTCACCTTGTAATACCTGTCATACCCTCGTCATTATACACATCTATGTCCTGACTTTTCACAAAAACGCGCACGCACACACACACACACACACACACACACACACACACACACACACACACACACACAGATTCTTGTTACAGTAACATTATCTCTCTGACACTTTTATAAGGAGCTTATATGACTCTTCTACATAGCCAAGAACAAACATATGAAAATAAAACCATAAAGTGTTTTTCTAATCTTCCGTAGTGTTTTAAACGGCACTCTTTATGAACGCGGTACAAAACAGAGTCATGTATAGTGAAGCTGCTGAATCTGCACAAACACGACTGAGACTTTCTTGCGATTAAAACCCTGATTCGTCTGATTTTACCTTCGAGGAATAAACGTTACACAGACAAATTACACAAGACTGATCAAATAAAAGACACTTACAAACACAAAAACATTTTCGCATGAATTAATCTGTCACTCAAACATTTGACGAGGTACAAACGAACGACTTTTAATCTCGTGTAAGATAATAGTAGTTCAACCTGCTACGGATTGGGGTTTGTGTCTAATGCTTTAAACAGAAACTTCAGAGTTTATCATATTCAAAAAGCGCCATAGTTTAATAAAATAAACTACACAACATGAGGGTGTTATGAACCATAGAGTTCAGCTCAAACCATGTACCCGTGTTACAACAGAGTTTCTTCATCCTGACAGGACTCACATTTCCACGGACAGCATTTGAAGTTCAGCACAGCGTGTCTTTGGTGGGCAAATATTCCTGCATTCTCTGATTTAAAAGAGAGGCCGCAGCCCTGTGATCGCTTCTGTTACAGCTCGAGTTCAGCGGTTCGTGTGTGTGTGTGTGTGTGTGTGTGTGTTACAGTGCAGTCTGTGAGTTGTGACGCAGTCTGTGCGGTTTGGTCTGAAACGACAGGGACTTGACGACTGTGACGGTCTGAATCAGAGCACTGATGCACATTTTCAGTATTCCTCATATTAGACACTCTTCTGGACTCTGATCAAGAAGAACATCTGGATGAGACTCGAGCTCTAGTAACTGAACAAAGCCCGAATCAACCCACTGCAGGAGGAGATCGATGGACGTCTTTATTCCGATGAAGCTCTGTATTTCTCCTCTACACACTGAGAGTCGTGTGTGTTTAGCTGAGATGTGCTGCTCACAGAGGTGGACAGTAACGGAGTAAATTAACTTGAGTATTGTACTTAAGTACACTTTTTGAGTATCTGTACTTTACTCGAGTATTATTTTTTCTGGAAACTTGCGACTTTAACTTCACTACATTTGAAAGACAAATATCGTACTTTTTACTCAACTACATTTATATCAAGGTCCCCAAGTAGAAAGTCATTATATGTAGCAGTTTTTCCAGTGAGTGCATTTTCAGATTCACTTAACTCTTTTTTTTCTGAGAAAATCCGGTCTGTGATCTGCCAGGACCTTCCTGTGTTGCCAAGTCTTACAGTATTTCTAACCCTGCAGTTTTCCGCCTAGCCTTGAATGGATATTTGGCTGATATTTTTTATGCAAATCTGGCAACCTCGGGATCTTCCCCACTAAACTAATGTAAACGTCCGCGCTACTGCACAGCTAAAAGCGCTCTAAAAAGGCATGTGTTAACTCTTTAAAGCCCTTTGGAAAATTAACCATGTTTTTACTATAGTAACCATAACTATGGTATTTGCAGTAAAATCACAGTATCCACAAATTTACTATTATCTCACTATAGTAACCTATAGTTTGTTTTCTTTTCAATGTTTGCTTTGTTTGCCTAAAATGAACCATATCATAGACTTCAATATCTCTTTGAAAAAGAACTTTGTAACTTTTAAACAAGTATTAAAATGAGTTCAATGTAGCTGTAGGAGTGTTAGATAAAAATAAAGATGATTATCTTCATTCAGTTGTTCCCTTTTAATATGTTTTGTAACATAAAAGCTCTTAATTCCAAAGATAATACAAGCTAATCAGTGTATTCAGTAGGTTGCATTAGTGGCATATGGTATTGAAAATATACAACAATGCAACAATAAAACAATGCATTTACTTTTTACTTTTGATACTTAAGTACTTTTAAAAACATGTACTTCCGTACTTTCACTTAAGTAAAAATCTGTCTTTACAACTTTCACTTGTAGTGGAGTAGTATTTGACCAGTGGTATCTGTACTTTTACTCAAGTAAGGAAGCTGTGTACTTTGTCCGCCTCTGGCTGCTCATGGATAAGAAGTGACTGGATGCTGACCTTTCAAGCAGAGACCCCTCTCTATTCTTCCATCTGTTCATTAAAGAAACATGTTTTCCTCAATTCAGTCGTTTCTAGTTGGACCTGAGCTTCATGGAGTCTGTGATCTGATCTCCTCTATTAGACCATATCTCTCTCACACTTCTCCTGGGGTTTTCATCCACCAAACAGCAGATTCTGATAACGCTTATTTTTTGGCTTCAAGGTCCATTAATATGGTGCTTTCTGGACACTTCTCTCTCCTGACATTCTATCCTGTTGAAAAAAAAACAGCATATGCTGGTTAGGTATATTTTGATTATGTTATGAAGTGCTGGGGAAGCTACTCTGAACACGTAGCTAGCTATACTACAAGTTACTATCAAAAAGCAGCTAGCTATATTGAAACTACTTTCAATTTTTATTTTTATTATTATTATTTAAATTGTTAATGAAGAATTCTAATAAAGTTATAAATAAAATATAATGAAGTTACAAGTAAGATATTTGGGTTTTAAAACATCATATTGTAATGCAATCATGATTTCAAAGAGTAGGGTGGATTCTGGTTGATTGGGACAGTTTTTCCAAGTCATTTCAATGACAAAAATGTCCCAATCGTTTGATTTTGTAAACTATCCGATACAGGACTGATGTTATGACTGTGTCTCTCACCTGTTTCACACTTCAAGTGTGAGCTAAATTCAGTAAATTCAAATATGAATTCACACTGAAAGTGTCTTTTCATCTATGCAGAGATTTCTAGGTAATTACGGTGAATATATTATTTAAGTATGACCTAAAATGGTCATGCATCTTGCCTGCAGAATCTTATTTAGCATCGATCTGATGCGCTGCTCACGCTCCAATGTGAACAACCTCATTTCTTAACATGCACAGTGAAAAAGTATGAGCTGCTGACACTTGCGCTGTGAATCAGGTTCAGTTTGAACTGAAACACCAGTCACATTTCCCATCAAGACAAACCGTCACAGACTGTGTGACGACTCATGGACTGTGTTACTGTGTGTGTGGTGTGTGATCGTACATCGCATGTGTGTTATGAGGTGCTTCTGCAGCTCCTGTCTGATGAATGAGGTAGTGAAGGCATGCCAGCTTTGCTCGGGTCCGACTCAGTCGCGCTCAACAGTGCCTCCTTCTGCTTCTCCAGCAGCGCCGCCAGCTGGCTGCTCTTGTCCGCTTCTTCATCCGCTCCCTCTTTGAACTGCAGGTAGGGCACCAGATGCAGTGCGCCGGCGGGCGTCATGCCGTTCACACACGTATAGAAGTCCTGAGTGGGCGGTGCCGTGGGGGCGGGGTTTAGAATCATGCTGTAGTCCATGCCCGGGACAGATATGAGCCCTGGGTGGGCGGGGCCAGGATCTGGAGGGGGCGTGTCTTCCTCACAGTAAGGCGCAGGAGTACAGCTGGTCTGAACAGACTGCTGTCCGTTGGGGCAGGTGACGTACTGCGTGATTGGCGTCATTGGTGCAGTCGGTGCAATCGGAGTGATCGGCACATCCTCATGTATATCGTCAGACTGGATGCTGCTGGACGTCGCATCCGGACTCGTGTCCTCGCTCACCTGGTACCATGTCTCCATGCAGTGCTGCGGCGACTTGTAGCCATGAAAACTGGAGAAATGCTGATTGATCTCATCCATCTTCCCCTTCTGTTGGGACAAGAAAGAACAGAAGCTGAAGCTTCAAATTAACAGGGCTGGGTATCGAGTTCGATACTTTTTAGGCACGGACCGATTTGCCTTGATACCATCAAGTATCGACAAACATCTTGTCGTTCGGTACCAAATTTCGATACCTAAGAGGTTAATCTCATCAACGTCAGTGAGGCAATAAGCCTGTGTGCTTAACAAGGTATGCAATAAGGTGTGTTTGACTAGAAGCAACACAGATTGATCAGTGTTTGACATCCGCGAGAGCGATTCGAAAGCGCACGGAGCAGTCTGCTTTCTGTATCGCGCGGTTTTGTTTACTACACACGGACTGAAGCGTGCATGACGCTCGCAGTGATTTCTGCGTCTACCGTCTCACTAACTGAGGACATAAACACATGAACAACGTCTCCAGAACTGCTCTGAGAGTCACTTCATGAGCATTTTACCGTTTGATTGGAGTAAAACTAGCATCATATCATATACACACAGAACTGTAAAGGTATTCACGGCAAAATAAAAGTTTGGTTTAACTTGGAAGACACTGCGGCAGAAATGCATTACTATTCTTCAGCAGAATGTACATACTGTTACTACTAGGCTACTTTTGAAATTATTAAAACTTTATTTTTTTAAGTAATGATCACACAACATTTCTTCCATGTTTTAATTTTAATAGTACCCCCCCCCCCCCCCCGTTTGCCAAAATAAATAAATAAACTTTGATTTTCAATCATTTAAAGATAAGTTAAATTAATGTTTTATGCCTTCATTTGAAAACCAGAACACAGCATTTCTGAGGAAAAAGAAAACACTTCATAAGGCTATTTTAAGAATTAATTTAAATAAACTAAGTTTTTATGCATTCAAATAATTAGACATACTACAACACAGAATTTAATAACCATAAAACATATGGTGAAAGAAAATAAAACACCCACTTACAAAAGAGAATAAATACATTTTTAACAACCTAGAATAAATTAATAGAAATTCTGTCTGAGCTATGTGTTTTAAAACGAACACGCACTAGTGTAAACGTAGCCTAACAGATGTGTAAACTGAAAACTATCTGAACTTTATTAAAATTACTTGCACTGATTCATTGTTTTGGATATATTTTGTTGCTTTGTGCAGTGGCTCAGGAGATGAGGCTTTGAGTCTGTATAAATGTCAACAAGCTGAAAGAATAAAACCAAAGTTTTTTTGAGATAATGTAATCGTGTTAACTGATTTCATAAAATTGGTATCGAAAAAATTATCGTTCAGGAACCGGTATCGAACTCAAGGTATCGGTATCGAACATTTTTAAACGATACCCAGCCCTACAAATGAAGTTCCTCACGCAGTTCTGAATGAATCATTCAACAATGCTGTGCCAGTTGTCATGACGCTGCTTTGCAGTCACTAAGCTATTTTCTGATCTGATCTAAACACTACTAATAACTCAAACAGTGGTGTGTGAGGTGTGACGGGGCTCTCAGACCTTCAGCAGAGCGGGATCAAGCCCTGGGATGCGCGGTTTGGGAATCACTGGCAGGAGGAATGATTTAATCCTGCTGGAAGAACACAAGCAGTGAAAAACATCCATCAGACAATGAAGCAATAACACACGAGGACCTTCCGTAGACTTGTAATGTGTTTATACACAGCACACTGACCCTGACTGCTTTTTGCCATTATTTTCAGTATTTTTTCTCAAAGAAACCTTTTTTCAGATAAAAATGATTTAGCATATTTATTAATAAATTTTCCCACAGTGTAGGAGGTCTCAGGTTTTTTTTATTGTATCCTGCATTTGGTCAGTTAAAACAGTTTGCAAAAGTTGGAAAAATAGATCATATTTATAAATATTTTTTAATAAAGACTAGTGTCTATTTTTTAATGTATTTTCATTTTCCTTATTTATAGGGTTTTTGTAACGTTCTAGGGTTTTTTAAATATTTTGATACATGTTTATGCACCTTTTGTTACTCAAATCTAAGCGTAGTACCACATTCATGACTCTAGGTGTCTGAACTGAACATCTGATCAAGCCTCTAGATCCATGTTATCATGAGAGCTAATGACACAGATCTACAGATCAACATGAATCACATCTGTGTAATGCATGTCGACAGTCCGTCGATACTGAGATCAGAGCTACGAGCTTCATGACGTCACTGACCTCTTGCCTTGTGGGATGTTCCCCAAACTGATGACGAGGAAGAACACGATGGCGATGCTGGTCACAAGGATCAAGGCCAACATCCGATCTGAGAGACAGACAGACAGACACTTAGAGCAGCAGCTATCAGTTGTGACAGACGGGTTGATGCATACGTAAGTGTGTGTGTGTGAGAGTACCGGACAGAGCTCTGCCGCTGATGGTGATGATGATGGACTCACTCCATGCACTCCAGTGTTTGTTGCTGGTGGAGCGGCAGCGCACACTGAACTCGTACGATCCCACCGGCAGATTCAAAAACTCCACATGAGGCTCGCGCAAACGCTCCATTACCTTCAGACAAATAGACCACAAAATGTTTGTCTCCATGCCTGTCTGTTCTGCAGTTATCATAAAAATGGAGACATGATAAACAGACTCTGTGTCTGTACCCTCCAGCTGTCTGCCTGAGCGAGGTTTCTGTAGCGCAGCTCGTAGAGCATGATCAATCCCTCATGTACTGGAGGCTCAATCGGATGCAACCAGGACAACATAATGCTGTGGCCGACTTCACCGATGCTCTCGTTAAGCATGATGTACGTCAGGTTAAAGGGTGGGTCGGTCTCCACTGGGGACAAAAGCACACGAGACTCATTAACAAACATGATGAAACATCAGCGCTGATGAACAGCTCCAGCAAACCTCAGGAGAAACCTATAACAGGAGAGTTCACGAAGACAAACTAAGCTGTGAAGGCCTGAACGTTTACAACCGTGTGGAGGCCGCTTAGGCTGTGCGTAGGTTCAGTATTTGGACAGTATGAGGAGAGAGAGCAGTAGTTTGATGAAAAACTCTCATAGTGGTTGTTATATGCTATGAAGTATCTTTCAAATTACAGTCGGAAGAGTTGATGTCAGCTTCACAATATTCTGACATTTTAGAGCATGTGTAATATTTAGTATAAAGCATCACCTATATCGACCACGTCCAGGCAGTGTTTCTGAGAGGTGATGGGCCCCGTGCGCGTGTGTGCGGTCACGTTCATGCAGTACATCTCCCAGACCTGAGTGTGTTTGGCATCAAAGAAGCAGCTGTTGGTGCCGCCGCTCACGTAATCGGGACACTCCCGAGGAGCGCGCTCACTGCGGGGCAACATGACGTCTGTTGACTATTCACAGCTCTCTGACAAGGATCATTTCATCATCTAATCACCCGCAGTATTTACACTCTACATAACAAACACTAATCTGGTGAAAATGACGATAAATCAAAGCCATTGAATATTAAACAGATGCACTTAAGACACGCTGTACAGTGCGTTTGGTTCATGTCTCACCCCATGGTGTACAGGAGCGTGTAGGTGACGTTGTCCTGATGAGCGATTGGACGCCACCGGCAGGTGAAGATCTCCATGTTGGGCGAGCGGCAGTGGTAAATATGTGGCCTTTTGCCATCTGCAACGTAAAGAAACAAAGACTGAAAATTTCAGAGAAGTCGTCGATTGCAGCGTAGCAGTGACAAATTACATGAAGCAACTACAGTTGGAGTCAGAATGAACATCGAACATCTTAAACTCAAACCTTTTTTTTTTTCACTCAAGGCACATTCAGCTATAATTATATCTACATTAACGTTCACAGGAATCCATGATAACGTTATGTTTATTATTAGTGCACACTGCAGTTTTGACCACTGTCGCTTTAAATGTTTGTGCTATTTAAAGTCAGATGGATTCTGATTGGCTGTCAATGTTTTTAATTGTTCATCAGCTGGAAAAAAAGATATTCCAATTATATAGTTTGTCTGGTTGTCATCGTTATAGTTGTTGTGTGGACTTTGCTGTTATTTTAGAGTTCAAGAGATTATTAAAGGGGTCATATGATGCGATTTCAAGTTTTCGTTTCTCTTTAGAGTGTTACAAGCTGTTTGTGCATAGATAAGCACGCCCTCACATATCTACGTCTGCGGAGATTCACAAAACACTGCCTAAATGTATACGCAAAGAAAGGGGGTGTGATTTTTTATTCTCGCTGTAGTGTTGTTGCTGCTGCCGGCGCCATGTCATGGAGACGCTGTGTTTCGTTGTGAAAGTGAAACTACTTTGTTTGGGCTTCCAAAGGACACAATTAGAAATCAGTGGTTAAATTGTATTTACAACACTGTTCCAGAACAGTTCAACACAAATATTAGAGTGTGTGCAGCGCATTAACAGACTGTGTCCTGAACCGGGGAGTAGCCTGCCAGCTGTTTCTAAAAAAGTGGGGCAATTCCAGCTTTGCAAGAACAGTCAGGCGCTTCTGACTCACAGCCTGTAAGTATGTTTCTGCTACTGACGATTCAAACGCGACTTTTGAGCTGTGTAGAGTAGCGCTTGTTGTTTGTCGTTTCTCCGATCACAAATGCAGACATGGTAATGTTTACGCGGCGCAATGCAATGCGACACGTAAAAAGACAGTATTAGTCATTATAATCAGTAATTATGTCCCCACTGGATGCATCAAATGCCTAGTTTATAATGGGTTTTACTGTTTTAGTCTCGTCGTGCTGGGACATGGCATCACAATACAGTGAGGGACATAACATTTCCGTCTCACGCTTGAGGTATTCGGCCAATCACAACGCACTCAATAGCTGGCCAATCAGAGCACGCCTCACTTCTCAGAACGATGAGCTTTGTAAAAATAGACACATTTCAGAGACGCGGAGCACAGAGGAGCAACAATAATGTACAGTATGTGGAAAATTATGTGTTTTAACCTTAAACCGCATAAACACATTGGATTACACCAAATACACAAAATAATCTTCTTTTTAGCAACGTCATATGACCCCTTTAAAACTTTACACTTGTCCAAACTCTCATCTTTTCTAGACTGGACTACTGCACTGCTGGTGAACGTAGTCAGCAGGACTAAACATCTGCGGATGATCCAGAACAAGTGGTCTTCAATCAGCCAAAGAGAACCTAGATCACACCCCTCCTGATTTCAGTGGGTGCCAGAACCAGGACGACCACTGGAAAAGCACCTCCCAATCTCATCTCACCTATTAGTCTCCCACCAGGTCAGGCTGCTGAACGCCCTGTTGCTCCTCAATGAGGCATAAAGTAGAGGTCTGCATTCCCGCTGCGGGATCCGACCAGATTTCTTCCGACACAGGATTAAATTCCCGAATAAAAGGCGATAGTGGTCGGTAACTCTGGTGTAATTTGAACGGGAGCAGACGGTCTAACAATATCCCGTTCCCGACGTCCTTTCAGGACAGCATATCTGCGCTCTATTCTCATTGACCGCCGGTACAGCCTGCACTCGGACTGTTATGCACGCGCTGCACGCATGCACCAGTGCTCTCTGCATCCCGCGTTTCATTTGCGGGGTCTGTGCGCAGCAGCATAGCGGTCCTCAGAGCAGGCTGTAGCGGTGGTGAGTATACGGCCCTCAGACAGAACAGGCGGGTTGTCGATGAGTGAACGAGCAGAATAAAGATGGAGCAAAGCGAGGATGCGCTGTCCTTGAAGAACATTCAACTCGGTTTTGTTTATATTTTGCTTAGCCTATCATTTTAAATGACAGATGTCGTGTATTTATTTATTTTTTTCTCTGCAACACTTTTCCTACTGTTAACAGCAATATGTTAAACGAATTTAGTATTTTGACAAAACAAATAAAATAGCTAATAGGCTATTTTTGTACCACCTACTTTTTTTGTTTCTCTGTGACACTTTTTCCCATTGTGTTGTAAATGTTAAACGAATTGTATCCTGACAAGATGAATAAAAATAAGAAATAGCCTACAATTTTTTGTACTTCATTTTTATTTTCTCTGTGACACTTTTTTTCCTACTGTGTTGGCAGCAAAATGTTAAATGAAAAAATTTTGAAAAATTTCAAGACTCTTGATAAGATGAATAAAATAACAAAAAAAATTTTGTACAGACTACACTTTTATTCATTAGCCCTTCTCTCATTTAGTAGCGGAAATTTCAATGTGAGGTTCTGGAAACAAGATCTAAATTTAGCGGGAACGGTCAGGTCAGGAACAAAATTATTCTAAGCGGACAGCGAGTGAGCAAAGAGTGAATATATCGCGGGAGCGGGTTTGTGCAGAATGTAAACCAGCGGGAGTGGGACAGTCCTGCGCAGACCTCTAGCATAAAGTCTATCTTCCAGACCCTTCACCTTCTCTGCTCCTCGCTGGAGGAATGAGCTGCAAACCTCCACCTGAACTACCGAGACCATCACAACTCTCAAGAAGCACTGAACCACACTACACTAGACTTAAACATTCTCTGCATAGCTGGCTTCTTAATCTAGCGTTACAGTTTACGTATACTGTTGACCCCTTGATGCATTGCTTTCGTTCCTCTCTTGTAAGTTGTGTTGGATAAAAATATTTTTGCACATGTGCACTCTTCAAAAATGGCACTTATTGAGGATGCGCTAAAATGCATAGATCAAAATGCATTGATATATAAATAGAATGGAATATATAGATTGTACTGCAATGTTAGCTTGCTTATTGTGCCCAAGAGCATACTTTATTTAAGCCCATATGTCTTACTAACAAGAAACTATGTTGCTGAGAGCAAAACATTAAACACAGAACACTCCGTTAGGCAGGTTTCTCTGCTGTGCCTTCAGTGTGTTTGAGATTATGACATGTGGGCTCATGCAAGCAGCTACACATTCCTACAAAACACAGCAATGAGCAGCTAAAAACTGCTCAGCAAAGTTCATACAGGATCATCTGAGAGGCTGTTACCGGCGATTTGAGATCTCAGATATACTCACTGTCAGTTTTCACATTTAAAAACTAATAAAAAAACATAATACAAAAACATTTAATACATGATGCAAAGACAACTGGGAATATAAATCTGAATTCATGTCACCCTTTAGAAGCCAGCAAGACTGAACAGGAACCCTGATCTTCACCTGAACGTGCGAGTCAACCAGGTAACTGCTTTTGGCATCGAGCCACATTTCATCACACGGCCTTCAAAACCCCAGACGAATTTAAGCAAAACTCTGACAGTTCATTTGGTTGGTAAGACTTTAGAATAAGGAACACATATTCATTATTCACTAAGAGTTTTCCCTGAACAATCTCCGGTCCCACTTTATATTAGGTGGCCTTAACTACTATGTACTTACATTTGAATTAATCATTTGGTACAATGCACTTATTGTGTACATACATGTTTTTACATTGTACTTATATTTTTAAAAATACCTATATGTAATTACATCTGTAACTAATTTCTGTAATTACATATTTATAATTACACTGTTGACCCATCCCTTACACCTTAACCCACCCTTAAACCGACCCACACCACCAAACCTGTCCCTAACCCTTACCCGTATCCCCCCTCAATAGCAGCAGAAGTGTTTTGCAATACAATATGAACACAATAAGTACATTGTACTTATTTTTGATGTAAGTACATAGTAATTAAGGCCACCTAATATAAAGTGTGACCCAATCTCCTAATTAGCTGCTTATTAATAGTTCGTAAGGTAGTTGTTAATTTAGATATGGGGAGGATTTAAAGGATCTAGAATATGGACATGCAGAATGAGGCATTAATATGTGCTTTATAAGTACTAATAAACAAAAAATATGCAAGTAATATGCATGCTAGTTAATAGTGTGAGTTAGTCCTTAAAATAACATGTTACCAAGGTTTGTGCCAAGACTTGATTCTGGTGGCCAACTTAAACTGAAACTGATGTAGGAAACACTGAAGTGTGTCACTGCTGCATCTACACACAGAACAACGATTCACACATTTCCAAACACTCATCAGTCAGTCAGATAGCCCCACCCCAAGATGTCAAAGTCATTTCCATATTCTGGTGTTTGGGAGGAGAGACACACAAACCATAAACTGTTTTTGTAAAATGAAGTTCCAAACATGGGTCTAATCATTCATTCAGCAGTCACAGCGTCAGTTCTTCCAGCATCCCTCCACCTCCCCATCTCCACCCGTTTCTGTTCTTCTCCCTCTATGTAGTACTGCAAGGTGGGGTTGAACTCGGAGCTCAAGCCAAGCCTCGGGTTCGAGCCTCCATTGAGGACAGCGAGCCAAGTTTGTTTACCATTAACCATCAGGACTGGATGGGCAGGCGACTCGCGAAATTCATTCAAAAGTACTGGAGATCTGTTGGAAGGCTGAAGTGTGGCTAATACATTTACATTTAGAGCCATATTAACTTGTGATACATTCAATTTATTCCTTAAATGCCCATTACTTGGTCTTCAAAAAGTCTTAAAATGAAAATTTCTTAAACTGACCTTTATAAAAACCTGCAGAAACCCAGTATTTACTTATTAGTATTGGACAGGTACTTACTTATTTACTTCTATATGCGCACACACACACACACACACACACACACACACACACACACACACACTCGATGTGCTATAAACCTGCTTTAGCGGGTGAGTTAAGGACTCTGATCTAATGGTTTAGTGTTTACTAACCGCTTTATTTACTTACAACAGCCTGTCATCATATGTTCACGTCACACGTGAAAGATAAACCTGAAGAAAGCTGAAAACCAGCGCGGATCAAGCCTCATGAAATATGATCATAAATTATTTTTTGCACTACTAGCAATTTCTTTCACACAAAGGCACAAATAATTGTAAACAAGTTTGTGTAGAACAGCATTTGGAAGGTTACTCTGGAAATGTAATAGGTTACAGATTACAAGTTGCACTACTTAAAATATAATAAGTAGTGTAACTATTTCAATTGCTTAAAGTAATGTAAATGATTACATTTGATTGCTTTTTAATTACTTTTCTTTTCTTTTTTTTAATTTAATTTTTTTTTTTTCTTTCCTAAACTGTGAATTATTTTGAAACATTTAAAGCAGGCAGGATTAACTTTACCGTAGTACTCAACACTGATTACTGTCCGACTTTTTAAAAATACTTAATCTCTTGAATTAAGATAAAAAGAATTCATTTTAATGCACATCCACCACAAAATCAGACTTTAGCGCCTCTTTTTACTTTGAGATTGTTCTGAGGTTAAATACAGATTTAAAATAAAAAGATATAGTTTAATAGCTATGATATTGTTTTTGAAATCAAATCTTTATATAGCTATGACAGGAAACACTGGCATCTAACAATGCCTTGGAAAAACTGTTCATCTTAAAAAAATAAAGCATATACATAAACCCAAATATGGAATAAAACAGTTATCAAGTAACTAAACACGTGTGCTATTCTGAGTCCTAAACTCCTGAAACATCGGTGTCTCTTATTTTAGAGCAGTCAATACAATTTATGAAAGAAATCAATCAAATCTGTATGTGTGAAAATATTCAGATGTAACCCCCGTTAACATTTCATAAGTAACTGTAATTTAATTACACGTTTTTCTCAGTGCCTGTAACAGATTACAGTTACATTTATTTTGTAATTAAATTACATAATTCCATTACATATAACTAGTTACTCTCCAACACTGGTGAAGAATTACTAAAATCATATTTTAAAAGTCTAAAGATGTTAACTAATTGATTTAGACCATGTATTTGTGCATCAGAGCTGATGTAAAGTCATTCAGGGTCGGTTTCCACAAGAGATCGCCAGAGATTAGCCCTCATATTAGCCCACCTGTCTAGATCTGCTATGGGGGATCGATCACATGAGCATACAACTTTACAACTGTGTTTAAAATGATTGCAGTGAATACACTGCTGCAGAGGCCGATACTGTGGTACATCTTATGTAACTGCACAGATTTGGCTCATTTAAGATTATTCTAATAGCAGGATTTCCTCAGCAGGTAAAGACATGTGTTTAGGGACCAGTTCCTAGGGACCTAGTTGCTTATTAGCATGCCTATAGTTAAAATATTGGCTGTTTAATAGCACTCATAAAGCACATATTCTGCATGACCATGTTCTACATCCCTAATCCTACCCAATACCTAAACTTAGCAACTACAGCACTAATTAGGAGTTTATAGAGGAAAAGGTCGTAGTTTATGGTTTGTTACTAGTGGGAACTGGACCTTAAAAGAAAGTGTGACCAGATTTTTCCCTTGTGTCCTTACATAAGCTGCACTTTTCTAACTCATTTGTTTTTATATTTGACTTCACTAATAGTAAAAGAGATACAGACATAAAGCAGGTCTTCGTGTTCCTCTCACTCTTAGAGGATTTGCGCCATGGATCATGTTACTCTTGAGGTCTGGTGCAAATATGGCATACAAAAATACATAGGCTCATACGTATTCATGATTAATCATTAAAAGATTATGATCTTGATTCAAACACACGCGATCTTATTCCTAAAAGATAATTCCGCTATTTAAACCTTTGAAATCACAATCACATCGGAATATTTAACAGCTTCACAAACAGTCTACACAGTAGGCGACATTTCTGTGTTGCAAACATTAAATAAAAACAAAAGTACTGGGATAAAAGTTTATAGTCTGGATATAGCTTGTGAAAATGAGTAACTGACTTTTAGAACATATGTTACGTTTCAAATAAAGAGATGTATATGTTACATTATGCCAGTAGGTGGCGACCAGTGACTGTAAAAATGTATTTGATGTCTGAAAACTCTGGACGATCGTAGTCTCTTAGTCTTCGTTCATTTATTTCAAGTGATTTTTTTACAATAATGAATTCATTTAAATTAGGGGTGTCAACATTAACGCATTAACGCATGCGATTAATCAAAAAATTTAACGCGTTAATATTTTTTTAACGCAAATTAATCGTTTGATAAGGTTTAACCCCAGCTTCTTCCCGTCATCGCAGCGTAGAAGGTTGTCTATCATTGTGTGATGAGGGTACAGCAGTGTTGCCAGGGTAACGGCACAAGTGGGCTATTTTGAAAATACAGTCGCGGGAAAAATTACAGAGCCGTGGGTTGCGTTTTTTTTAGGGCTACTTTTATAATGTACCACGGCCGCCCAAGGTGTATATAGACATATAAAAATTAAAATAGATCCTTTTACTAATGTGTATTATACTTGTAATGTATCCCTGGCGCCTTAAGAACGGAGAGGCGGTTGTAACATCACAAACAACGTGAGTTTCAGCAGAGCACATGTTAAGGCTTTTACACAGCAGAAATAAACATGACAACAGCCACTATAGATTATATAAGATAATAAACACACAATTACGATAGGATATTTGTATGTGATTTTCTTGAGTGAATGTGTACGTCTGAAATGCTAATTTGTGCAGTGATATAAAAGGCTACAAATCACATATTTTAACAACAGTAAACGACCAAATTCCACATGTTATTAAAGGAAGTTATTACAAACACTCGATAGTGGTTTGAAGTGAGTTCTGAGTAAAAGTGCACTATTAATCTCATAAATTGTCTTATGTAGCATGATGCTAATATTAGCTCTAATGCACCTGCAGAACAGGTCCAATCAGGTCATAATACTTCATATAAGGGATTGAAGCGATGTGGCTTGGTAAACGTTTTATTGCCAGTTTAAAGGCTGATAATGGCTGAATAAACACAAAAGAATAATGAGGATTATGTCTCATACCTGGCGGAAGTGTGAAAGGTTTCGTTTTCTTAAACTAGTTTGTCATGCATTTCTTTACTTCAACACATTTACAGGTAAATCCTAGTATTTTAAATGTGCAATTAATTATGATTAATCACAGTCCATGACTGTGACTAATGCGATTACATTTGTTTAATCGATTGACAGCACTAATTTAAATGAATAAATATTTTTAATATTTCATCATTTCATAACCTGAAGTAAATTAGACTACAGATTATTTTGTTTGGTTGTCTAATGTTTTGTTTTCAGAATCGTGGCAGAATCGTCAGACCTCTGTTCTAAAAATCAATAGCAAAGTCATAGCTTCAAATATAAATAATATATCTGGCATCTAATCAATACTATTGGTACTGTTTCTAATATTAAAATGTAGTTTAGGTTGTGAAATGTACAAACTTCCAGACTTTTTGTAGTACATGTGTGTGGTGTTCTGTAAACCACACCCCAATCATCAATTCCTCCTCCTCCACCCCCCTCCCTCCCTCTTTTGGTTCGTTCTGCGATCCATGAGCAAATAACTCATGTTTTCCACTACTGCTGGCCAGCGATCACACATGTCCTTCACTCACCTTCCTTCAGGGCAGCAGCGTGTGTAGATGCCTGCAGCGCTACAGAGACCGCCATCCAGTGGAGCGTCAGGAGCAGAAAGCACAGCATCACGCGTCTGCAACACAAACACAGAACAGCACTGCCACCTCAGCAGATGATACGCACTCTTCACTGCATGAGCTGACAGTCAATAAACAGGATCGTCCCGAACAGTGCACACATACGTGTCACAATGACGCACACAATGTCAACATCACGATGATGCATCAAACGTCAGCTCTTTCTAAACATGCAGAACTTGAGAGGCGTACATGTTTAAAAGCCCTGTGATCTGTTAACAAAGGCTGACAGGAACTGGAAATACTGGAACCTTCATGCTGCCACAGACTCGTAGTGAGAGTAAAGCTTAACCCTTTAAATGATGTCGAAACCTCACGAGAAAATACTTTTATAAAAAATGAATGCATAACTTCAGTGTTTGCTGGAATCGGTCATGGATGTGAAATCACTCACACAGCAGAGAATAAAGCACAGTCTGATGGTAAATTCTCACTTTAATTTAGCAGGTAAATCTAAATAGTCGTCACTATCTTTATACTTTGTTACTGATAATGTTTCCATTGCAAACGACCCAAATGGTTGAAAAGAGCACGCTGAGCATTAACATTTGCTCTGACCTCCAAAACCTTGCTAATTAATAAAATCTCCATGATCTCCATATTCAATCGCTCTCAACCGTAAAGGGATCGTTCACTCAGAAATGACAGTTCTGTCAGCCCTTGTGTCCTTGAAACCAGTATGACTTGAAAAGCGTAAAGATGATTTGAAGAACCAAACGTTGAACCTCACTGCCTTGCACTGTTTGAATGTCTAAAAAATCATACAAGTTTGCAAGGAGATGAGAGTGAGTAAATGAATGGCCAAACAAATAAACATAGTAAACAACAGGATAAAAACAACAGATCATTTCCATCTTTTTGCCACAGAGTTACTATGGAAAGCACATAGCACAAGCTCTCTTCCTCCCACTTACAGACGCACACACAGGCACTAATGTTGTTGTTAGCGCTACTCTGATGATTTTATCAGTAAAATAGTTTAGCAACTTAAAAGATTCATGACATTTCTCACAATTGAGGTAACCACTTCGCTGTTCATGAAGAAAATGAGCTTAGAGTTTCAGTATTAATACAGACACTGCAGCCAAACACTTCTGAGAGACGCACAGAGTAATTCACACGCTTTCTCTCTCTCTCTCTAATAACTTAGTTATTAGCTGCATTATTAGTCTGCTATCAGCGGCTCAAGCCTCTGTTACTAGGTCTAAAATGACGTTTCAATGGAGGCGTTGTAGTTGAGATGCGGAAGAAATAATCCTACTCACAATAGCCATTTAAGTAGAAACCCAGATGAATGCCTTGAAGTATAGAGGTGTGGCAACCGTAGTATACGCAGAATAATTGACTCTTGGCCGCTGAATTACTAGAAGAATAATGCACACCCGAGCTGCATCACCACCTTGGGTGTGCATTATCTTTCTAATAGTTCAACGGCCTGCAATCTATTATTCCTTACTTTAACGACTGGTTTGATTTCAGAAAACTTGCATCACCTACAACAGCCTGAAATATCTAAACCGGTATTTGACTATTAGTTAACTCCGCAAATAACACACAGTTGACATTAGAGGTGAAAGTTATTATGATGATGAAGGACAAACATGATGAATCATGAGTTAAGAGACTTATTTGTCTGTAACATTAAAGACTCTTTCAATCACATCAGATCACGCTGACCGGAGAACCCAGGATATTCACATGCATCTCAAAGAAACTCCACTCGGTCAGTGACTAATCGTCTGATCTAGTTGTGTTACACAAAAGCAGAGTGATTACATGCATGTGTTTTTAATGCATGAAGGCGTGACTGTGCTGATGTATGTGGAAGCCCGGTGAGGCATGATGGGACTGCTAATGCTAGTCAGGATCTCCACAACCGTTTCCTCTGTGCTGTCTGTGTCTAAGAACTCGAACCTGTTCAGCCCGATACTGCAATCCTGTACTCAGACACCACACAGCGCGTGAACAGTGCCGTATCCACACAGTCACTGGACAGTTTGGAGTTTGGTCGAATATGTCAAAAACAAGCAAGTAAAACAATGCACAAGCTACTAAAGATAGGCTACTTGACAGTAAGGAGAGAGAGAGAGCGTGCCCTTCTGTTGCATGAGCACTCACATCATTTGAGTTAGGATTATAGGATTATAGGACAAACAAAAAATTGTAGGGATATTCACGTTAAACAACATTGACTTTAAACGTCAAGCATGCATAACTTATTTAGAGTGAAAGACTCCAAGACCTCTCTATTCCATCTTGATATTAATTTAGGCAGCTTGGAAATATTTTTTTGGTTTTCGTTGCAATCACTCAGCACTTCAAGCCCCTTAATGTGACCAAAGCGACCGCGTGCGCGTCCACGTTTAACGATTCTCGTAACTATGTGAAAAATATCTGTCTATACACAAAGTATACAATTGGAACACAGTTCATTGATGGAGCTGATGATCTGAATCAGGTGAAAGAGAGAGAGATGCAGAGCAGGGGGACGTGAGGAACAGGATCGAGAACCGCTGCTTTAGAACACTTGAGAATCCACTTAGAACACTTAGAATTGTAAGAAGACAGAATCTTGATTCATATATGAATAGATTTTTTCGTGCAGCCCTAGTCTGACGGCATGGCAACAACTCTTCCTCCTCTCTAAAGCTGCGCGAGATGGCCTCGCCCCCTTTGTTGCATGTTCCCGGGGGCGGGGTTTATGTACATTTCTGGGTTTGTGATGTCACAAAAACCAGGAAGTAGCAAATTGTAGTCCCTACCAGCCGTAATTGTTGGCATTAAACTATAAATAATTTTAAAAGACAATATCTCAGTTTGCATTGGACGTTCAGCGTTGTAATTTTGCAGATATTGTTTATGCTCAAACAGCATCATTACACACTAAAAGCCTGTCCACATGAACACGGGTGTTTTCAAAACCGCAGCTTTCTCTGTGCGCTTTGGCCGTTCGTCCGCACACAAACGCTGTTCCAACTCCTGCCAGGGTGAAGATTTAAAAACTCTGGTAGCAGCGTCGGCCAATGGCTTTACGGTTTAGATTATATCGCCGCCTGTTGGTTTGGCATATTCTTGACAGTGCCTCATAGCATGCGTTTGTGTTTTCATGTGATTTTTTAAAAAAATACCCATGTGGACATGGCTTAACTAATGTTAAAAAAGTGAAATCACAATCAACCACCCCTTTAACGGAACCACCTACGTATTTGCTACTCATCTCTTCGAGAGGTGTGGGTTTCCAGCATTTGAAAGGAAGCCCTCCAATCACTGAATCTAAGTGGATCTCCACTAAAAACTGCTACGGCGCTGGTACGGGAAGTCCATTCAAACTTACAGATTATGCCAAAGCTTTAACAAGAGTGACATTACTATCTTCTTGTGAATTTGTCTCAAATTGTGGGGCAGTAATATTCTGAGTTGACAAATTACCGTTTAAGATACTTTTCGATCTTTTTAAACTCAGACATGAAACAAATCCCTCATGTCTTCTTCGTGTTCTTCCGAAGCTTCACTTTGCTACCTCAGGAGCGGAGGTGGGTAGTAACGAGTTACATTTACTTGAGTACATTTTTTGGGTAACTAATACTTTTAGAGTATATTTAAAGATGTACTCTTATATTTTAGTGAAAAAACAGTACTTTTACTTCGTTACTGTGGGCGACGCTCCTCTCGTTACTTTATCTTAATGCAATGCAAGTTAAAAATGCTTCAGTTTATTCCAAACGTGCCATCTATGTTTCTCTGGGCAATGAGCGATGCCCGTTCACGAATGATTCATTCTTTTGAGTCAATTCTGTTGGAAGGCTTGATCAAACCAGTGAATCGGTTCGTGAATCAGTTTGAATGATTCGTTCAGTTCCGTCTGAAGCGGTTCTCACTCAGAGTTGTAACATCAAGAGCGCTGAAGACGTGGCTTTGGATCTACAGTCAGTTGAAAGCAAAGGCTATGGTTTGCTATGAAGATCTTAATTAGATGAACACCGCGTGTGCTGTCGGTTCCACAGGTATATATTCGATTACAGTACACGATACCACTATGACATTACCAGTTTGTTGTACATGTACCTTACACATTAAGCACAATGTGTAATTTATACATTAAATAAGCTGTGACAGAGTATGAAATGAACAACCACCAGACCCGCGTTAGCTCTGCGCAGCGGTGCACGACCTGTTATGAGGAATGCCTTGCCTGGACACAATTAATATTGATATTTTCACAATATTTACACTTGCAGAAATATGCATTTGTTTACATTTTGCAGAACAGACGGAAGAAGATCCGTCAATGTGCATTTGTTTCGTTATTATATAGGCTACATATATAAAACATCTTTAATATACTTCAAAATATAATTTAATCCAGTGATGCAAATCAGAATTGTCATCAGCTGTTACTCCAGTTGAGTCACATGATCCTTCAGAAATCATTCTGATATACTGATTTATTACCAGTGTTGGAAACAGTTTCGCTGCTTAATATATTTTTTGGAACCGGTGACATTTTGTTCAGGATTATTTTATGATTAAAAAGCTAAAAAGAACAGCATTGATAATAAATCAACATATTAGAATGATTTCTGAAGGATTATGTGACACTGAAGACTGGCGTAAAGACTGATGAAAATTCTGTTTTGAATCACTGAAATAAATCACATTATAAAATATTAAAAATCTTTTGAACAGCAGTGTGTGTGTATATATATATAAATTTTATCTATATATCCGAATAAAAATAGACACTAGATATCAGTATATGATCCAAAGTAACTAGTAACTAACTACTTGAGTAGTTTTTTTATTCAATACTTTTTTACTCTTACTCAAGTAACTACTCAGACTATTACTTTTACTTTTACTTGAGTAAATATTTCTAGAAGTGCTTTCACTTGAGTAGTTTTTGGGTACTCTGCCCACCTCTGCTCAGCAGTAACTCCTGTCTCGACTGCAGACATAACTGAACGCTTCTCTGAAGCTCCTGACTTACTTTGAGACTGTGTAGGATTCCTGTGTTCACGCTGGACTTGTCGATGTTGTGTCCATTCCACGCCATGAATGGTAAATCTCACCTTCTTTATTCCCCTCTTGACTACTCTTTGCTAGATTTGACTGCTTCACAGGTGTCTACTCTATGATGTGTCGTGGTCAGGAATGCCATACGCGTTCATACAGAGGCTTTCCTCAATCTTGCCATAACATATGGCAACAAATCATTAGAGGAGAATTCAGCCAACAATCGTTTACCTTCTTAAATAAAACACTTCCACTTCTCATATCTTGCTCTGAATCATTGTTCACCCTTTGTTCTTGCTTTTTGGCAACAATAAGCTAAAATTCCATAAGCTATACCTTAAGCCTTAACATTAAATAATCACAGTTTAAGGCAATATACTTTTGAAAGGCACTTATGTAAAAATAATAACTTATTAAAATATGCGTTCACTCTTAGCTTCTTAATATACATACCCACCCATACCAATACTGAATCACAATCAGCATATACATGACACCAGCATGTCTTTGAAAGGCACATTAAACAATACTCAAGTCTCTTTAGCAGTCAACAATGTTAGACAGCCTTTACTTGACTGGACTGCAGCTGTCTTGTAGCTGTCTTGACTCTTGTGTCGCTCCCTGCAGTAACACACAAGACTTGATTTGACTGACTCGTGTTAGGAATGCACCCATACGATACTGCTATCAGGCCAGATATTGTGCTCCTGTACTTGTACTCATTAAAATGCCCTGATACCAAAAGCTGACACCACACCGTGTGAACAGACAACAGAACAACAGAGCGCAGAACACAGTTATTAGAGACTGAGGATATCTGTGAAGTGCATGCATGTAATTACCATTAAACACTCAACATGCACGCCTGTATAACTGATGTGCGTGCGCTGATAAGCAAAGCATGCTGAGTGGATTGAGAGTGCGGTGGCATACATGTGCAAGCTTGTCAAGCCACAATACCTTTCTCACAGACATCCCCAGAAAGTAACTAGATCAGAATGTATATACATGCCATATTATATATATTTATATATATGTTTGATTATATATATATATATATAGGGGCATTCACTTTAAACAACATTTATTTTAAATGTCAAGCATACACAACTTAATTTAAAGTGAAAGTGAAACTAGCAGTCTGTGTGAAATGCTCTAGTTAATACAAAACATCAATTCCCCATTAACCATAAACAAACAATGAAATTACAAAGAATCAGTTTATTCTTTATATGACTCAAACACTGTGCGTTGTGCAACTGTGTGTCTGTTTATTTTAAAAACAGTTGCATCATAATTGGTTTCGTTTTGTCAACGGCGACTTATGACCATATTTATAAATTCCCGACACTACATCCACAGAGCTTGAGTTTTCTTTAAACTTTAGCCATGGATGGGTACACTACGTGTAAAAAAGGTTTCATGTCAACACATTGCATCTGTAAATGGCAAGATGCTGTTCACAAAGAGATAAAACAGATATGATGTGTTGGCAGGGATGGGCCGTATTTCAGATACATGTACAGGTGCATCTCAATAAATCAGAATGTCCTGGAAAAGTTCATTTATTTCTGTAATTCAGCTCAAACTGTGAAACTCGTGTATTAAATAAAATCAATGCACACAGACTGAAGTAGTTTAAGTCTTTGGTTCTTTTAATTGTGTTGATTTTGGCTCACATTTAACAAAAACCCACGGTCCCACTTTATATTAGGTGGCCTTAACTACAAAGTACTTACATTTAAATTAATTATTTGGTACAATGCACTTATTGTGTACATACATGTTTTTACATTGTACTTATATTTTTTAAAATGCCTATATGTACTTACATCTGTAATTAATTTCTGTAATTACATTTATAATTACACTGTTGACCCATCCCTTACACCTTAACCCACCCTTAAACCGACCCAGACCACCAAACCTGTCCCTAACCTTACCCGTATCCCCTCAATAGCAGCAGAAGTGTTCTGCAATACAATATGAACACAATAAGTACACTGTACTTATTTTTTGATGTAAGTACATAGTAGTTAAGGCCACCTAATATAAAGTGTGACCAAACCCACCAATTCACTTCCGGGGCTTGATCGTGCCTCGTCGGTGCTTCCTCGGGGCCGACGGCCGGGGTTTACTGGCACGACGAAAACCTCGGGCCAAAGCGGGCCAGCTGGAGCTAGAGGAGTGGTTATGCTATATAACTCCAGCATTAAAGACTTTTCAAATAATTTTAGCTCAAAACTCACTTTCAGACAGCAGCGAGTGTTTGAAGTATCTTGATCCGATGTGGATTATGATCACCATACGAGGCAGAAGTATTAATAAGCGACGCAAACGACTACGCACGCTAGCCATTAACATTACCATAGTAAACATGGTAAATACGACCGCTTGAAGAAACCAGACGTCAGCTTCTCATTCTCTATAACAATCCTGTATTTATTTAGTATTTTATCTGTCACAAGTCTCGTCTGGAGACTCTAGCTCCGTGTGTGTCATAAATATATATTTCAGGAGCACCTCTGCTACTCAGGTCGTATTTTTGATGGAAAAATACAGAAATTATTCTTACTTAACGTGATGTATACCCTGAGTACAAATAAACAGAAACAGACTCTACTGAATAAGTAGGGTACAGGCCTATTTGTCCTCTTTCTTTTGTGAAATAGTGGTTCACATTGCTTTATTTCTGTGTGACTAATTTTCATTCATTCTGAACAATGTATCACTTAATAGGCTTTTGTAAAACATCGATGCTTGTTTGCGACGAACATGCAAACAAACAGCCGCTTTTATCATTTTTGTCATTGCGTTAGTTCTAGTGACTTATTTCTGATCACTTCTCTTTGTTGGTGAAATGATGGGGTCGCGTGACGTTGTTCCAGAGAGGCGTGTGAAGGGAGGGTTTCAGTGAAGCGCAGCGGAGCTTCTGGCCCGACGGCGGAAACACATCGTGATCTTGGGCTCGGTGCTACAGGTCCGAGGCTATTACCCCCGCCGGCCCGTTTAAAGCACTGGCCCGCACTGACCCGACAGTGGAGAAGAAGCTAATTAGTCTGGAACGCATAGACGTCACCAGACGCTGGGTTTCATCCCTGGTGATGCTCTGCCAG